>OY856410.1:1069569334-1070019334 GCA_963693085.1 Alisma plantago-aquatica
AAACATCGAATCCTAGAGTAAGAGGCGTTTGAATATATGTATGTTTTCCATCTAGGTGAGGGAGATGTTACAAAACCCTAATATGATGTATGAGGTGTGTGATATCCATTATGAGACTCATACTAGGGTTAGTGGATGTACATAAAGGAATCTAGTGTATGTTCTTGTTTCTTGAAAGTGGGGTAGAAATGTTTTTTATAGGTAGATGGTTGTGGTTAGCATGTCTTGTTGGCCATAAAGAGGTCTTAGATTGAGTGCCACGATCTTGTAGATCTCTTTGTAGATACAAGTGAGATAATTACAAAACCTCGATGTTGATGATAATGTTGTCCCTAAAATAATGCATGACGTATGAAATGATTTCATATGTGAAAAACTTGATATATGTAGAACAAGTCACTCTCATAAGCTAGACTAATATGAAACCATACCTTGCGTAAAAGATGTAGATTGGAAATACAAACTTGATACGATTACACCTTGAGATCCTAGATTAAATAATCATGAATACAATGCTTAATTTCAGACCCAAAATGAAAGGAAATGAACAAATCAGTTATAGTTGTAGAATTTTGGGGAAAAAATAAAACATGCATGAAATCTAGTGTAATGGTGACAGATGAGAGAAATTTTGACCTTAGTTGAAAGGCATGATAATGAATTTGATGACATGAATTTTTTTAATATACCTTGGGCTTGTATGAATACATGACAAAATGCTAATGTAGTACGAATAAGGGTTATTGAACCCTAATGAAAAAATGATGTTATAATATGATAGATCACCTAGTAATGTATATATAATGGGAATGCATACACCCCTGATAGTGATAATCTAAGTGTGCACCCCATAGTGGTGGATTCCTTGACAACTAGGTGTAGTTTTGTAAGCTTTAATAAATATGAACTTTGACCTTTGACTATGACCATAGACAAATTTCGAGCATGAAATTTCTTTAAAGAAGGGACGGATGTGGCAACCTAACTTTTGTCGCTCATCTCAAGTATTATTTCTCTCTCTTTTGGGACTCATATTACTCATATAAATATTAGTTCCATAGCTTGAGTGTACAAACACTCCAACTTGGTCATGTCAATTGTCAATTTCACTATATGTGACACTGATTTGCAATTTGGAACTCTGTATTGTTTCTTATATCTTACCATCTAGAAATTTTAATTGAACCCTTTCTCTATGATATTCATTCTATCTCCTATGTATGTCATGTCGTTGAGTATTCAACCTTCAATCCCTTGGCACAAAAATCTCCTCAATTGGACCATCCCAACGGAAGTTATGACCTTTCAAAATTTGCTCAAATAATAATTGATTTGTTAGTTTGCACCCAAATTTGATCCTTAATGGGCCCAATCATGGGGGTCACTTAAGAATCCACCACCCTTGCTTGGTGCAAACCCTATTTCACTCATGTTTGTGACCATTAAATCTGAACTTGACGATCCAAAGGTTCTAAGATCATCTCCAACCTTGGTCAATACCACTATAGCAGGGTGCTTTGGGGCAACCAATCAGCTACATTCCCGGCCCTTTTTTGAGAAATTGAGTAGACAAAACTCACTCTTGCTTCACTATGGTCTTTTCCCCTTCATTTTTGGTCTATATCATGTCCTATCCATCCCTCCAGCAAGTTCTCTTACTTGGTTGGGGCAACAGTGTCGCCTTAAGGGTTGCATGACGTGGCTTTTACTGCACTAATAAATCCACATAAGGTTGAAATCCCTACATTTTTACCAAAAATGTGTGCAATAGTACCACCCGCAAGTGTACGGGTCTTATCACAGTATAGATAAGGATCGAATCGCAAGGGACAATGTTTTTAAGAATCTTGCTAGTCGAATCTAGATCAACTAAGACTAATATTTAGAACAAGAGTTGATTTTGGTTTAGTTAAACTAATTGAAAGGAAAGTAGAAGAGAAGGATTAAAACTGAGTTTGGATTAATGATGGGAATCACTAGGGTGGAATCGGGTTTCACC
This sequence comes from Alisma plantago-aquatica, assembly GCA_963693085.1. Lineage (NCBI taxonomy): Eukaryota > Viridiplantae > Streptophyta > Magnoliopsida > Alismatales > Alismataceae > Alisma > Alisma plantago-aquatica. The sequence continues at coordinate 1,069,571,334 of OY856410.1, forward strand.
AATACTACACATTCAAAACACATCCAGGCAAGATACAACTATCCAAATGGAGTAGCAAACCATCTGTTAAGAAATAGAGTTTGCGTAAGCATCTCCATGGGCTTGATGTCTCGTTACCCACAAATCACACACTTACTACTCTGGAGATATCCCTTCAAAGTTCTCTTTCAGGCATCAACCATGTTAATCGATATTCAAATCCTAAGTATTGAATTTCTTGCAACAAAGGAAAATAATAGATCATGCAAGGCAGGTGATCAATCCACAAAGCATGCATTAAATGATTAACAACAAAATGGAAAGTTATATACAAGTCCTGGAATGTTATAAGATGAACTTGTAAGCATGGGCATCGGGGCTAGTCCCTGCACCCCAACGAAATGGACTACTCACTCCTCATGATAGAAACAAAAAGAACAATACAGAGGGAAGATTATGACATGGTCATGGTGCAAAAGATGGTCGTGGATCGGTGGAGAAACAATCTTCTACACAATGGCAGGGCAGATCTATACGAGGAGGGGAAGAACACCAAGATGGATGAGGATGATATTCTCTCTCCTTCTTCCTTCTTCCTTCTTCCTTCTCTTCTCATGCTCTTACTCACAGGAGATGGAGCGGTAGATGGCTAATGGATGAAGGTGGCATAGATCTGAAATCCCACCACTTTTGTGGCTAGGAGATAGATCTTGATAGAGTGCAGATGGCAGAGTAGCAAGGACACCACCGAGGTAGTCTTTGGCAGTAGAGATCATCTTCCTTGGTTGGGCACAGAGCGGCAACCTGTCCGCGTGGATGGAGCAGAAGCGATGCCTCAAATTGAAGGAGGCTTCGTCTATTTATAGGTGTAGATCTGGGGAGCACCGACTTAGCTGCCACGGTCACGACCTTCAGTAGTGGTCGTGGTACTCCATGAAATAACCATGCCAAGGTGTGCTCGACCATTCCGGGGGTCATGGTTGAAATGTGTTTGTCGTGGTCGAGGCGTTTGTGTCACGGTCGAGATGTTTGTGCCATGATTGTGGTGGGGTCTTCTTAGAGGCGGTCATGGTGGGGTTCTATAGTTGCACTACCTTGACCTCGGCCTAACCGTGATGAGATGGATCCAGTCGTGCTGAGTGTCACATGTCGTCTTGGCCACGGTTGCGACACTGTCTTCTGGGCCGTGGTCGCATCATCCTTCTTGGTCACGGTCGGGGCATCATGGAACAAACCCACCGGGGGGGGGGCTATTACTATGGGTTGATGGGCCTGCGTCTATGAATCCTCTAATGGATTAGGATGCTTTTTGATGAAGGGACTGGCCATCGAATTATGGTCCAACTTATAGAAATTTTCTTAGGACCACTGCCTCCTACACTGGTGCACATAGAGCGATGCTTAATCCTATAATGGAGACAAATGGATTTGATCAAAACTTTGAGTAATTATTTAAAACTGAGGAAAATTGTATATGAGCATATTCAGGGGGTATATGAGAGCTTTTAGTGTGAAATTGGACCAAAAATGGCGATTGAAACTAAGATGAATATGCATTCATCATCACACTGGGGCACCCTCCTAGGCCCCCCTCTTCCTTGGCCAAGGCTTATAGTGAATCAAGTGTGCCAAGACGAAGGCAGCCAGTCTCTTTAGAGGGTTCAGACCTCACCTAGGTCCCCTACACTTCATGTGGCAAGTAGCTCCAACCCTCATTGTCACGGGGTAGGATCTTCCTTATCTGCAAGTAGGAGATGAGTTGCATGTTGGCGAGAGGCACACGACTGTAATGTTGTAGTTAGTTTTTCCACCCGAGCAACCAACAACCTCTAGAATGGGAAGAGCAGGAAAACTACTAAGAGCGGCATGTATCCATAAGTAACCCACATGCAGATTTCATGAGGAAGGCATGGGTGCGGCAACAAGCCACCAGATCCCCATCTGGTGGCCCACATTCTCTTTGAAATTAAATGTTAATGACATGTTAACTCCCTTCTCTCTTCTCCAAAGTTCTCAATTAAGATGTTAAAAAATCATAACTCTATTTGTTCTTATATCATCGTAAGCCCTTCATGAAGTGTGATATAGGATGTGTAGATCTTTGATTTTTCTAACCCTTAATCCCTCTCTATGAGAAACTAGTGATCTATTACTTTGATTATCATGATCAAGCATTATCGAATCCATAAGACATCATATATTCACATCCAATATGAAGGAAATAGATCATCAATTCATAGAATTCATTTACAAAGCAATATCAGGCTACTCTTGGGTCTTAAGCAATATAGGGTTTGGACCTACATGATTACTATCATCATACAAACAGAGGAAGAGGGAGAAAATAGGCTAAACATTAGAAAACCAATGTCAAAACCCTTGTAGAAATTGTCTAGGTGATCCCCTCTATGAACACATTGATCTGTAGTGTTTTGATTGCAAATATGTCCTTCATAAGTGCTTGGAGCGTCTGGTCTTTGTCTATATCCTTGGTTTCCTCTTCTATTGGATCCAGTTCTCTACTGCAACATAATAAAATATTATCTTATGTTTTGGCTGCATTACCCTTAGGTTATAACAGGGGCTTTGTCCATCATTGAGTAGCAATTAATGGATTTGACTTACTCTCATATCAAAACTAATCGTGTACTATCGGTACCATGGACAGGGTGCCAATGGAACTGAGTTTCTGGCTGACTTGTAACCCTTGAACTATATGGGTGCTACTGACTTTGTGAGTCAATAACATTACCTTTCTATGTTTGAGTTTTGATGTAAGTTGAATGGAAATCGGTACCACTAACAAACGAGTCGGTGACACTGACGTATTTATTCTCAATTCTTGATGTTCTCTAGATCATGATTTGTTAGCACTGACTCTTGGTTTTGGTAGCATCGAAGTGGTCATTGGTATCATCAAGCGTGCTCCTAGTAGAACCAAGAATTTCCAATTTCCCTATTGAAACTTCATGCTTTGTTAGTACCACTAACAGAGGTGTTGGTAGAATCCAACTTTCATATAAGTTATCAATTTACCTTAAAAAAGGGAAAATAATAAAGTCCAAATTGTAAATGATAATTTATCATGATTCGGTAGAAATACTTAATAATTGATGTAGAAAGGATTCACGTGCTACTATTGTGAATTAATGCATAAAAATATCTCACAATGAACATATATGCAACTAAATCTCAGAAAATAGCCTATGAAAAGTGACTGAAAACCAATGCATCAAAATCCCTTAAAATTGATTTTTTCTAGACCTTGAGAAACACTACCTTTGGATTTGCTTGAAAGTGTTAGAAATAGGACAAATCCTATGAATGAAGTTTATCAATTACCCCCACATGACGGTCCTGAACTAGCCCTTACCAACCACTAAAGAAATTATTACTCTAAAGTGACAAAAAATGTTCATTAAAGATGTCCACACTTAGATCAAAGAAATACAATTAATATAGAGGAGTCTACTTGATTGCACCATGTGATTCCCTATATACATTGCTCTGGTCTACTTACACAACTATGTGGGAAGCAGTTCCCTATATAGAAATGAATGAGGGAATCAATCATATATGTCACCTACCATACAAAGCAATGGTTGAAATGAAATAGATGGGTATGAACAAAAACCATAAGTAACATCCAACTTATTCATTCATAAATAAAATACGATTCACCTACATATTGAAGGGAATGAAAATGCATGACTCCTAATGCCCACTATTATTGCGAGATGATGAATGCACTAAATGTCTCATCCTAATGATGAGTGTGGGTGAAAGGATGCATACATGAATCTATTTTCACCTCCTCCATGAAGAAAATTAATATTAAATTCAAAGCATCCATTTCTCCCTTTATTTGATTTCTCTTTTTTTCCCTCTTATTTTAGCATGATTTATGGTAAATTCTTGAGCTTTCTTAATCATTTCTTTCTTTTGATGTTTATTTTTCTTTTTTTCATTGTGAGAGATATGAATGTAAATACTTTCACTCTTAACTTGTGGAGACAATTGCATAGATATATGTTTTATAGTATTAAAAATGATGCAGAAGGAAAATGCAATCTACATGAGATTTGTTATGCACTAAAATTTCTCAACTCAATAAAATGATATGCACATATCTATACATTAATTATTTTAATGCTCTTGCAAAGAAACTAACTATCATTCTACCTAATATTCTATGCACGAAAGTCAAGAGGAAACAATTAGGATAACTTGATCATCTTGTGGTAGTTTGTGAAATATCATGAAAGGGGGTGGAATCACATGACTGGGAGCAAATGTCTTTTTTAACTATGATATGTCCCTCTCCTATGAACCTATCTATATGTTTCTTATAAAAAATCCCATTTAAGATCTATTACTTGTTTTTTTGGTTTGGGCTCAAACCTCATAATCATACACAAGTCTATGATAACTTAAGATTTTCATTCATATAAGGAGTCATCAAGCTGAACCATAAGGGCATGGACTGAGAGGACTGGAAACAGGGTGTGGCGACTGTGTTCCACCACCCCAATCTTCATGGTAATGGCTAGATCTAGCAGAAGAATGACGAAGGTGTATCTACATTTCTACTTGACTCCACCTATATCTTCTCTTTGGTTCCAAAGTAGTGGTCAAAAGTTTCCAAGTGCCGAAACGATGAAGGATACACTTTAATCTCTTATCTTGTCAAGTTTGTTAATAGTAAGATTTGTTACCCTATATTGTATGCGGTTAAAAATTGTCGCAAATGGGAGAACTACTTGGCGGGATATATTCTGTATTTTCAGGCACATCTTTTTTCCCATGAAAGATATTTCTACTAGCTTTGGTATCTGGCGGATTCATTTGGGGTTCTTGATAGAGGAAATGGTTTATTCATCATACAATTTTTTGATTGCAAGGACCTTCTTCATGTTCTGAATGGAGGTCCATGGTTTGTCAAAGACCACATGTTATTGGTTAGAAAATGGAAACTATGTGTTAGGCTTGGCAAGTTTTCTCTACGGGATGTTATCATCTGGGTTAGGTCAATAATGTTACTATTGACTTATGGGACAAAGGAATGTTTAAGAATATTGCATCTATTTTTGGGCACTTTGGTATTCTTTGATGAGCTACTAAATCATATTTGAACCTCAAGTATGTGAGAGTGCAGATTCGTATTCTCTCTTCTACAAATTTTCCTATCTATCTTGATCTAGAGGCAGATGATGGAATTTCTCACAGAGTGAATTTATTCTATGAATGGATATCTTATATCTGTCCTATCTTCTCCTTCTTTGGACATGATGAGTTTTCTTTCCTGATGCCTCTTAACTCTTGTCAGGACACTAAATTGATCTGGAGATCAAAAAACTTTTGAAACATCTGATGGTTTCGATAAGTCTATCATACCAGTGTCCAGTGCATCATTATCAAATGATATCAATCTTGTAAATGCTTTTTTGGGTAGCTCTAGTTTTATTACTATAGTTTTTGTAGAGGCAACTGATTGTTTTGAGATAGGACATGTGATATCCTTCAATCTTGTCGTCCTGATACATAATGCAGAGCTAGTTGAAATGTATCGAAGAAAAGGAACCAGTTAAATCCCTTCTACTCCTATTTTAGTGTTTCAACCTTCACCAAGTTCCTCAGGCCTTTCTTCTTCAATAACACATGTCAAATATCTCTTCTTAAAGTCTCCCCCAAGTTTTAATCCAAAAACTAGTCTCGATATTTTCCATAGACTCTCAAAATCTACCTTTTCCCATGTGCATAAGAACCTGGGTGGACTTGAAGTTATCATAGAGGAGAGTACTACTAAGATTGGAAGCATAATAGTCGAGGTTATCAAATGAGTGCCTCTCTTCACATCTCTTCCTGGAATGTTAGGGGTATATCTAATAAGATTAAAGGGGCCCAAGAACAGATAGAGAGAGGTTGATGTGTGACATTGTTATTCTAGTTGAAACTAAGCTTAGAAGAGATCGAGCCTCAAGATTTATGAGTATGCACTTTCCTAATTTTTCTTGATTAGTAGATCATGATTCCCATATTCTTGGTAGAGTCTTTATTCTTTGGAATCTGGATGTTTGTAATGTGGAGTTCATTAATCAGTGGGGCCAATTCATTAACTCTAATGTTTCTTTCAATGATTCTTCATTTCAGTTAACTTTAGTGTATGGACGTAATCCTGATGAAAATAGGGAGTACTATGGAAGTCTATTGAGCATATTAATGATTTTGTCTATGGTCCTTGGATCCTTCTAGGTGCTTTCAATGTGATTTGGAAGGAAGTTGAAAAGGTTGGGAGACAACCTCCTACTAAAAAGTCCATAGAGGACTTTAATGACTGTGTCCTTAATTGTAGTTTATTTGAGATGGATCTTTAAGGTCCTTTTTTCACTTGGGAGAATCATCAAAGTGGTCTTGATGATTGTACTTTGAAGATTGATAAGGTTCTTCATAACTCTAATTTTCTCTCTATTAACTAGGAAGTTAGAGGTAATATTATTTCTACTCTAACTAGTTATCACAAAATTATCTCTTTGAGGCTTGGTGAACAGAGCTATGAGATCCCCTTTCATATTTATTAATACATGGACCATGTGAGATGACTTCCTTGATGTTGTTAAAGCATCATGGAAGTTTGATCTTCCTAAAATTTTTATGTACAAAGTCTATCGGAAATTTTATACTGTGAAGTTGAACCTGAGGAAGTGGAACAAAGTTAAAGTGGGTAACTTCTTTAAAAGCATCCATATTCAAAAAAATGATGAACTGTAGGCTCATGTTGCTTCAGATTAGGATCCTTTAAATGCAAAAAATTACATTTGATTACTTCTAATAAAAGGAAGATGGCTCTTCAAGATGGATTATACGAGGAATCCTTTCTACGTCAAAAATCCAAGGTCCAATGGCTCAAGGAGGGAGATTCAAACACCAAGTTCTTTTATTCATCTATGAAAACTAGAAGACATTGTAACCATATCAAAAATTTGCACATTGGAGATTCTTTGAGTTATGATCTTGAGGATATAAGAGAATATATTACTGGGTTTAATTCTGATCTTTTCAATCATCCTAGTACTATTGGTTCCAGGTGGACTTTCAAATGGGTTGGTCTGTCTCTTAGCTATGAACAAACAGGCTTTCTTATTGTTGATGTTTCTTAGAAGGAGATTGATGATGTAATTGTTAATCTTAAGGATGACAAGGCTCTAGGGCCCGATGGTGTTAACAGTTGCTTTTTGAAAAACGGTTGGCTTATAATAGGTGAAGACATATATCTATACATCAAAGAGTTCTTTACTAATGGTAAAATTCTTAGGGAAGTTAATTGTACTTTTATCTCCCTCATTCCAAAAGGTATTGATACTTATAACATTTGCAACTAGCTCCTGATTGCCCGTTGTAATGACTTGTACAAATTCATTTAAAAAATTATTGCAAATTGTTTACAAGTCCTCCTTCCTTCCTTGATTGATATAAATAAATATGCATTTGTGATGAATAGAAGCATTAAATATGTTGTCCTTCTTACTAATGAAATTCCTAATGACTTTAACAAATCCAGTAACCAAATGTGCATTGAAGTTGACATTTCTAAGGTATATGATACTATCAGCTAGAAGTACTTGTTCTCCGTTCTTTCTAAGATGAGCTTTCCTATTTGTTGGATAAGTTTTATTGAGGAAATGTTCATTTTATCCTCTTACCAGGTTCTCATCAATGGTGAACCATCTACATCCTCTTCCCCCTCTAACAATTTTCTCCAAGGGATCTCATTTCCCCTAATGTTTTTGTAATTGTGATGCAAGGTCTCTCTGAGCTCATTATACTCTTTGTTTCAAAAGGCAATTTTATTCCTTTAACTGCTTACAAAGAGGTCTCTATTTCTCATCTTATATTCGTTGATGATCTTATGGTTTTCTCAAAAGTTGATTTTTAGAGTGAAAAGAATATTAGGAAGATTTTTGAGGATTTTTTCTCTATCTCTGGTTTACATATGAATTCTACAAAAAGTGGCATTTTCTTAAGTATAAATTCAAATAGTAAAATCATCATTGAAGATTTGGGTATAAATGAAAGACCCTTTCCTTCGAAATACCTTGGATTCCTCTTTTTCTGGGAAGCTTTCAAAATCGTATTTTGAAGGGCTCTTAGACGAAGTTAGAAAGAGGATGGAGAGTTGGAAATCTAATCTTCTCTTGATGGCTTCTAGATTAGAACTCAATAAATCTACCCTCTCTAGCTTACATATTTGTTGTTTATTCTCCTTTCCTCTCCTGTGTTCAGTTATGGATGAAATAGATAAGATATGCAGAGACTTCTTTTGGGGTTCTTCTGATATGAAAAAACAACCTCCACCTTATTAAATGGGAAAAGGTGGTGCTTCTAAAGGATGAGGGAGGATTGGGTATCAGAAGAAGTAGGGACATTATTCAAGCATTTTTTATTATCAATGTGTGGGATATCACTAAGAAGAAAGAATCTATTTGGGTCAAATGGATTATCAAAATGTGACATAGGTAGGCCTCTTTTTAGGCTATTAGTACCTCTGGTAATTTCTTGTGGATTTTTAATTAGTATCCTCAGAATTTGGTCAATTCTGGCTTCTCATACTAAACTCTACATTGGAGATGGTTCTACAATCAAGCTTTGAATTGACCCTTAGATTAAGGGGAAATGTTTATTGGATTTCTTTAATGAATCTTATTGTACAAAATTAGTTCTTCATCGTGATTCTAATCTAAGTAGTATCATATCCAATGGTTCATGGTGTCTTAGTGGTTCAAGGAATCTAGTAGTACTTAACAACTTTGTGAGCTCACTGGATATGATCTTTCATAACTCAGATGCTATTTTGTTTGATGGCAAGGATCACTTCAAGCTTAAAATTGTGTGGAATGTGATCAAAAATAAAAGTGAGGTTAATGACATTTTTGTTTGGATATGGAATTGTAAGGGTTCGAGAAAGGCTACTTAAATGCCTGGAAGGCATCTCATAATAAGATCCCAACCTCTGATTATGCAAGAAGGTGTGGTATTCAACTTTAATCTACTTGCTTCTTATACAAGAATGGTTATGAGAACACAGTTCACATCTTGTTTGAATGTCCTTTTGTTGTGGAAATCTGGGTTACTTCAGTTCTGGAGAATGCTTATCATGGCCCTTATAACTTGATTGAAGTTCAAATATTGATTATGATAAGATTAAATGTTCATGCCTACTTATTTTATATCACTGTTGGAGGAAAAGAAACTTCAAAGTCCATGAGTGCCACTCTAGATCTTCGGATTCTATCTGGAAGGATATAAAATCTAATCTGGTTTCTTTCTTCCCTGAGCCTTTATGATTTTATGTCCTTTCTTCCAGTACTTCATATGATGACCATGGTTCAAACTCATCTTTTTTACTATGTGTTCTCCTCTATTACTATATGTTGTTGCTTTCTAGTTTGGAATGCTTACTTGTTGAGTTTCTTGATGCTATGAAGATTGATGTCTCCCTCTTATACTCAACAATGAGTTTTCTTGGGTTCTTTTTGCTAAGTGGATTCGCTGGATTGGTCCTCTCTAGTTTTCTTTATACTTTCTGATGTATACTCATATAGACACATACCTTCTTTTTATCATTGCTCATTTGAGTAATGATTGCATTTTACCTACCGCTCTTTTTGAAAAATGAAAAAAAAACATGAGTTTTGGTTGACCAAAAAAAGGTGTCATTAAGCTAACTAACCCAAACACTTCCTCTAGTTGTTTTTGTCTTAGACTTTGTAAATAATCTTATAAAATTTGATCCTTTTTAGGTTCATAGCAAGAGCCAAAATCACATTCTTTTGAATGATACAATGCAATCATGTAAACTAAGATCCACAATTATGCTAGATAGATTGTGGATCCTATTACTTGGAAAAGGAACTAAATAAGATACAAAATAAAGCAAGATAAATGTGTTCCATCACCCCAAAGCTTCAAATTTACTATGTCATCATAGTCAAGAATCTAACTCAGAGGTGGAATGGGGCTACCCGATGCTCAAAATGAAGACAATGGATGGAATTTGCCCAATCGCATCTATAGATTAGGTTTTGTTGACATGTCTATCCTTCTGCATCTGTGAGACTGAGCTATGTCACCCTTTTTCTTCTTGGAGTTGGATGGGTCGTTACCACCAAGAAGCCTCTTAATGGAATCAATAGTCTATTTGTGTAGCTCTATGATTTCATCTCAAAAAATGTTGGTGCTACTGAGCTTTATGGCTCTCTCAAAGTCCCCATCTAACAAGGGGTTGGTTCCACTGACTCACTTATCGGTGGTACTAAAATCTACATGATTTCCCATTGACTCTAGAAAGAATGGTCAGTGGTATTGACAATGGTGTATGTAGTACTGATATTAAGAGTTTCTAGACATCACTGAAAACACATCTAGGAACCTTTATTGTATCAACTAAACATAAAATATAGCACATATGAACTATAACTAAAGATAAGACCTAAACACATAAATAACATAAATAAAAATGGGTTTCATCCCCAAGGTACACTTGTTTAATGTCCTACTCTTGACAAGATGAAATTCGTTAGCCTGGGTTGTCATGGGATGGATGTGAAGAATCTGGAAGTCTAAACTCCACTCTATTATCATTTATTGTCAGTGTCAAATACCCTCTACCCATTGCAATGGTCACATCGGCCGTAAATTGGAATGGCCTTCCTAAAAACATTTATGTCCTTGAATTTCTTGCATATCCATGACCAAAAAGTTGACTGGATAGATGAATCTATCAACTTTGACTAAAACATCCTTGCATATCCCATATGGCCTCATAATTTATCCATCCAAAAATTGGATTGTCATGTATGTCTTTCTTGGTTTGTTCAATCCCACCTTCCAGAAGGTAGGGAGAGTCATGCAATTTATGCTCTCCCAGAGTCACATTGTGCTTGTTGGAAATGTTTTCTGCCAATGGAAAAAGGGATTTAGAAACATCCCGGGTCCTTTCTCTTAATCTCCATCATTCCCTAAATCATAGAACTAACCACTTCATCAACACACAAGACATCTATAACTTTTATTATTGTTTCTTGTTGATGATATCCTTCAAAAATCATCCATATGTAGATATTTATTCTATCACATCCACAAGTGGGATTTTGACGTGGATCTTTTCAATGATATCTAGTAATTTCTTATATTGCTTTTCGTCCTTTATCAATTTCAAACTAGTTGGGAATGGCACATGTGGCTTCTATGTACGCTTGTGTGGATGGATGTATGACACATTAGGGATCTCCTTCCTAAGATTGAATCAACACCAACCCCTAGGACAAAATTTGACATGTCTCTCATGGATGGGGTGACTTGTATATGTTCCTTCTCAATAAGGGGTGCTTTCTTATTGACTGTGACTACTCCACTATGAAGTACAACTTTCACCTATTCTTGATGCATGGGAACCTCCTCTAGAATGGGGTGAGTGTTTTAGGCAATGATGGAACCCTGAAGTTCATTATCTCTCAAAATAGGTGAAGATGGAGTGTTCTTATCACTTTTTGCATAGAATGTATAGACTGAGGTGCATGTGTGTGAGTAATGGATAGGCATTCTACATCCCCTGGTCTTCCATACATGGTTTTAGGAAATGGGACTTTTGGTACATATACACATTCCTGATATGGAGTGTGTTGATTGTGTGTCTCCTCAGTAACATGCTTTGTTCTCTTCAAAATAAAGACATAGTTTACTTGATGATGTTGATGAGTTGTATCTGTGATCCCAGGGTATCCTTGCTCAAGGGGCTTCTTTATAGATGCCACCTCTTCTACTAATTGAGAGATTTGATTTTCCAATGTTGCGGATCTGAGCCCCTTGATTTTTCTACTCCCTTTCGGATTGGTCCAGGAAGGCCTTGTTCTAACTCACATGTTTTCCTAGCATATCTTCAATCTGGTCCATCTTACTAGGACTCCTATCTTGTTGATATCTTTGTGAAGGGTTGCCTTACTGCTGTTGTAATGGGTCTTGTTAGAAATTTTTTTGATCCTTCCATGATAATTTAGGATCCTGACACCATGAATACTCATTTTTGCCCCTATTATTCTGTTGTGCACTGACATGCATTCCTCCACTTCACCTCCAGCTGAGGTGATAGATTTATGATCAAGCTTCCTTGTAAGTCTCTTTATTTGAGTCTTCAATTCAATGATCTGCCTTGATTCTTATTGTTGGTTCTTATCTCTCCTCTCCTTAGGATGGGTTCTCAATCATGTCCTTCAAGGTCTCATGGCATCATGTATCCTTTTTGTTTAGGAGGAATCATGACCATGTACTATTAAGAGTAGTCCTTTCCTATTTGTGTAGGCTATAATAGAATGTATTCACTTTCCCATATAGATAAATTCCATGATGAGAGACTTTCATGAGCATGTTCTAAAATCTCTCTCAAGCTTCTAAATATGACTCCTTTGCATGTCACTTGAAGTTGTGGATTTTACCCACCAATTTATTCATTTTTTGTGGTGGGAAATATGTCTCAAAGAGCGTATCTATCATCTCATACCAAGTTTCTATAGACTGTCAGTCGGGTAAGGAACTACATCTTGTCTTTATCTGACAATGAATATGAGAAAAACTTTTGATATATCACTATGGCTGGAACTCTATCAAGCTTTATCATATCACAACTCTCCACAAAGTTCTGTATATGTTCCATAGGATCCTTCAAGTTGTTCCCATAGAATGATAAAGCCTTTATGAGTACCACCAGTCATGGATCTACCTTGTAGTTTCCAACATTAGTTGCTTGTTGTTTTATTGACCTTAAGTAGGTTCTATCTAATGATGCCTTTATCTTCTCCCAGACAATTTTTTCTTCAAGCACATCCTTCACATGGTCATTGTCCTTTGGGTCCATGGTTGTTGTCTACTCTTTCTCTGGATGTGGTGGTTGAGTTTGGATGAACTTCTCATCTAAAGTCCTAAATCTCATGCCTTTCAAAAATATCCACTTGATCTATAATATATGAAGTTGACTCCTTGTAATTTGTGGTTTGAGTTTGAACCATACATGAGTACCTAAAAATAAATTGCAATGTGATACACATAATACTAGTGATTTGACAACCAATTTTTTTTCAATGATGCTCTTTTCCAAAAGAAAAAAAAGTAAATAAAAGAGAAAAAAAGTGGTCTAGAGTGGTCGTTTGCGACACTCATAGTACTGATACTATTGTTTCCCCAAAAATAGTACCAAAAACTTGGCATGCCAAAAGTATGTGTGTAAAATGCAAGTACACACGTCATTTAATACATGCCTTGGAGAGGCCCAAGTGTCAAACTCAGAGAAATCCTCACCAAAGACTACTACTTACTGCAACCTAATCAGCTAGTCCTAGACAACAGTTGATTGATTGCTTTATAACTAAGTGAAAATAATTAAATCTAAATTAAAAATGGATGTGATCAAGAATGCATGGATTCCTCAGGACTATGTTTGACCACAACATGTGTTGCATTTAATTTGCATTTCAATACTAATTGTTCACTCTTAACTCTGGAATAAAGACTTGTAGTAAGTGTTACCTGCTCACGTAGCATAATACACTACCTAAACTAAAACAAACCATAGGCCCTCTCCCAAGGTGTGATATAGATGATGTAGATCTATGATTTGTCCTACCCCTATCTCTCTCTTGAAGAAGTTAGAGCTCTATTACATTGATTATGGTGATGGCATAAAAAATTGATAAGAGATCATAGATTCATGTCCATAATGAAGGAAATAGATTGTCAATTTATATAATTTAAATACAAAGAAATATCAGACTACTCACGCGTCCTAAGGAATGTGGGGTTTAGCCCCACATGATTTCTATCATTATAGAAATAAATGAAGATGGAGAAAATAGGATAAACATAATAAAACCAATGTGAGAACCACTACAGAAGTTGTTTTGAAGATCCCCTCTGGTGAACAACATGATCTATAGTGTTCCGATCATAAACTTTCTCTCCATAAGTCTCTGGGGCATCCATTCCATAGCTATATCCTTTGTCTCTTCCTTTTTCGGCCCCATGCTCTACTACAACATGACAAAACATGATATTCTCTTTTTTCCACACTCCCCTTAGGTCATAGTTGGGGCTTTGTTTATCATTAAGTTTCATCCATCATATTTGACTTAATCTTAGATCTAAACAGATTGTGTAGTGTCGAAACCACTGATAGGATGTTGGTGGAACTGAGTTGCTAGCTAGCGTGTAACCCTTGAACTGTGTCATTACTATTAACATTGTGAGTCAATATCACCAAGTTGGCATCATTGAGTTTTGATGTAACTAGAATGTTAAATTTGGTACCCCTGATAAGTGATTTGGTAGCATCTAGACAATTATTCTCAGTTCCTGATGCTCTTTGGATGGATCGTGAGTCAGTAGCACTGACTCTTTGTCTAGGTTGCATCGACACTGTCCTCACTAGCACTGAGATTTCTTGATTTCCCTATTGAAAGTGTGTGCTCTGTCTGTACAACCAACCGGTAGCATCAAACTTTTATATAATTGCTCAATTTACATGAAACAATGAAAAAATAATATAAACCAAATTATAAATGATAATTTAGTAGGATCAGTAGGCATAGTTTATAATTGATGCAGAAATGCTTCACACAATAATGATGGAAAATGATGTGCAAAAAAATCTCAAAATGAACATATATGCAATAAATGTGAAAATATCCTATGAAAAGTGACTAAAAACCAAAGAATCAATAGGTGACTTTAATTATGCTCTTATTCTCTATTTCTCAATGTGGATCCTTATCTTATTCCTTCCCCTCTCAAATCAAAGATGATTCTACCCTTATGATCCCCTTAGTTTGGGTGTCCCACTTAAATCATATGTTGAAGTCAAATGCTAAGTCAATTAGGTTGATAATTGAATCTATGATTAGATGTTGAATACAGAGTTGTACACTATAAATCTAGACTTAGGTGACCATCCACCTATACTTGTTGGATGTTAATCTTGTTTTTACCTTGCTGATGCAAACCATATCTCTTGACTATGTATTTTGACTTGATAAATCTTGTTCTTGGTTGTTGTATCAGTCTTTTGGCCTAAAATATGCATAAGTTACTTAAACATATAATGAGCATATAACATGTTGGGAACCTTCAAATGACATTAAAGTTGAATCACACCTTTATAATGATCTCTAGTTTAGTAAAATATCATCAAACATGCAATTAGCCAACTTGAATCCTAGCTTAGCCAAAACCCTAAAAATGGATCTATTTAGGGTAAATTATGAAAACTAAACATGTATGTAATATTTTTCTTAATCACGTGTCGCTTATGTCTAGATGGTCAATGTGAGTTAGGTTATGAAATCTCTTAGGTACATGCTTCAATAACTATTTCAATATGGATTTCTTATTTGAAATGTGATACATATGTATGCTTGTTTATTTGTTTAAATAATTTCATTATTATTCTAGTATTGCACTCAATGCTTCTAGCCATAATTTTCTAACTTCAAAAGATAATATAGATTCCATTATATAACTTGAAACAAGGTCTTTCTCAATGACTTCGGTCATTGAGTTTCCTCTCGTAAGCATTAGAATTTTGCTCAATGACTATGGTTATTGAGGTCCCTTATATAAGAAATAGGATTTTTCTTAATGACTTTGGTTATTTAGGTCCCTCACTTAAGAAATAGGATTAGCTAATTCTTCAGCACTCTCACAGACACTTCCAATTGGAAGTCAATCAAAAAGGCCTTATGATATATGATATTGTTGGTATAATTGGACTAAAATAAAATAAACCATGGGCTCTCATTTTGTTAAGTAATTAACATATTCTTCTTGTTCTTTGTCTTCTAAAATATATTGAAATTATGTAAAGTATATATATATATATATCTGTGTGTCTGTGTGTGTCAAAATCAAGTAATTATATTTCAACTTCCTCCTTAAAATATAGGAGTTTAAGAGTTACATAAGGCCCAACGCCATATGTCAACAATAGAGGACAACTCACTCTTCTAACTAACTTTATGGTTGTGGTTAACACAATTACAAATTTTTACAACTATACTCCTTGCATTAATGGTTGTACCACCATATCTTCTCGCATTCCTTTCCTCACATACATGGTATCATATATAAGCAAACAAAATCCTATTCTTGTCATCCTTCACACAGCTTAACATCATTCTTCTTGGTTCTTCTACCAACTTTTGTTACAATCTAAAACATTCACATATTAACTTCAATACTTCTTTTGTAAAATTTCTGAAACCTACATGGTGGGTGTGGGACTCATCCTCCTCCTTTCATAGCATGTAAGTAGTAGAAACATCATGATTCCATCTATGTATTTTATCCAAGGTAGCTAGTGTGTTCTGTAGAATTCTATAGATGCACATACTCTATTTTGGTACACGTATACTGGTCCACACCTACTCCATATGCTTGTCTTTTGCACCTCTTGATCTCATCACTTCCCAAAGGTTGATATTTATGTCTTTGAGTCACCATTTCCCTGGTTTATGAGGGTCAAAAAAGTGTCTGACATGCTGCCATACCTCCGTCATAACGTTGATAGTGTGTGAATATCCCACTCTTGTAATTGGTTTGAAGTACAACCCTTTTGGGTATCTCTGATGGTATGTATGTCCATAGAGCCATTCATATGATGATTGTAATGACATACTTTGTAAATGATTTGAAGCATTAATAAAGGCAATTTCCATCTATATGTTTTAACTATTTTGGATATAATAGTATTACATTATAGATGTCTAGAGAATGACAAAACTCAATGACGTATGTCTTCAAGTATGTGACTTGAAAAATGATATAATACAAATGTTAAGAGTATGTACATTCTCACTAATGTCCCTATTTGGTTGTTATTGTGGAAATAACCATAGACATCAATAACAAAAAAGACTAGAGTGTGTGTTGGTTGATGATAGAATCTCAGTAGTCATGATATATGGTATCAAACCAAGCACACAGATACATGTTAGAGAATAGTTTATCGAACAGACCCAACATAAGAGTGATGCATGGAAACCACACATGCTTAGTCAAGATCATCTCTTATAGTATTGGCGGTGACTGTGGTTCTTAGACCAAAAATCACTACAGTCAGCACATGCGGTTGGGTACACTTTGACATCGTCAAACGCCGTCCTGAAACATGGGTTGTTATAACGGTGATGATTGGGTGGCTTTGACACATGGGGACTTGATAGTAAGTGATAGATATGGAATTTGTCCCTCCTAAGGGAGTGTGATATCCTGGCCACTTGAGGAGTGAGACTGAGAAATGCATGGCCATGCACATGTAAGTCAATATATGATATTGAGCTTACATATACTCAGACAATCTACTCTAAATCAAGAAACATGGATTGAACATTTGTAGAGGATGACAATTCCTTGTCTCGAGTTCAATCCAGATATTAGTGACAAAGGAACTATACATTCATTGTAACATCAATAACAGATTGTAGGTTGAAAGTTGTTCTCCAACTTTCCTTTTCACTTGGGTAGCATTGATGTGCGACTAGGCACCGCTCTTTGCTTGTGAAGTCATAAGTTAGTTATGGACATTCACTGCCAATGTGAAATGGGACCTAGAGGGTCACACACATAGGATTTACTCAGAAGTGGAGTTTATCCATGAATGATGTTTAGATTGATTACTAAAGTATTTAGGTACTCAATTAAACATTCAATCAATAGACTTGACTTAGAAAAATCAAGTTCAAATGTTGAACCAACTAATTAGAGTGTCAGATTGATTGAGAACTGCATTGATTGAGTTTTGCACAACCTGGACCACCAAACGACCAGTTCATTGGGTGAACCGACTGGCTCATGGTCAGTGAGATGACCGGTTCACTCTATTGAACTGATCGGTTTGCATGGACCAAACATGCAGGTGTTGGGTTTCCCAGTTTGTGATAAAAGAATCTCGTCTCACTTGTTGAATTCAATTGGGATAAGAATAAATATTTGCATTAATTAGAAACAAATAAGGAAAGTCAATTGAAGGCAAGTCCGGGAAGTGAAATGACCGATTCACTGGGTAAACTAATCGGTTCACCTACCCAAATGACCAGTTCAGTTATAAACCAACTGGTTCACCTGCCATAGTACAATCAGTTCGTGGAAAATTTGGACCCTTCTACTCCTGCACAGATTGGGAACCCAAACCCTGCCCTCTACTATAAATAGAGGGGTACAGGGGGATTCTCATAACATACAACTCAGAACATTAGTTTCTATGCAAAGTTGTTATCCTCTCTAGTTTTGATAATCTAGAGAACCTAAGCAAGTTCTACCCATCCAGGGAGGAACAACGAGGGAAAGAGAACTGTAGAAAAGCGACTGGTGGTGGGAGAGTGTGTCAGTGACTAGTATGCTGACAAAAGGGGACAACTCCTTCTAGTCTATCCTTCAGGATGACTAGAGTTCTCGGTGGTCCATGTGGAGTATCTATAGAGGCGGGATATTTCTACAGCTCAAGAGGACGACTGTCAACCGTAGTCTGGGTCAAGACCAGGAGCTTCACAGATGTCATCAAAGACTAGGTGGTTGAAGACCACACTAGCTATGAGGTATTGTCACTGAGAAAACCTCAGGACCAGGTATATCTCGCTAAACCATCCTTCCTATTTCATAGTTTTTGATGCAATCTGTTGGTGATGGTTTTGTGGTTAGATAAATTTTTGTTTCTACTTCCTATTCTGTCCCACAAAACCCAACAGTGGTATCAGAGCCATGTCAACATACTATGTTTTTAGATTTATTGATTTGATCGGATTTTGGTTTTTCCCAATTTATTTATTGCATGCGATGTGAATACTTTAACGGACCGATATGCATATCCGATTAAACACCATAAATCTGTATATACATATATGATATGGTATATATATGCAATCGAAATGTGTTGCCCTAAAATGGTTTTGATGGTGGATGTGTAGCATGGTTATAGCCTATAAACCCCTATGTCTGTGCTTGGTTGGTTGTGGTTGTTTGCATATCAGTCTACATACTGAGTCCTTCTCCTATTCCAGATGTAACTTGAGATAACTCGAGCCCTCTCTTCTACCTTTTCTACCCCGAAATGTAACTCAGGGTTTCCCAAAGATATATGTAAAAGTAGGATAGTTTTATTTCCTATAATGTTGAAGAACGGTGGGTGCCCAGATGAGCAGTTGAAGGATCAAGAAGACTGATTGATAGTGCGAGATGAGTAGTTGGTGGCCTAACGAGGAGCATGATGACCCGAAGAACTGACCATCTGGAGGTTCCAGACAATCGGTTGGTGACAACCAACTAACAGGCCAAGAGGCGAGTCGATCACTCATAGGATGAGCTGATCAACCCGGAACCACCCAAGCACAGATTTCATCAACAACAGGTTGATGCATGTGATATAGACTTAGATGACCATAATTCCTTGTGTCTCAATGAATTACAAATAGGATGGCCATAATCATCGCTATATTGCTTTGCATGTTTTCTTGTGGGATATAGTATGCATATGATATGTACTATATATATGTGGTGATTGGATATGTATACATATATTAATACCAAACCCCTCAATATAAATATTAAGTTTAAGATGCCTTCTAAAAGTAGCACACATGAAAAACTTGATCACCTAAGTGTGGGCACACCCTAGTGTGGTACATTGTCTATCTTGTGGAAGTGTGATGGTGAATATGTGGGTCTGCCCTAACAGGGTGAATATTCATTGTGTTGGCATTTGGGTTGGACTTAACTAGGTGACCTTAATCGGATCAAGCACCTTGAGGCATGGGGATGTACATGACAAAGAGTTGTGCATGACATCTATCAAGAGTTGCATAAGATGCAATTGGCAAAATTTGCCTACCTGAAAGAATCTAGTTGTGGGTAACAGCCCTAGCTAGTCCATGACTTAGAGGAAATCAGGATCTTACTCACTAGAAGGTTGTACATTCCAATCTTTCAAATTGATGGTGAGGGATATCAGTTTGAACAAAATAGTAGGAGTGATAATTAATTAAAGGCATAATTAAATATCGTCAACTTTATTCAAATCAAATTAAATCACATGGATTTTTGATAAATTGCAAATGTTTTCCCTTGTAGAATCAAATGGCAAAGAAATCATTATTGAAATTGGAGAATTTAATTGAGATATATTTATATAACTAGTTTAGGACTATGAGAAATGTTCTGCATATTCCTAAGATAACAGTGGTTATAGAATTCTCTCTATGTACACCTAAGGTGTTGTTTGAATGCAAACTAATAGAGGGAGATCCAATTAGAACCCATGTGCTCAATATGATTGGGCATATAGTACGTCTAGAGAAATTGGGATTTCCTTTGGGTCAAGAGTTGGCCATGGATATGATTTTGCAATCTTTGCATAAATCATATAGCATGTTTATCAAGTATTACTACTTGTGTAACATGGCTAAACCATTGTTAGAGTTGCTTGACATTTTGACAAATGTTGAAGCACAAATGAAGAAGGATAGTTCATTGATAGTAATGAGTGGAATGGAGTCCAAGGACACAAGCAAGGCAGAGAAGCATTCTCCCGCCAAGCTGAAGTATGAATCTTCCGCACTCAAAATACTGAGAGGATTAAGAGAATTAAGGAAGATGAAGTAAGAGATAGAGATCTCTACTTCTGGTGTATATGTAATTAAGATTAACTTTACTACTTCATCGTGGGTACTTGATACCGGATATGGATCACACATTTGTTCAAATGTGAAGGATCTGAAAAGAAGTAGGCCTTTAGTAAAAGGCAAGGTTGAACTACATGTTGCTAATGGAGCAAGAGTTGATGCCAGTATAGTAGGAACCTATGAGTTACCTCTACCAAGTGGGATGATATTAGAGTTACAAAACTTCTATTATGTACCTTCCATTAATAGGAATATCATTTATATATCTTGTTTGGACAAGGATGGATTTGAATTTTTTATTAAGAATGGAACATGTTCTATTTCTAAAGATGGGATCTTTTATGGAAGTGCCCCAATGTCTTATGGTCTATATTTGATAGATCTATAGAAAAGTGTATACAACGTAAACACCAAAAGACAAAAACTCAATGACTTAAACAAAACATACATTTGGCATTGTTGTCTAGGGCACATAAATGAGAATCACATATCTAAACTCCATAAATATGGTTATCCGAACTCTTTTTATCTTGAATCATTAGAGACATGTGAATCTTGTTTATTGGACAAGATGACCAAGGCTCCCTTTTTAGGAAAAGGTGAGAGAGCGAGTGATCTATTAGGAATCATACATACTGATGTATGTGGGCCTTTTAGAATAAATGCTATAGGTGGGTATCAGTACTTCATTACCTTTACTGATGACTTCAGTAGGTATGGTTATGTTTATTTGATGAAATATAAATCAGAAACCCTTGAAAGGTTCAAGGATTTCATGAATGAAGTATAGAAACAACTTGGCAAAAGTATTAAGACACTTCAATTTGATCGAGGTGGAGAATACTTAATCCAAGAGTTTGAGGACCTTCTGAGAGCCTGTGGTATTATATCACAATGGACTCCACCTGGAACACCACAACACAATGGTGTGTCAAAAAGAAGGAATTGCACATTACTAGACATGATGTGATCTATGATGAGTTTCACCAATCTTCCAACTCCCTTTTGGGGTTATGCTCTTCAAACCACCGTGTTTACACTTAACCATGTACCATCTAAATCGGTTCAAAAGACATCATATGAGATATGGTACGGGAAGCGTCTCAATGTGTCTTTCATGAAGGTTTGGGAATGTGAAGCTTATGCCAAGAAAATGTTTCCTGAAAAGCTTGGACCCAAATCCGATAAGTGTTATTTTGTGGGAGGTCCCAAAGAAACAAGGGGATACTACTTATACGACCCAACTGACAACAAAGTGTTTGTTGCCAGGAATGTTGTATTACTAGAAAAGGAATCTATTTCAAAAGGAAGCAGTGGGAGGAAAGTGGAACTCAAAGAGGTTCAAGACCAACAAGAAAACATTGAACCAATAGATGAACAAGAGGAACATAGAAAATCACAAATTGTTGTGGAATCTCAAATTCCTCACGTAACACATGAACCTGGTAGATCTAGTAGGACATGGCTTAAGCCTGAAAGATTTGGATATCTTATGACTCAAGATGGTGGTGAGTTGGTCATAGATGATGAGCCAACTACCTATCTAGAAGCTAAGAAGGGACCAAATTCTGAGAAATGGCTTCAGGCCATGAGATCTGAGATGGAATCCATGTATACCAACAAGGTATGGACCTTGGTGGATCCACCTAAAGGGGTCAAACTCATAGGGTGTAAGTGGGTCTTCAAGAAGAAGATCTATATGGATGGAACTGTGCAAACTTATAAAGGTAGATTGGTTACAAAGGATTCAAACAAGTTCAAGGTGTTGACTATGATGAAACTTTTTCTCCAGTTGCCATGATTAAGTCCATCAGGATCATGCTTGCTATTGCAGCCTACAATGACTATGAGATTTGGCAGATGGATGTTAAAACCACATTCCTTAACAGGAATCTTGTCGAGGATGTGTACATGACACAACCTAAATGTTTTATAAATCCAAAGGATGCAAATAAAGTTTGTAAGCTACAAAGGTCAATCTACGGATTGAAGCAAGCATCTCGGAGCTGGAATCTTGGATATGACGAAGCAGTCAAAGAGTTTGGCTTCAGTCAAAATGAAGATGAACCTTGTGTGTACAAGAAGGTTAGTGGGAGCATGACTACATTCCTCATATTGTATGTAGATGACATACTGTTGATGGGGAATAACATCTCTTCTTTACAAAAGGTAAAGGCATGGATTGGAAATACATTTTCAATGAAAGACTTAGGAGAAGCATCCTATATCTTAGGAACCAAGATCTATAGAGATAGATCTAGAAAGCTTCTTGGACTAAGTCAAAGCACATACATTAACAAAGTGTTGAAGAGGTTCAGCATGGAGAACTCAAAGAGAGGAAACATACCCATGAGGCGTGGAGTTCCCGTCTCTAGAGCTCAATGTCCCAAATCTTATGAAGATAGGGAACGCATGAATGGGATTCCATATGCATCAGCAATTGGATCCATCATGTACACAATGTGGTGCACACATCCCAATGTCTTGTATGCACTCAACATGATGAGAATATACCAGTCCGATCCCAGTGATTCTCACTGGACAATCGCAAAGAACATCCTAAAGTACTTGAAAAGAACTAAAGATCAGTTCCTCATTTACAGCGGGTGAGGAAGAGTTGGTGGTAAGGGGTTACACCCATGCAAGCTTCCAAACTAATAAAGATTATTACAGATCGCAGTTAGGATTTCTATTTTTATGCAACAATGGAGTTGTGAGCTGGAAGAGTTCTAAGCAAGAGACAGTTGCAGATTCTATGACAAAGGTCGAGTATATTGCTACATCCCATGCAACAATAGAGGTTGTATGGATCAAGAAGTTTATCTCTGAACTTGGGGTGGTTCCTAGCATCTATGATGCAACTGAGCTTTATTGTGACAACAATGAAGCTATTGCACAAGCTAAAGAACCCGGATCACAGTAGCTATCCAAGCACATACAGTGGCACTTCCATCTCATATGAGAGATCGTATAGCGAGGAGATGTGAAGATTTGTAGCACCAATTGAAGACAATATTGTTGATCCCTTGACTAAGGCACTTTCACAGCAGAAGCATGATGGTCATGCTAGATCACAAGAAATGAGGTTCATGGGTGATTGGATCTAAGTGCAAGTGGGAGTCTGATGGTATGTATGCCCATAGAGCTAGTCATATGATGATTGTAATGGCATAATTTGTAAATGATTTGAAATATTAATAAAGGCAATTTTCATCTATATGTTTAAATTGTTTTTGAGATAATATTATTACATGATAGATGTCTAGAGAATGAAAAACTCAATGATGTATGTCTTCAAGTACGTGACTTGAATAATAAGATCATACAGATGTTAAGAGTATGTACATTCTCAGTAATGTCCCTAGTCAGTTGTTATTGTGGAAATAACCATAGACATAAATAATACAAAAGACTAGAGTGTGTGTTGGTTGATGGTAGAATCTCATTGGTCATGATATATGATATAAAACCAAGCACACAGATACATGATAGAGAACAGTTTATCGGACAGACCCACCGTAAGAGTGATGCATGGAAACAACACTTGGTTAATCAAGATCATCTCTTATAGTATTGGTGGTGATTGTGGTTCTTAGACATAAAATCACTACACTCATTACATGTAGTTGGGTACACATTGACATCATCAAATGTAGTCCTAAAACATGGTTTGTTATAATGGAGATGATTGGGTGGCATTGACACATGGGGACTTGACAGTGAGTGATAGATATGGAATTTGTCCCTCCTAAGGGAGTGTGATATCCTGGCCACTTGAGGAGTCAGACTGAGAAATGCATGGCCATGCACATATAAGTCAATATATGATATTGAGCTTACATATATCTCAGACAATCTACTCTGAATCAAGAAATATGGATTGAACATTTGTAGAGGATGACAAGTCCAAGCCTTGAGTTCAATCTAGATATTAGCGACAAAGGAACTATACATTCATTGTAACACCAATAATAGATTGTAGGTTGAAAGTTGTTCTCCAACTTTCCTTTTCACTTGGGTCGCACTGATGTACGACTAGGCACCGCTCTTTGCTTGTGAAGTCATAAGTTAGTTATGGACATTCACTGCCAATGTGAAATGGGACCTATAGGGCACACATATAGGATTAACCTGGAAGAGGAGTTTATCCATGGATGATTTTTAGATTGATTACTAAAGTATTTAGGTACTCAATTAAACATTCAATCAATAGATTTGACTCAAAATTATCAAGTTCATATGTTGAACCAACTGATTAGAGTGTCAAATTGATTGAGAATTGTATTGACTGAGTTCTACACAACCTAGACCACCAACCGACCAGTTCACTGGGTGAATCGATTGACCGGTTCACTCTAGTGAACCGATCGGTTCACATGGACCAAATGAGCAGGTGTTGGGTTTCCCAGTTCATGAGAAAAGAATCTCATTTCACTTGTTCAATTCGATCAGGACAAGAATTAATTTTTACATTAATTAGAAACAAATAAGAAAGTCAATTGAAGGCAAGTCTGGGAAGTGAAAAGACTGATTCACTAGGTGAACTGATTGGCTCACCTGCCCAAACAACTAGTTCAGTTATGAACCGATCGGTTCACCTGCCGCAGTACAATCAGTTCGTGGAAAAGTTGGACCCTTCTTCTCTTGCACATACTGGGAACCCTGACCCTGCCCTCTACTATAAATAGAGAGGTACAAGGGGGTTCTCTGAACAAACAACTCAGAATATCAGTTGATCTGCAAAGTTGTTGTCCTCTCTGGTTTTGGTAACTAAGAGAGTGTTGGGTTTTAGGGGAGACAGAGAAGGCAGTGGAAACAAAATTTTTCTTCTCCCAAACCCAGAATAAAGGAATTGCATCAACGTCTATATAATAGGAAGGATGGTTTGTAGAGACATACCTTGTCCTGAGACTTGCTCGGCGATGTTACCTCGCGTCTTGCATGGTCTTCACCTCTGGTCTTGGACGGTGTCTGTGCTGCTCCTGGTCTCACCGGGACTGTCGGGATTGACAACTGTCCTCCAAGCGGCAGAAATCTCCCGCCTCTGAAGTAGTCCACATGGACCACCTAGAACTCTGATATCCTTGTCCCACAAGGAATCGGAAGGATTCGCACCCTCCTGTCGATGTACTAGTCACCGACACACTCTCCTGCAACCAGTTGCCTTTCTACAATTGTCTTTCCCTTGTTGTGCCTCCCCTATCGGGTAGCACTTGCTCGAGCTCTCTAAGCTACCACATCCAGAGAGAACGAAAACTTTGGAGAGCAACAAGTGTTCTGAGTTGTTGTTCGCGAGAAGCCCCCAATACCCCTATATATAGGAGGGTCATGGGATAGGGTTCTCTACCCCGGGCAATGCAGGATTAAAGTAGGAGTAGAAGGGTTCGAGATTTTCCACAAAACAACCAACTACGCCAGCTGAAGCGATCGTTTCAAGCATGAACCGATCGGTTGGGGACCTGAGCCGATCGGTTCACACATGAACCGATCGGTTCAAGCATGAGTCGATCGGTTCTTGGTCCTGGTCCAACTTGAATTGACTTTCCATGTTTGTTTCCAACTAATCAAATATTAGTCCTTGTCCAAATCGAATTTGTACAAGTGAAACAAATATGTTTTTGCAAAAAGAGTCTTGTGACTTTGCAAACGATCTCAGTTGGTCACATGAATCGACCGGTTCAAGAATTGAGCCGATCATTTCATTGACACATGAGCCGATTGAATCACCACTTGAGCCGATCGGTTCACCAACCTGAGCCAATCAGTTCATCACATGAGCCGATCGGTTGGGAGTGCAGACTGTGCAAAATTAGTCAATTGTAGTTTCAATCAATCTGATACTCCTAATCAATTGGTACAACACCTTGAACACTATGATTTTGAGCTATCAATTAACTGATTGTTTAATTGAACTACTAAACTCTTTTAGTAATCAATCTAAACATCATTTGTGGATAAACTCCTCTTCAAGGTTAAATCCTATGTGTGTGACCCTATAGGCCCATTTCATGTTGGTAGTGAAAGTCCATAACACTTATGACTTCACAAGCAAAGAGCGGTGCCTAGTCACACATCAGTGCTACCCAAGTGAAAAGGAAAGTTAGAGAACAACTTTCAATCCTACAATCCATGAATGGTGTTACAACGAATGTATAATTCCTTTGTCTCTAATATCCCAAATGAAGTCAAGGCATGGAACAGTCATCCTGTCAACGTTCATTCACTTTCTTGATCTCAGAGGAGATTGGAGGAGATATGTATGACATCAATATCACATACTGATTCACACATGTGTGTGCACGCCTATCTCAATCCTACTCATCAAGTGGCCATGGATATCAAACTCCCTCAGGAGGGACAAATCCCATATCTATCACTCACCCCTCAAAAGCCCCATGTGTCAAAGCCACCCAATCATCACCTTTATAACAACCCATGTTTCAGGACTGTGTTTGATGATGTCAAAGTGTACCCAACGACATGTGTTGAGTGTAGTGATTTCAGGTCAAAGAATCACACTCACCACCATCACTGTGAGAATTGAATGTAACTACCATGTCATGGTTCCATGTGTCAAACTCACGGTGGGTCTGTCTGGTACACTTGTTCTCTAACAAGTACCTATGTGTTTGGTTTGATATCTCCATATCATGACTAACGAGATTCTATCATCAACCAACACCACAATCTAGTCTTATGTGTCATTGTTGTCTATCTACCTTCCACAATGACATCCGACTTGGGACATAATAAGAATGTACAAACTCTTAGCATCCGTATGATCCCATCGTTCAGGTCATGAACCTGAAACCATATGTCATTGGGTACTATCATTCTCTAGACATTCAATCTGTTCCATCATTATCTCATATGACTGAACCAGAAAGAATTGGAAGCTTTCTTTTAATGTTTATCAAATAAATCTTAATGTATCCCATGAATAATCCCATGATTGGCTCTCAGGGCATACATAGCAACAGACTCCCACTTGCACTGTGAGCCAATCACCCTTGAATCATATTCTTAGTGATCTTCAAACATGTCCCACATGTTACTATTCTCTAGTGCTAACATAATGAGTTATGCTAACACCTTGCCAAAGTCGGTATTAACTGCATGTCTCTCATCTCTTCCCTGTACGTCACACGTATGAGATGGAGTTGTCGTAATATGCGATCTAGCATTCCTTTGCTAACCTTTAGCCACATTGCATGATCAAGTACTCCTTACTTGTCATCAAAGATCGGAATATCTATAAGTTCATCTCATGAACTTCCAGATCCATATAGTATCCACTAATGTTTTGTAACACACGGGTACTCGTCTTTTCCTTTTAAATGGTTTTATTGGAACGTTTCCATTTATCCACAAACATTCACTCTTATATATCCCATATATATTTTGCGATTAATTTTCTGTCCATTTCGGGAGTTCGCACCATTGTAACTCTTTACAGTGAACCCTTCCTTATTTCCATAGAACTGGTACTTCTCAAGTACTTATCAAGTTCTTATGGTATACCAGTAACCCTTACTGGAACTAGACAGACATCCACTAGTCATGTCCCACATACGAGTTATCAGGATGAGCACATCATATTGTCATGTCATACATACAAGATGATGAATGCATTTTATTCTTTCCATGTCCATACATGCAAGATGATGGGATGATTACATACATGATAGATCCTTATATATTCTTAGTGTTTCCATTCTTCATAAGAATTGGACACTTGGCCTTGGGATACTAACTCCATGTAACATTGACAAGTTTTCTCCCACTGAATCTTTGCATACTGAACCTTTCAGTATAGATTGTCAATGTATGCTCTCTCTTGTCAGGTCAAGAGTGTTTTGAGAACTATCTCTATAGATCTCTATTCCTATCACATAGGAAACGTCTCTATCTTCCCTAAAGATGATTTCCACTTTGGATTTCCATTCTAGAACATTTCCATTTCACATCAACAAGTGGAATGTGAATACACTCCCATTAAATCACAGATCCCTTCTTTATCTTTGACATATCAGTCAAACCCTTTGACTATATTATCAAAGTAAAGATCATAGTTCTGAGTTGCTTGTACTCAATCAATCACATTGATTAGTCCATTGTAACTTACAGACTTTATTTGCATTAATGGATTCATAAACCTTATAGGTTGTGTCATGTACACATCCTTATTTTATTCCTTATAGGAATGCAGTTTTAGAATCCGTATGCAAA
This sequence comes from Alisma plantago-aquatica, assembly GCA_963693085.1. Lineage (NCBI taxonomy): Eukaryota > Viridiplantae > Streptophyta > Magnoliopsida > Alismatales > Alismataceae > Alisma > Alisma plantago-aquatica. Next base: position 1,069,600,253 of record OY856410.1, read on the forward strand.
TCTCTTAGTCATTAAGTTGCAATCAACAAGCATCATCCTTCTCAATATGCTATCCATGTGTCTTAACGCTTAAGACTCATTCGCACTTATGGATTTCATCCCAATGGGTGCTACCATCAAGGTCATACCTTATGGTTCACATGGAAGTCATTTAGGACGTAATGGTCATAAACCATAACTCAAAATATGGTTCCTCATATTCATCTAGATAGTTGACTCATCACATGACAAACTCATCACATAGATAATCGAGGTGTATATGTCAAGGATATAAGAACTCATAACTCCTTGTGATTCTTAATGCCCTTTATTAGTGTAGGGTGTTCTTTATTTAAGAAGAATTTAGTTATTAGATAATCATCCTCTAACTCCTTAGAGTATGACTCCTTCTTGATTTAGACATCACCATGCCTTAATCATGAGTTCACTATGATACACTATCATAATAACTCATAAGGTTCTCAAACATTTGGTTTAAGTATCTCATTCATTGATCTCATCAAGAATTAACACTTTACCAAATTCATACTTCATCTATGATATTCTTGAACACTTCAAGATATTCATATTGGTATTTCTCTAAACAGCGTTTGAAGTATTAGCATTAACTCTAATAGGTATGTAAATACATCACATGTATTATACCTAATAGGATAATCATTCTCCCACTACCTTAGTGAAGATTGATTAATCATGTCCAAGAGATTCATGTCTCTTACTTCTTCTCTAACCAAAAAGAGTCTAGACTTATCCATCATATGGAATCTAGAAAAGAATTTCTCATGATTTATGCTAATTTGATTGTTTGAGTTATCAATAACTTTTAGGTATCACTTTATCTTATGCATACCAAGTACCATAAGATAAACAAGGAATTGCCACAAAGATTGAAACATAAACTTTATTAATTGCCATCATTGTCATACAATATGCAAAAATTAAGGTGTTTCTATCCATTGGCAAATATGAAATAGCAGTTCATCACTCTATTACATGCCTTCAAGGCTGAAAATAAAATAAAGTACTCCTATCTATGGTGGCAATACTTGCCCCATTTATTGGGTGCTTTATACTTTATATCTTGGTATCATATACCTCAAAAGTGTTATAAGTTTATTTCATGACACCTTCAGGTGGAGGCATCTGTCACCTCCTTCTTCTTTAGTTCTTCCAGATAGAGTGGACAATTCCTTTTCCAATGTCCTGGCTTTTGACAATGGTGTGAATTGCCTCTCTTGGTCACACCTCCCTTGGTCTTGAGAGTTGAAGATGACTTCGGTTGTTCGCTAGCATCAGAACCTTTCTTAGCCTTGCCCTTGCCCTTGCGCTTGGACTTGCCTTTCTTGTTGTTGATCATCATCACAGACTTAGGCTTGTCCTTCTTCATCTGTACCTCTGTTGTCCTCAACATGCCCAACAACTCTGTCAACAACTTCTCAAAGTTGTTCATGTTGTGGTTCATCACAAACTGGCTGTAGGATTCTAGCAACGATTGTAGTATCACATCAGTATCCAACTCTTAGCTAAGGGGAAATCCCAATCTCATCGGGTTCTTCACATACCCAATCATCTTGAGCGTGTGAGGACCAACTGGATCTCCTTCTGTCATGATGCACTTGAACAGTTCCCTAGAGAGATCATATCTCTCTTGTTGTGCTTGATCTTCATACATGTTCTTGAGATGCTGAATCATCTCAATAACACCCATGTTCTCATGTTGTCTCTACAACTCGTGGTTCATGGAGCACAACATCAAGCACTTTGCATCAATGGCATCTTCAGAATGCTTCTTATAAGCATCCCTTTCTGCCTTCGGTGCGGTAGGATCAGGTTCCTCTCAAGCTGGTGTGGTGAAGCATTCAAAATAGACATCATTAACTAAGCGGAAGCAATTACTAATAGCAGATTATTGAAAATCACTAAAAATTAAAATCTTTTTCAAAGAGATTCAATCATAGGAAAACTTTTTCAACAAGAACCAATGTATTACATTTACATCCTTGTTCATAAGTACATATCTTGTACCATCTCTTCTTGAGGGTTACAACATCAACTTCCTTGTTAAAAGCTAAACACAGACAACACAAGAACCTCGAGGCATCAAGCCAAAATCTCAAAACAATTCATTAAAAGCACTAACTATTAACTCTGAGGACTTGAGAGTACAGAGATGACTCATAGGACTTCTATCTATAAGACACGATAGATAGTACACTCAACCTGAGCTATCACTGATGTCCCTACTGCTGCTGAAGTTCTTCCTCTACAAGATGTTCTCAATCTCCTTCGTTCTCGTCCACCTAAAAATGTTGGATCCCACAGGGGTGAGACAATTGTAATTGCCCCAGCGAGAGATATAACTCTCTGTCAAAAACATTATTATTGAAATTTAATGATATATAACTGGGTAGAGGATAAGCAGTTTAAAGCATTTCCATCTTTTAAAGTATTGCAACTATTTATGATAGAACAGTAAATCATCTATTCTCTTCATAAGGAGTAGGAAGAACATGTATATCATTTATCTATCAAATTATACCATCATGTCAAACTTCTCTTATGACACTCATTATCTTGATATGTCACCCATGAGACATTCTTGTTTCAATCTGTTGGCCTTAGCCAATCTGCTATATAGATAAGGGATTATATCTACCATGTACTCATATATCATTAATACAGGCATTGGATTATTACCAATCATGTGTCATCATTATAGGCATTGGGTTATTACCAATCATGTGTCATCATTACAGGTATTGGGTTATTACCAATCCTGTGTCATCATTGTAGGCATTAAGCCTCTGTCAGGTATTGGACTCTTCCAAACCTGATTACACTGCCAATCCTAATTTCACAGCCAGGCATTAGACTTTAACCAATCTTGATTACACAACCAAGCATTGGACTTTAACCAATCCTGATTACACAGCCATGCATTGGACTTTAACCAATCATGATTACATAGCCAGGCATTGGACTTTAACCAATCCTGATTACACAGTCAAGCATTGGACTTTAACCAATCCTAATTACACAGCCAGGCATTGGACTTTAACCAATCCTGATTACATAGCCAGGAATTGGACTTTAACCAATCCTGATTACACAGTCAGGCATTGGACTTTAACCAATCCTGATTACACAGCTAGGCATTGGACTTTAACCAATCCTAATTACACAGATCATGGGATATAAATTCCTTTAACTCATCATTGATCATCACATCCTTCTCTAGGCTCTGAACCCTAAGGTTAGCCTTCATAGCTTTTCACATTCTTTATTGAATACAATTGTTCCTTTTATTAAGTTTATTAAAACATTATCATTTCTTACAATAAACTTTTATAATCATCTTGGTACCTCTCACTATGCCACAAATTTTCTCATGGCTCGTAAGGCTCATAAAACATCTTGTCACCTTTCACTAGGCAACATCTAACCATATGGCTCACAAGGCCATTAAACATCTTGTCACCTCTCACTAGGAAACATCTAACCATATGGCTCACAAGGCCATTAAACATCTTGTCACCTCTCACTAGGTAGAAATAACATATTACCTCATGTAATACAATAGTAACATCACTATTCCCTCAATAGGGTTAGGGCTTACTATTCACATTACATTAGGATTTCTCATGTCCCATTACCCAATTTAGGGTTAGGGTTTCCCATCTCACATTATTTCAAATTTCATATTTGTCAAATTAACCTTAATATGTTGCTCCACACCTCTTAGGATCATCCATTAACATCTCGAGTATTCAATCATGTTTATTACTCTTAACATTTATCATTAAATGATTATAAATACAAGGTATGAGTTCATTTCCCATCCTTATCATGGTATGATTACATCATACTCATTAGTTTGGCTTAACCCCATTCTCAAGGTATATTATCCTATACTTATCAAAGTATATCAAACTCATCACATTTCATTGTAATAATTTACATAACACACTTCATGTGTTTCTTGTCCAAGTATATTGTATTTGAGGTGCATCAAGGTATATCAACCCTGGAATGCTAAAAGTGATATCTATCATATCTTGATGTATAACTTTCCTCATCACTTCCAACTTGCTTGAGTTATCAACTTATCTTGCATTAAGGTATTTCCCATCTTAATACTTTCATCCACTAATCTATCACTCTTGCCATGAAGTGCATAGGTCACACACAAGAATGGTCCAACTATCTTTAATGATATGGACTCATTTTAGGTTAAGGCATTGCTTGCTATAAGGTTACCTATAATGAATCACTTTAGGTATTTCCCTTATCAATGTATTAGTCACCATTCCATTATTAGGATTAGGGTCTCCCATACCATCACCCTTTATTAGGGTTAGGGTTTCTTATACCATCACTCTTCATTAGGATTAGGATTTCACATAGCATCACCCTTCATTAGGGTTTCTCATGGAATCACCCTCAATTAGGGTTCCTCATGGAATCACCCTCAACTAGGGTTTCTCGTGGAATCGCCCTCAACTAGGGTTTCTCATGGAATCACCCTCAATTAGGGTTTCTCATGGAATCACCCTCAATTAGGGTTTCTCATGGAATCACCCTCAATTAGGGTTTCTCATGGAATCACCCTCAACTAGGGTTTCTCATGGAATCACCCTCAATTAGGGTTTCTCATGGAATCACCCTGAATTAGGGTTTCTCATGGAATCACCCTCAATTAGGGTTTCTCATGGAATCACCCTCAACTAGGGTTTCTCATGCCATCACCCTTAATTAGGGTTACATCCTTACCCTAGATTAGGGTTACCCTAGCATTGCCCTAGATTAGGATTAATGTTCATCAATCTTCTTAATTAGGGTTTCATGATCACTTCATCAAAGGTCATACCCTAAAATCTTAGTTTATTCATATTGAAGGTGTTTGAGGCTTGTCCATTACATGATTATCCTACATGTATGGATTCCTCTCTCTCATTCTCTCTAGGATGTTGACTATGTTAAACTTGGATAAATTAGGTCAACCAACCCTTTAATTAAATACATTCAATTAGGGTTGACATAGTGTATTAAAATATTGCTTACTTAAGCTTCAGGGATTAACTCATCTAGGGTTACCAATTACTTAGTACCTTAAAGGTACAACCCTAGTGATTATTGTTGAGATAAATCAGTAACAACCATAGGATCATTTTATCTTTCATCACCTTAGGCTTCCAATTGACTTAATCACATTGAAACATCTAAACGTTCTTGACCATTGATGCTCCAAATGGTTTGAAACCGTTTGAAACCAAATGATCCTGAGACTGTTTGACCCCAAACGGTTTCAAGACCATTTGGACTCAAACAGTCTCAAGACCATTTGGTCCAAACTTCCCTTGAAGCCAAAAATCCAAAAGAGGTACTTCTTCAACTAAACCAATTAGGGTTTTGCATCAACAATTCCTTCATCAATTGGATCATTGAAGTCCATAAATGTATGATCCTTGGATCTTCAACCCTCAATTGCTACCATTAATCATCCAAACAGTTTTGGTTTGACTTTATCCAAACGGTTTGAAACTGTTTAAGGCTCCAAACGGTTTTGACCTAACTGTCCAAACGGTTTGAAACTGTTTAAGACTCCAATCGGTTTTGAACTTACTTGACCAAATGGTCAACTCAACCCAAACGGTCAACTCAATATGTCCAAACGGTTTAAAACCATTTAAGGCTCCAAATGGTCAACTATCCCATTCGGTTAACCATGTTCAAATGGTTTGGAACTCCACCTCCAAACGGTTTACAAACCATTTGGTCACCAAACGGTTTTGTGAAACCGATTGGACCAAAAGTGTTGAAACCATTTGCAACTAAAACTTGTTAAGGTGTGTGCTTAATATGATGTCATCATCATCAAGCTTCAACCCCTCGAATTCTACTACCATTCCCATGATATTTTCATCAATTATTCAAAGGAATTGCAAGAAGAACAATTGAACATAATGGATTGAGAAATTGAATTCAATAACAATGAATAAGGGTTCAAGTTATATAACCCGCCTCCAATTGAGCTTCAAAGCTTCAACCTCCACGTCTTTAATGGTGAAAGAAACACCTTCAACTATCCCAAGCTCGTTCTCAAGATTTGAGTGAAAAGGAATGGCTAGAATTGAAGATCGAATGAAGATAAGAAGAAATTAAGCATTGGTTTTTGATTTCCACCATGGAATCAACGTGAAAAGAGATCAAGAAGCTTACCTACAGGTTGGAACTCGTCCTCCTACTTCTCCTTAGCTTCCTTGGTCGTTTTGCAAGAAAAGAGTGAAATTGGATTCGAAATTCCCCTTTTTTTTTGCAAAACTAGTGACTAGTAACTAAAAATTACATGGTAGATGGAGTAGAACTGAAAATCTTAAAGAGAGACTGCATATCATCCTGGTAGAGAGCAAAAAGAGGAGTCGGGCAAGTTGCCCATGCACAAGAGGCTTCCGGTTGCTTTAAGCACTGCTTTGCCAGCCAGTCTACGAGCTTGTTTTGGCTTCGTCTCTGGAACACCACCTTGAAGAGAGGAAGTTCCATACAAAGGAGCTTTATGGCCTTGGACAGGAGGGCATATCTAGGTGGTGGTACTTCAAGGTCTTCAATCCAATTCGATGCATTCCGAGAATCAGTAATCAAGATACCTGGGCCAATGCTTGTTTGTTTCACATACAATAGAGCTTCTCTAATGGCCATCAGTTCGCCTTGCATAGGGTCTGTACCAGGAGACCTTTGAGCTTGAGCATGAAGCCATACACCCTGCCTATCCCTGACAATCATTCCAGTAGCGCACACACCTTCTGATTTGTTGATTGTCGTATCAACATGGATGATGAAGGACCAAGGAGTAGAGGGAAGGTTTGTGGAGGTCATGATAGAGGAGTGTGATAGTGGATGTGAGAAAGCTAAAGAAGATGTGATTGTCTCTACTCTGCATTGAGTGACGACCACTTGAGGAGGAAGAGGTCTTTTCTCAAAGATGTGGAGATTCCTAGTTTTCCAGAGCCACCAGCAGGTGATGGCAAAGCAGACGTCCCAATTGGGGATCTTCCTTAGAGTCTTCAAGTTATATGATATCCATTCCTTGATGTTTCCCAGAGAAAAGAATAGTGTGGCGTCAGGAGGTACTAGAGGTTGCCACACAGCCGTTGCCTGCGGGAAATCCCTAATAGCATGGAGAGTATCTTCAGTAGAACCTTGGCATCTCTCGCACGAAGGGTCGAGTGTGAGATGACGCCTAACCCTGAGGACGTTTGTGAGAAGCCTTTCATGGTGAATTAACCACAAGGTGGTCTTGATACGGTTTTGGTTCTTCAAGCTCCAGATTACGTCATAACAGTCGGCGCTGGCAGAGTTAGTGAAGTTCATAATGATTTTATATGCTGATTTGGAGGAGAAAACACCTTCAGCAGAAGGAAGCCATAAGCGACGATCATCGCCAAAGGCATGCCGCGGAGGCGGCATGAGAGTAATGACTCGTGCAGTCTGGTCATCGAACCAGTAGTTGATGAAACTCGTGTCCCACTCGCCGGACTCAGAAACTAGGCATGAAACCGTCATGTCCCTAATATCCTATGGGATTGTCAGGCTTCCTCGAAGGGTAGGGACGACCCCATCACCAACCCAATGGTCAGTCCATACATTTTTTCGCTCACCGGAGATGGCAGTCATTGATGAGTTGTTCAGTATGAGAGGCAACAGGGTACGAATTCCCCGCCAGGTGTGCGAGCCATAAGAAGAACCAATGCTTTGTCGTCCATATTTGGCCTGCATTAGCTTTGTCCAAGGCGCCTGGCCTTGTTGGATGTATTCCCAAGCAAGTTTAGCTAGAAGTGCTTTGTTCGAGCCAGCCGTCGATCGTACGACGAGGCCCCCTTTATCAAGCTATGGATAAATGAGCTTATATGCATTTTTATTAAAATTCATTTTAAGAGAGAGAAAGTAGGGGATAATTCTTCCATTTCCTTGCCACTTTCCCCCTTATCTTCCTTGCATATGAGGATATCTTCTTTTCCTCATATTCCTCTCAATTATCCATAAATTAAAGGGAAAAAATTAAGCACCTTAACTCTTATAATAATAATAACCTAAAGTTAGTGGATAATTCTTTTTCTTTTAATAATGTGAGTGAGTTATCCACTTCCTTTAGATATTTTCGTGCCTTTGCAAGGAACTTGGTCGTCCATTATTTTGCAAAATCATCCCTCACCTTTTGGTTGAAGGGCTCTTCAATTAATATATTTATTTTTGCATTAAATTGAAGTAAAGTTCCAATTATGCTTAAATCTTGATTATTTTAATTTCAAGATTCTCTCTCCTTCAAAGTGATACAAATGAGGCGCCCCTCTCATTTTATTTTCTCTACATGATGCCAAGAAACATGAGGGACCCTCTAGAGGTGGTATTTTGCATATTGAACCCTAGGTTTTGGGTAAATTACACATTACACCAAAACTAGGTTTTAATGCACAAACATTGCTCAACAAGCTCTTTCTTGTTATTCAGGCTACCACAAGCCATACCACCACATAATTTTCATCCTTATGATGCTTCAACACTTGAGGAACATCTTATCATGCAACATTTGAAAGTTAACCCCTCAACTTGGGTAATTTACACTTTAGTTCAAAATAGACAAAACATTATTTCAACATTGTTCAAAAAGGACTAAAATTGAAATCTAAGTTCCTCTTGTACATTAATTACTTTTCAAAGATAAGAGCGATCATATAATCAACCTTATTAAGCAAAACATCTAGGGTTAAGGCTTAACCCAGGTCAGGGATGTTACAACTGGAGTATCTAGGACATAGAGCTTTCGCTCTTGAGTGAGAACAATTCTCAATGTCCTAAACCAGTCGTGGAAGTTAGTCCCATTCAGCTTGTCCTATTCAAGGACCAATCACAACAAAAAGTGATTGTTGTTTGTTGTCATTTGTACTACAAAAGGAAACATATGCAATTTAGTCCAAAAATCAATTTTGACTTATTTGATTGATTTGAAAGGTTGATGGTATAATTAGGACTTTAATTAATTATTACTCCCACTATTTTGTTCAAATTGATAGCCCTCACCATCAATTCAGAAGATTGCAACGTACAATCTTCTTGTGGGTCAAGATCCTGAAATCCTCTGAGTCATGGACCAGCTAGGGCTGTCACCCACAACTTAGATCTTCCAGGTAGGCAACTTTTGCCAATTGCATCATATGCAACTCTTGGAAGATGTCATATGCAACTCCTTGCCATGATCACCTCCATGCCTCAAGGTGCTAGATCCTATCTAGGTCACCTTGTTAAGCCTGACCCAAAGCCAACATGATGAATATGCACCCTCCTAGGGTAGACCCACATATCCATCATTCACACTTCCACGAGATAGACGGTGCGCCATGCTAGGGCATGCCGACACTTGGTCGATCAAGCTTTTCACGTGTGTCACATTTGGAAGGCATCTAAAACTTTAATATTTAATGAGGGATTTGGTTTTATAGGTACATATACATATCCAATCACCACAATATATAGTATGTATCATATACATGCTATTTCCCACAGAAAACATGTGAAATGATAAAAGCAATGATTATGGCCATCCTTATGTGATTCCTCGAGCCAAGAGGAATCACAGTCATCTAGGTCTACATCACATGCAACCTGTACAAGATGAACTCTATGATTTGCCTTTCTAGGTTTGATCAACTCATCTCCATGATTGATCATCTTTCCATCAGGACGATCGGTTGGGTGCCACCAGCCAATCGGTTGGCTCCTCCAACTAATCGGTTTGCCTAGTCGTCGTGCATCTCCTCATGGCTGCCACCCGATCATATCGCCCATGAACTGGTCATCTAAAATGCCAACTGATCGATTCATGCCTTGAACTGATCGTCTCAGTCGTCGTCAGGCTGTCCGCCATTCTTTGACATAACAGGAAATGAATGATCTATCCTATTTTACATTTGAATTGAGAAACCCCGAGTTACATTCGGGGGGATTAAAGGTAGGAAAGAAATCTCAAGTTATCTTGAGTTACATCAGGAATAAGAGATAGTGAATCGGTGCACAAACTGAGATGCAAGCAACCACATTCAACCAAGAACACATATATAGGGCTTATTGGCCATAACCACGCTATACATCCACCACAAAACTCATTTAAGGGCGACGCGTATCGAGTGCATTCATATTACATATCATATATGTATATTGGGATTTGTGGATTTAGGATTGGACATGCATAAAGCCAATTTTATTCACATCGTATGCAATAAATAAAGGCGACAAACCAAAATCAATCATATCGATAATCCTAAAGTATAGAGTTGTTGATGTGGCTCTGATACCACTGTGGGGTTTTAGGGGAGACAAAGAAGTCAGCGGAAACAAAAATTTTCTTCTCCCAAACCCAGAATAAAGGAATCGCGTCTACGTCTATACAATAGGAAGGATGGTTTGTAGAGACATACCTTGTCCCGAGGCTTGCTCGGAGATGTTACCTCACAGCTTGCATGGTCTTCACCTCCAATCTTGGATGGTGTCTGTGCATCTCATGGTCTCACCGGGACTGTCGGGATAGACAACTGTCCTCTGAGCGGTACAAATCTCCCGCCTCTGAAGTAGTCCACACAGACCACCTGGAACTCTGATCTCCTTATCCCACAAGAAATCAGAAGGAGTCGCACCCTCATGTCGGTGTACTAGTCACTGACACACTCTCCTGCAACCAGTTGCCTTTCTACAGTTGTCTTTCGCTTATTGTGCCTCCCTTATCAGGTAGCACTTGCTCGGGCTCTCTCGGTAACCACAACCAGAGAGAATGACAACTTTGTAGAGCAAATAGTGTTCTGAGTTGTTGTTCCTGAAAAGCCCCCAATACCCCTATATATAGGAGGGTCATGGGACATGGTTCTCTAACCCGGGAAATGCGGGATTAAAGCAGGAGTAGAAGGGTCCGAGATTTTCCACAAAACAACCAACTGCACAAGCTGAACCGATCGTTTAAAGCATGAACCGATCGGTTGGGGACCTGAGCCGATCGGTTCACACCTAAACCGATTGGTTGGGGCATCTGAGCCGATCGGTTCAAGCATGATTCGATCGGTTCGTGGTCTTAGTCCACTCGAATTGACTTTCCATGTTTGTTTCCAACTAATCAAACATTAGTCCTTGTCCAAATAGAATTTGTACAAGTGAAACAAATATGTTTTTGCAAAAATAGTCTTCTGACTTTCCAAACGATCTCGGTTGGTCACACGAATCGACCGGTTCAACAATTGAGTCGATCATTTCATTGACACATGAGCCGATCGACTCACCACTTGAAACGATCGGTTCACCAACCTAAGTCGATCTGTTCATCACATGAGCTGATCGGTTGGGAGTGCAGACTGTGCAAAATCACTCAATTGCAATTTTAATCAATCTAATACTTTAATTAATTGGTCCAACACCTTGAACACTATGATTTTGAGCTATTAATTAACTGAGTATTTAATTGAACTACTAAACTCCTTGTAATCAATCTAAACATCATTTTTGGATAAACTCCTCTTCCAGGTTAAATCCTATGTGTGTGACCCTGCATGCCCATTTCACATTAGCAGTGAAAGTCCATAACACTTATGACTTCACAAGCAAAGAGTGGTGCCTAGTCGCACATCAGTGCTACCCAAGTGAAAAGGAAAGTTGGAGAACAACTTTCAATCCTACAATCTGTGAATGGTGTTACAGTGAATGTATAATTCCTTTGTCTCTGATATCCCAAATGAACTCAAGGCATGGAACAATCATCCTGTGAATGTTCATTCACTTTCTTGATCTCATAGTAGATTGGAGGAGATATGTATGACATCAATATCACATATTGATTCACACATGCGTGCGCACACCTATCTCAATCCTACTCATCAAGTGGCCATGGATATCAAACTCCCTCAGGAGGGACAAATCCCATATCTATCACTCACCCCTCAAAAGCCCCATGTGTCAAAGCCACCCAATCATCACCTTTATAACAACCCATGTTTTAGGACTGTGTTTGATGATGTCAAAGTGTACCCAATGACATGTGTTGAGTGTAGTGATTTGAGGTCAAAGAATCACACTCACCACCATCACTGTGAGAACTGACTGTGACTACCATGTCATGGTTCCATGTGCCAAAATCACGGTGGGTCTGTCTGGTACACTTGTTCTCTAACAAGTACCTATGTGTTTGGTTTGATATCTCCATATCATGACTAATGAGATTATGTCATCAACCAACACCACAATCTAGTCTTATGTGTCATTGTTGTCTATCTACCTTCCACAATGACATCCGACTAGGGACATAATAAGAATGTACAAACTCTTAGCATCCGTATGATCCCATCGTTCAGGTCCTGAACCTGAAAGCACACGTCATTGAGTATTGTCATTCTCTAGACATTCAATCTGTTCTATCATTATCTCATATGACTGAACCAGAAAGAATTGGAAGCTTGCCTTTGATGTTTATCAAATCAATCTTAATGTATTCCATAAATCATCCCATGATTGGCTCTCAGGGCATACATAGCAACAGAGAGCCCAAGCAAGTTCTACCCGTCCAGGGAGGAACAATGAGGTAAAGACAACTGCAGAAAAGCGATTGGTGGTGGGGGAGTGTGTCAATGACTAGTACACTAACAGAAGGGGACGACTCTTTCTAGTCTATCCTTCAGGACGACTAGAATTCCCGATGGTCTGTGTGGACTATCTATAGATGTAGGAGATTTATGTCGCTCAGGAGGACGATCATCAACAGAAATCCGGGTCAAGACCAGGATCTGCACAGACGTCGTCGAAGACTAGGTGATTGAAGACCACACTAGCTGCAAGGTATTGTCGATGAGAAAGCCTCAATACCAAGTATATCTCGCTAAACCATCCTTCCTATTGCATAGTTGTTGATGTGATCTACTGGTTATGGGTTTGTGATTAGATAAAAAATTTATTTTCGCTGCCTATTATGTCCCACAAAACCAAACAATCTCTTCCTCACCCAGTTCCCTGATGTTGATGAACATTCTTGGTAGATAATAATTCTTCTCAGTGTCCCCCACTTTTCTATATGTCTTGGTGTTTTCAAATCTATCCCGCCTTTGTCTTTTAGAAGAGCCATCAGTGCATACCTCATCCAGTGGTATCCACTTGCCTACAAGAAGTTTGCAATTTCTTCATCTCCATTCTATGAAGAACTATCTTGGGAATCTCTCCTTGTTGTGCCCAGAAGATAAGAAACCCCTCAATAACAACCTTCACAATATTAGCTCTCCCCATCGTATATGTTTTCTGAGTTGGACACCTATTGATCATTTCCTCTAATTTGTCAATGCAATTAGCATAATCTTTGACTTGTAGGTTGCCTCCAGCCAAAGGAAACCCGAGGTATTTTATGGAAAACTTCCCCATCTCTACTCTTATTGTCTCTTTCAACTTTTCCTCCATCTGGTAACAATTTTTAAATAAGAAAAGGTGTGTCTTTCTTGCATTAATGCACAGCCCCATTTGCTCGCCAAACTCCCAAAGAAGTAGTTGCACCATTCCCAAAGTATTTTTTTTTGGCTTCCATAAAGACAAGCACGTCATCTACAAAGATCAAGTAGGTCATCAGTTTCATGACATGAACTGCATAAGGCTTGATCTCCTTCTTCCTTTCTACAACTTGCACCTTATGTGTGAAATACTCCATAACAATCACAAAGAGAAGAGGGGATAAGGGATATCCCTGGTGTAGTTCATTTCTTCCTTTAAACATACCTACTGAAGTACCATTTGCCATAATAGAGAAGCTTGTAGTCCCCTCACATTGTTCCATCCAGCCAATCCACTGCTCATTGAAGCCCATCTATTTCATGATCCATCAGAGCTTTTCCCATCTAACATTGTCATAATCTATAGATACATCCAGCTTTAAACAAGCTTTCTTGCTTCCTCTCATAATATTGTATTCTAATAAGAACTCTCCTACCAATAAAGAACAATGGTTTATATTGCTACCTAACACAATGGATCCCTAGTTTATTGAAATAAGATAGAGAAGTAATAGCTTGGAACTAGCCACCATGATCTTAGTAATGATTTTATATTGGATAGAGCACTAAGCAATAGGTCTTAAATCAGCAAGAGAAGATGTCACTTTCTTCTTGGGAATGAGAACTAGAAAGGAATGGTTGACTCACCTAACCATTTTGCATCCTTCCAAGAATCAGATAACATATGCAATCAGGTCCTCCTTGATGATGTCTCACATCTTCTTATGGAAGAAAGCATTAAAACCAAATGATCTTGGAGACTTGTTTCCAATGCTCCAAACTACATCTTTGACTTCCTATTCATTGGTCTTCCTTGTAAGTATTCTATTGTGAGTACTTGTGAGGTTGAACTTCCGTTCCATCTCTTCCTCCAGATCAGCACCAAACTCCTTATTCTAGAGGGAAGAATAGACCTCTATGGCTTATTCCTTGAGGTCCTCCTACTTGTTGTCAATATTACCATCTTTATAAATGAAGTCTGAAATAATATTTTCAGCCTCCCTCCTTTTAACTGATGTGTAATAGGGTTTGGTATTCTTGTCACTATCTTCCATCCACTTCTCCCTACTTTTTTGTCAATATAATTTTTTTCCTGCCTTCTTTAGATCCTCCAACATCCTCTTCAGCTCTTCATCATTCCTTATCAATTCTTCATTGATTGGCTCACATAGTAGCTTTTCTCTGACCTCTTTGCATTCTCTCTTGGTTTCTACCAATAGGTTGGGGATATTCACTTAAGCTTTGGCCCACCTTTTAAGTGAAATATTTGTATTTGCCAATTTCTTTACAAAGACATACATTGGATTTCATGTCACATGTACTTGTTATCTATCCTTTATGACATCAGTAAAACCTTTCTCATCACCCCAATAGTTTAAGAATTTGAAATGTTTCCTCTTTTGTTTCTTCTCTTTGATATGAACCGAGATAGGAGTGTGATCACTTAGTTCATATGCTCCCTTCTTCACCTACACATTGGGAAAATTTTGTAGCCACACATCATTTACCAGAACCTTGTCTAGTTTGCTTGTTATTCTGTCCTCCAGTTTCCTCTCATTGTTCCATGTGAAGATACCTCCTCCAGCCATGGGTAACTCAAACAGACCAACCTTATCTATAGTACGATTGAAGGCATTTATCACTGCATTCAAATTCGGTCTTCCTCCTATCTTCTCAACATGCATACGAACATTATCGAAGTCCCCAATCACCAACCATGGAAGAGTGATTTGCTCAAAAGTCCAACGAACTCCTACCAATGTCTACACTTTGCATCATTATGGGAATAAACAATTGTATCCCACATATGCAACCGTCCAGCATTCCTACAATCAATTGTAATATGTGGATCTGACATATGTATCACTATGACCTTCCAAGCATTTGGTTTCCAAGCAACCCATAATCTATCCAACTCAGAGCACTCCATATTAGATACATGTTCCCAACCTTGTGGAAACAAATATCTAATACTATTTTTATTCTACACCCTTATTTTGGTTTCCACTAAAGAAACCAGTGAGTATCCACTAGCGGCGATCCACTCCTAGATCTCTATTTTCTTGTTCCTATCACACCCCCTTGATATTCCATAGGAGCATGGACATATCAACGGGTTTGCTGGGCCCTTGTTGTCCTTGTTGGCTCCTTCTTGTTTATTTTCTTTGGATCCTCCTATTCTTTCTATTTGATTATTCTCTCCTCTTCTTTGTCAGACTCACTCAGTGCTTCAAAGTTGTTGGTAAAATCTAGGATGGATCCCACCCCTTACTCTTAGATATACCGATCTTCTTTAAAAAAGTTCTCATAGAAGTAAAGGTGAACTCACCCTCCTCCTTTTCAGCAGTCTGACTCGGCTATGGGATAGCATGAGTACATCTTCTGTCACAGATTTATTCTCTTCGTTGACTGCCTTCTCAGCTTCTTTATGTTGATCTTTTCTTACCACCTTCTCCTTCTAGACTTTCTTCGGGTCCTTCTATTCTATAGTGCTCTGGTTCTTCCATTTAGGTTTGTTATCGTAGTGCTCATCTCCTTGCCTAAATGTCTTGCACATGCTGCATTAGGCCAGGTAATGGTCAAAGATTACAGTGACCAGAAAAGGATGTCTACCCTTCACGTTTCCATAGAAGTTGATGGTGTATTGTTGTCCACCTCCAGCTCCACAAGTATCCAAGGTTCATCACTATCTAATGACCATTCATCTATGTGCAACACTTTTCCCACTCTAGCAGTTACGGTTCTGGCCGCTCTTCTCATCCATGCCCGTCCAAAGGATTTCAGAGTGATCCATGTTGAGATCATCTCAAAGAGGTCACTGTGAAGCTCATCAACATAGGTATAGTCCTAGGAGACTACTAGTTGTGCATCAAACTACCTTGGCCCCATCTCGAGCATGGACGCTTTATCTTCAGCATTAAAGAAGAGAACCTGGAACACCCCGTTGTCATGTGACAGTAGTTCGAAAGCACCCTTCGACCTCCATATTCGTCGAACTAAAGCCTACAAGTGACGGTAGAAAGGCCTCTTTCCCAACACATAGACCATCATCATAAACTCCCAAACATTTCTCATGTGTTCAAACTCCTCCTCATCCAACTTGAAATGGACTTCATTCTTCGTCACCTGAGGTTTTAGAAAATCAACCTCCTTTCCAATATGGTTTGACAGTTGCTTCAATACTTGTGTCCCAGATTTCCTCACTATCTTCGATCCCATTGTTGTCCCCACTGGTCCTTGATGTGATTCCTCCTCTCTTGTGTGCTTCCTCCATGCATCCTCCATGTGTCATTGTATCACTCTACTTCGATGTCTGTTATCCTCCGCTCGATCGGGTGTGGTTAGGGTTGGGTGGTGTTTCAATGGATGGTAATGGATGGACGCCTTCGTCCGGATTGACTGTTGACGTGGACATCACGCCCTTGGGTCGCCATCGCTTGACACGATCTCCAGATATATATATATATATATATATATATATATATATATATATATATATATATATATATATAAATATATGTATATATATGTGTATATATATATGTATATATATACATATATATATGTATATATATATATCAGGCTAGAATACACTCGAGTGTACAGATCGCATAAATACACTCAAGTGTGTTTGCATATCAAGACTATTTTTTGCAAAATGTAAACCATTGATCTTCACCATCATACTATAACTAGGCTACATACAAATTTTGAGCCCATTTGGATGAGTGTAAGTTGATCATCCAAGGGCAACAAAATTGATGCATGAAACTAATTTGAAATGCATAATTTTTGTGGTCTTTAAAACATGACCTATAAATTTCCAAATGTGCTCAAATTTTGTGTATGAGCTATTCCCAACATGTTTAAGAATATTCATGGATTAAATTTTTTTAAAAAATATTGCATCATGAAAAACTACTTGAGTGTATTCTACTCTGAATACACTCGAGTGTATTCTAGTCTTACTATATATATATATATATATATATATATATATATAGATAGAGAGAGAGAGAGAGTGAGAGAGAGAGATAGAGAGAGAGAGAGAGTGCTCTGCCCTCTCTCTAGTTTCTTCTCCGGTGGTCGTCGCTGGGGGGAGGGGGTGCCTTCTCGGTGCCTTCCTCCCCCTGGCCCAACCACGAAAGGCCAGAGCATGATGGGTGGAGCGGTTCTCAGAAGACGATGGAGTTGGCATATGTTCCGTGATCACCCTTCAGTTCGAGTGGATCGTCTCTTGGCTGGGAAGAGGAGGGATGTGAGGTGCCACTGTGGATCTCAGATCCAGATTTGTGTTCGACGATTCGTTTGGTCGACTCCATCCCATCTATGAGTGATGGGTGGAGAGGAACCGCGCCCTAGATCTGTCCCCTTGCTGCCGCTCCATCCAGGTGATGAGAAGGGGATCCCTCGATCTCTTCTTTCAGTCTCCTGGTTCCCCCTTCCCTAGAGCCATTTTCTAGCTAGGCTAGTGTAATGGCAGCCTCGATTCGACCTCGACTTGATCGATGATGGTGATGGCGGCTGAGTGATGGGCGGCTGTCGAGATTGGGCGATTCGCCTCTGGTTGTCTTCTCCCGACGTCGTTGCCTCCTTCCTTAGTCACTAGATGGCTCTCTTCTTCGGATTTGGGCGGGTCAGTGTTGGGGCCAAGTCGACCCTCAGAAGGAGTGGTGTCTTGCTGCTCCCTACGAGACTCTGTTCTTCTGCCTGGGAGGGGTGTGTAGAGGTCCATGTTGTTCCGGTAGATGGACATAGCTACTCGACCACGGTGTGGCTTCACCAACCGAAGTCATCAGTGCTATCATCAGCCACGGTGAGGCTTTGCGTTCAAGCAGCGATCCCCAGACCTCAAGCAGTTATGGTCGTCATTGCTTGGGGAAGAGCTTGGCTTGGAGCGAGGGATTGTCCAAACACCCTCTAGGTGTTCGACGGTGATGCCGGCGGTGCACAAGTTGCTTCTTCTTGTCACCCTCCTGGCCTCTGGTTGATCAAGCGCAGCCTTGGGTTTTGGGGCTTCCTCTTGGGTGTCCTTTGTTTGCTGTTTGCAGGTACTCCTGCTAGATGGTTGATGATATGTTGTTGTGCAAACAATAGTTGTACCCCAAAACAAAAACTGAAGGAGATCACAAGGATTGTTTTTCAATCCGGGCGTTTGATAACACCAATTTTTGTAACGTTTTAGACTGTTTTTCTGTTATCAAAACTGCCCTTTTTAGCTATTTTCCTCTCTTTTATATGCACTTTCACAATAATTGGCCAAGCAATGCTCTTAATCCAATATTTCCATCTTTTGCAGAGTTTTTCCTCATTTTGGAACAATAAGGCCGTCCCGGCCCACAAATAAGTCCAAGTCTGTTTTGGACTTCCTGACGCCCGATACGACCTCTGCCCGACAGGGTGGAGCGACTCAACGACGCACGACGAAGGGATGCCCCGCAAGAAGAAACCGACGAACGACACGTCTTCTACCCGACAGGGAGCCTATCTCGCCTAACAACCAAGGCTTGTTGGGCGACACAGCCACCCATCGGCAGGCGTGCCGCCCGCCACGTGACCGATAGCCGACACTCCTGAGCCAAGCGATACCAGTATCGGCCGTCCACCGACCCGCGAATAAGGAGGACACGTGGTGCTTCGAGCACCATAACTTCCCCCAACCGCTGCCTATAAATAGCAGCTACAGGAAGACGAAAAGACAGTTCAGATACTTCAGAATTCGGACAGTTGGGAGCTTTGAGTGATCTTCGGAGGAAACTACGAGAGCAGGAGTATCGCGCCCCAGTGCTTGTGTCGGGTGACACTAGGTGATCCCTTCCTCGTCTCGAGAGGGAGGGGATGGTTCACTTAGGACTGTCCTGGGCAAAACTGCGGGCCGATATCGGCCGACGTAGATGAGCGACACAAGTGCCCGACATTAGAACGCGTCGCTCCGTGTCCGACACGATATCGAACCCGATACGCTTCGCCTGTCGTGCATGTTGCCCGAGAGGGTGTGCCGCCTGACTTGAGCGTATCGACCAGGGTCCTTGAGCGATACAGTTGGTCGTCGAAGCATGCCGCCCGACACTACTTTATCGGGCTAGGCCCCTGACCGATATCGGGCTGGAGAGCTGTTGTAGCCTGACGCCCTTCTACATCAAGAAGGCGACATCTATCTTTAATTCTGTTATTTAATTCTTTATTTATGCATTGTAATTAAGACCCTTAATGTGTATGGAAATAGAAAAGCTTAATTACTTGTTGCTCTATGCTTGGTGCGATATATTGGATGATTGCTATGTTTGATATCTGAACTCTAGCTTGCATGTTTGGATCGCGTTTTGCTTAGCTACCGAATCGTGTTTTCCCGTCGCAACAACTTCGAGAGTCGTGTTGTGGCTCTAGTGTTTGGTCTGATTCTGGTGTATGAAAGTGCCTGGAATGGAGTTTTTTCAGTAACACTCCACCCTAACTTAAAGCCCAGCAACCTCGAGAGGGGTGTTGATGCTTGGTTAGGGGCACCCGCTCTGAGAGGAGGGGTGCAGGATGTTACTGGTGCCGCTTGTTTTGCTGTAGTCTTATCCTTCGCATCTTGCTCTAGCTCTGGTTTTATCTTTCTGTTTTTGTTGCATGAAAACCCCTAAAACCTGCTAAATGACTAAACCTTAAATCTCTCTTGTAGCTCCAGTTGGAGATAGTTTTCTTTGTTAAATTTGTGACATCTTGTTGTTTCCCTTTTTGGGAATTTATATCTCTTTATACCTGTCGGAGTGTAGCGTGTCGATTCTGGATTCTCAACACTACCACCATTGTCCCTGTGTTCAACCCTGTATGTCTACTTCGACCCCGTAAACAAAGTTTTGGGGGCCTAGAAGGATTCGGGTTTATAAATGTAAAAGGTCGACTACCTCAAATCCACCTCCACTTTTGGACGCACGATTTAGGCTTCTTTAAGTTGTCCTGGGGATTTCAGGTCCATTGGAAGATGTTTTAGTCCTCCATGGATCTTATCAGGTTCAATATACATCACATGGTCGCTGTTCTGAAGTCAGTCTGTGGATTTTGGAGGAGATGCCTACATTCGCCAAGTTCCTCAAGGACCTTATCACAAAGAAAAGAAGGGGAGGAAAGATAGAGACAGTGCACCTAGCTTCTGCCTCCTCTGCCTTCATGAAGCCCGACTTGCCAAATAAGAGGAGGGACCCGGAGCTTTCATGATCCCGTTCTCCATCGGGGACAATGTCGAGCGGAAGGGTCTAGTAGACTTGGGGGCAAGCATCAGCCTCATGCCCCTAAGTTTCACGCAAAGGGTGGGTTTGACCGACATGGTTCGAACCAACATGCGGATTCAACTGGCAGACCACACCTTTAAGAGACCCGTTGGCATTGTCGAAGATGTGCCGATCAGGGTTGGTGATTTCTTTATCCCCTGTGATATAGTCGTCATCGACACAACTGAAGACCCTCATTGCCCGATCATCTTTGGACGTCCTTTCTTGGCAACAGGAAGAGCATTGATTGATGTCTCTGAGGGGATGATCACTTTAAGAGTCGGAAACGACCATATGGACTTCAAGTTGAAGGAGATCATGAGAAGTTCGTCTCTGTATGAATCAGCATGTTTTGCAGATAGTTACAATAAACTCTGTGAGGAAATAGAGGAGGATATTCGGACAGTAGACCCCCTCGTGAGGGCCATAAGCTGTCAGGACCCTAACCTCGAAGATCCTGAAGTCGCAAGGCATCTCAACCTTTTCGGCCTTTCTGACGAAGACTTTCAAGAAGAGGATAAGGTGGTGGAGTCTGCGATGTATGCCTCTCTCGAGGGGGAGCCTCAAGAGCAGGCACCCAGACCAAAGCCAGAGTTAAAGGCATTGCCTGAAGGCCTGAAGTACGAGTTCTTGGATGAAGAGCACAGAAACCCTGTCATCGTAAACGCCAATCTTTCAAGCAATCAGCTAGACCGACTCCTTGAGGAGTTAAGGCTCCACAGGGGGGCTATAGGATATTCAGTAGGTGATATCAAAGGCCTTAGCCCCACTCTGTGCATGAATCACATCAACTTAGATGAATCTTCCAGGCCTCTGGCTCAACCCTAGAGGAAGATGAACCATATGCTCAAGGAGGTCGTCAAGAAAGAGGATTTTACCAGGTACCCATCTTGCATGACGATCAGGAGAAAACAACATTCACCTGCCTCTACGATACTTATGCCTTCAGAAGGATGCCCTTCGGACTCTGCAACGCCCCCGCAACCTTTCAAAGATGCATGATATCCATGTTTTCAGATTTTCTTGAAGACATCGTAGAAGTTTTCATGGATGATTTTTCGGTCTATGGGAAGGACTTCGGTAGCTGCTTGAAGAATATGTCCATGGTTCTACAGAGGTGTGAGGAGAACAACCTGGTTTTAAACTGGGAAAAGTGCCATTTCATGGTGCGAGAGGGCATTGTTCTTGGGCATAAGATCTCAAGGCGTGGGATCGAGGTGGACACCAGCAAGGTCGAAGCCATATCCAAGCTTCCTCCCCTGAAATACATGATGGGAGTGAGGAGCTTCCTCGGGCACACCGGATATTACCGAAGATTCATCAAGGACTTCTTGAAGATTTCCAAACCGCTGTCCAATCTTCTGGTAAAAGATGTTGAATTTGTTTTCTCTAACGATTGTCTCAATGCTTTTCAGGCTCTGAAAAACACTTTAATGTCACCACCTATCCTTCAAGCGCCAGAATGGGGTTTACCTTTTGAGCTGATGTGCGACGCTAGCGACTACGCGGTTGGGGCAGTCCTGGGGCAAAAGAAAGACAAAAAGCACCATGTGAGTTGCTATGCTAGTCGCACGCTGGATGAGGCTCAAGTAAACTACACGACAACTGAGAAGGAGATGCTCGTGATCGTCTTCGCATTTGATAAGTTCAGGTCGTATCTTGTCGGAGCTAAGGTCAAAGTATACACAGATCATGGGGCTATAAAATACTTGATGCAAAAGAAAGACGCAAAGCCCAGACTGTTGAGGTGGGCCTTATTGCTCCAAGAGTTTGACCACGAGATTATTGACAAGAAAGGAGCAGAAAATGTGGTCACTGACCACCTATCAAGGATCGTGGCTGAGAGACAAGGAGGGCCTCCAATCAACGACGACTATGCCGATGAGGCTCTTATGTTGGCCGAAGGACAAGAAGAAGGCTTACCATGGTTTGGAGACATCTGCAATTATCTTTCTTGCGGAGAACTGCCTCCTGACATCACGTACAATCAGAAAAGGAAGCTGTTTGTGGATGCTAAAAACTACTACTGGGATGATCCTCTCTTATTCAGAAAGTGCGCCGACAACTTATACAGGAGGTGCATCCCAGAAGAAGAAACCGCGGACATCCTGAAGGAATGCCACGCCTCCCCCTATGGTGGTCACCTTGGTAGCGAGAGAACAACTGCAAAAGTGATACAGTCAGGTTTCTATTGGCCCTCCTTATTTAAAGATGTTGCACAATTTGTGAAGGTTTACAAAGAGTGCCAGTTTACAGGGAACATAGGGCAGAGGAATGAAATGCCAATGTCACGCTGGATCGAAGTAGAAATATTTGACGTATGGGGGATCGACTACATGGGACTATTTCCCCCATCTTGGGGGTATCAATACATACTCGTGGTAGTAGATTATGTATCAAAGTGGGTGGAAGTGGTAGCCACCCAAACCTGCGACGCCAAGTCGGTTATCAAGCTCTTCGAGAAGACCATCTTCCCTCGTTTCGGTGTACCGCGCACTGTTTTAAGCGATGGAGGGTCGCACTTTGGATAAAGACAGTTTGAAGCACTTCTAAGCAAGTACGGAGTGAGGCACAAGATTGCTACACCCTACCACCCACAGACGTCAGGGCAGGTAGAGGTTTCCAACATGCAAATCAAGAAGATCTTGGAGAAAACTGTCAACCGCATGAGGAAAGACTGGTCCATGAAGCTCGACGACGCACTTTGGGCCTACCGTACTGCTTACAAAACACCCATTGGGACCACCCCCTACCGTCTCATCTACGGAAAGTCCTGCCACCTGCCTTTAGAGTTGGAACACAAGGCCCTCTGGGCAATCAAGTTCCTAAATATGGACCTCGACAAGGCAGGAGAAAAGATGTTTTTGCAGCTTCAAGAGCTCGAAGAGCTTAGAATGAATGCCTACGAAAATGCAAAAATCTACAAATAGAGGACAAAATCGTGGCATGATGCCCGCCTCAGGAGAAAAGATGTAAGCGAAGGGGATAAGGTCTTGTCATTCAATTCCTCTATTCCTCTTTTCCCTGGGAAGTTACAAACGAGGTGGTCCACATCGTTCACCGTGTCAAAGATATACCTATCAGGAATGATGGAGCTCTACGACAAAGACGATCTGACCAATGTCTTTCAAGTGAATGGGCACAGGGTAAAAAGGATCTATGAAGATGAAGAGTTTGTCAGGAGAGCAGAGGTCAGTCTGCAAGATATGGGCACAGTCGAGGGCAGAGCGAGATGATCTTACACCAGGTTGAGCTGGCGACGCAAACTTCAGCGCTTCTCGGGAGGCAGCCCGAGCTCATTTTTCTTCCCTAGAATAGGATGCAATTTACTTTCCTGTAAAACAAACTTTACTAACATTTGGATTGTAATAAGGCTCGAGTCAGCGCACGCGCCGAGCGTACCGACTCTTCTGTTTTATGGGCCATCGCTGCATTTTACAAAGCTATGAGTAGTGATTCTGTCTGAGGTGAGGGGCTCTACCCTTATCCGATGATGTTTTGCCCGTCTTTTACTTTTTTCCACCTTGCTTTAGTTTCAGCCGCCTTCTTTTATGCCGTGTCGAGCACAGCTCAGCTGGCGCGCGATCACGCTTGTATCGGGCTGCATTTTTTTGGGCACCGCAAGAGCCGTGATGGATGGTATTCCCGAGCGACAATTGTATCGTGCATAGGGATAAATGCCCTTAATTAAACTGATGGGACCGTCGTCTCAGGAACGACATGTCTCAAACGGACGATGCGCACCCCGGAAATGCCCAATTTACCCCCAACTGAGTTTGTTATATATAGTAAGGAGGGCTCAACTTGTCGGGACTCTACACTTACTCTTTTCAGTCACTTGTACCACATGCAGTAGCCCACCTTTTCGCTCGCGTGTCAGCCAGCTTGCCTTCACCCTTGTATCGGGCGATGGCTCCAAAGAGCAAGGGTATAGCCCGACAGACTTATCGCCCGACATGGGTTGTTATATCGTGCGCTGCTTATCGGGTTTACAAGCTTAGTCCATTTTTGTGTATCACCCGACGCAGTTGAGCACGACATAACGACCGATAGTGTTTTCCCGATACGCCATGTCGGGCGACACATTTTCCTTCTGAGGCATCCTATCGTGCTTTTTCTTCATGCGACCTTGTCATCCGACACACCTGTGTCGGGCAGCGAGTTGTGTCGCGCGATTAACCCCGTATCGTCCGATCCCGTATCGCCCTGGATTTTCTTTTGGTAAACAACACCCGGGCTTTTACCGCTAGACGAGTTTTATCGGTTTCCTTTTTAAACTTTTCCTGCCTAACATTTAAATAATCTTTGAACTTGATAACAGGCATGAATCGTCCACAACAAACCTCTGGAAGAGTTGGCAAACACCGCAGAAGAATCGACGTCGTGGCTGAAGCAACAACAGTCAGACAGAAACGCCAGAATCCCGAGATAGCTAGGCCACCATCTGCCGAAAAGAAAGAAAGAGAAGTGCATCTCCTTATCATAGTCTGTCTTCTGCGGTGGTTTAGTGCCATCTCCAAAAGAGGAAGACAATAAAAAGGGAGGGGCCCTCTGACTACACACTCCTGGGAACTAAAACGGACTCAGATGGACTGAACTGGGATTGATGATCAGTCCTTTTTTTCATGTTCACAACGGAAGTACCAGGAGTAAAGAGGGCCAAACAATTTTGAGGGTTTGCGCTTGTCCCATCTACAAAGAAGCATATTGCAGCTTCTCCAAGGCACAAGCGAACCCGCTAGATAACCTTCACTGGGCTAACATGAACTCACCCTGTATTCTTCTCTACTCTGGGACAGAGTGCGGAGTAAGTTGGGGGGGGGGTACCCATGTACCAGTGAAGGAGGTATATAAATTTTTTTTCTTCACCTCCACCTTTTGTTCCATTTTGTTCTTGCATTTTATCATGTGTATGTACCATGCTCGTATAAAATGTCATGATCATATAATTTTTTTTGAAAATTTTTCCTTTTATCCCCATGCATATGTACAAAGTCGCTATAATAGTAAAAACCTATTGTGACTTCTTGCAGAGTTAGTTTTCTATGTGCTTAACGAGATACAAGTTCTGTTATATCTTTTTGATAATGTTGCCTCAAACGAGCAAAAGATTATGTTTTGCCATGCAAAAAAAATTCGAAAAATATAATAATCTTGCAAACAGCTAAGAGACGAGTATGGAGAAGGAAAAAGCTACCCAAACAGCAGAAATCTCTTTGTTTTTCTTTTACCAAACAAAAATCCAAAAAAGAGAAAGTGGCCTTATGAGAGTGAATAAAAGCATGAGAGTTGTGCCCAATAAGAGAAAAGAATATATATATATACACTTGTTTTCCAAAAGTACCCATCTTTAGGCATGGTAGATCTGGGGTAGTGGTACGTAGGATGTGAAATCACTGCTCTAAAGCCAACTGGCTTGGACTGCAGGGACCACTTGCCCGTTAACGGACCCTTACCTGGATGGACTGATGGGAAACAAGATGAAAAACCCAAAAAGACTTAGCCTACCCTTTACACAACTTTCTGCCCCGAAAATAAAGCTGTTTGTTGTGGAAGCTAACTTCGGAATCATACACTAAAGTCTCGCCGAAGCTGTAGAGAAAAATTTTACTGAAATAATAAGGCAGGAAATGCAAGGTCTTTTGTTCGTAATGAGACAACATTATCTCTAAAGGCATTACTATACTTGCTTCACCTCTTGGCCTGAAAGCATACCAAGCAAGAAGAAGCATCACAAAATAAAGTTTAAATATTGATTGAGGACAATCAAAACGCTAAGTTTGGGGGAGTTGATAACACCAATTTTTGTGACGTTTTAGACTATTTTTCTGTTATCAAAACTGCCCTTTTTAGCTATTTTACTCTCTTTTATATGCACTTTCGCAATAATTGGCCAAGCAATGCTCTTAATCTAATATTTCCATCTTTTGCAGAGTTTTTCCTCATTTTGGTACAATAAGGCCGTCCCGGCCCACAAATAAGTCGAAGTCTGTTTCAGACTTCCTGACGCCCGATACGACCTCTGCCCGACAGGGTGGAGCGACTCAACGACGCACGACGAAGGGATGTCGCGTAAGAAGAAATCGACGAACGACACGTCTTCTACCCGACAGGGAGCCTATCTCGCTCGACAGCCAAGGCTTGTCGGGCGACACAGCCACCCACCGGCAGGCGTGCCACCCGCCACGTGACCGATAGCCGACACTCCTGAGCCGAGCAATACCAGTATCGGCTGTCCACCGACCCGCGAATAAGGAGGACATGTGGCGCTTTGAGCACCATAACTTTCCCCAACCGCTGCCTATAAATAGCAGCTACAGGAAGACGACAAGACAGATCAGATACCTTGGAATTCAGACAGTTGGGATCTTTGAGTGATCTTCGAAGGAAACTGCGAGAGCAGGAGTATCGCGCCCCAGTGCTTGTGTCGGGCGACACTAGGTGAGCCCTTCCTCATCCCGAGAGGGAGGGGATGGTTCACTTAGGACTATCTCGGGCGACACTGCGGGCAGATATCGTCCGACGTAGATGAGTGACACAAGTGCCCGACAGTAGAACACATCGCTCCGTGCCCGACACGATATCGAACCCGATACGCTTCGCCTTTCCTGCGTGCCGCCCGACTTGAGCGTATCGGCCAGGGTCCTTGAGCGATACAGTTGGTCGTCGAAGCATGCTGCCCGAGAGGGTGTGTCGCCCGACACTACTTTATCGGGCTAGGCCCCTGACCGATATCGGGCTGGAGAGCCGCTGTAGCCTGTCGCCCTTCTACATCAATAAGGCGACATCTATCTTTAATTCTGTTATTTAATTCTTTATTTACACATTGTAATTAAGACCCTTAATGTGTATGGAAATAAAAAAACTTAATTACTTGTTGATCTATGCTTGGTGCGATATATTGGATGATTGCTATGTTTGATATCTGAACTCTAGCTTGCATGTTTGGATCGCATTTCGCTTAGCTACCGAATCGTGTTTTCCCATCGCAACAACTTCGAGAGTCGTGTTGTGGCTCTAGTGTTTGGTCCGATTCTGGTGTACGAAAGTGCCTGGAACGGAGTTGTTTCAGTAACACTCCACCCTAACTTAAAGCCCAGCAACCTCTTGAGGGGTGTTGATGCTTGGTTAGGGGCACGCGCTCTGAGAGGAGGGGTGCAGGATGTTACTGGTGTCTCTTGTTTTGCTGTAGTCTTGTCCTTCACATCTTGCTCTAGCTCTGATTTTATCTTTCTGTTTATGTTGCATGAAAACCCCTAAAAACTACTAAATGACTAAACCTTAAATCTCTCTTGTAGCTCCAGTTGGAGATAGTTTTCTTTGTTAAATTTGTGACATCTTGTTGTTTCCCTTTTTGGGAATTTATATCTCTTTATACTTGTCGGAGTGTAGCGTGTCAATTTTGGTTTCTCAACACTACCACCCTTGTCCCTGTGTTCGAACCCGTATGTCTACTTCGACCCCGTAAACAAAGTTGTGGGGGCCTAGAAGGATTCGGGTTTATAAATGTAAAAGCTCGACTACCTCAAATCCACCTCCACTTTTGGACGCGCGATTTAGGCTACTTTCTAGTTGTCCTGGGGATTGCAGATCCATTGGAAGATGTTTTAGTCCTCCATGGATCTTATCAAGTTCAATATACATCACATGGTCGCTGTTCTGAAGTCAGTCTGTGGATTTTGAAGGAGATGTTGACTGTTCTCTGGATCCTCTTCTTCATTCATTCTAGGTGAGCATATAGCAAGTAGAGAAAGGCTTCAGAGCACATCAAATGTCGATTTCTTGATTCTACGACTCTTTCAGCCTAGTTACCAGTCTGGTGTGCATATTGGATATCTGACATCTTTGCCGACTTGGTGTTTTTTTCCCCTTTGTCCTGGTCTTTTGAAGGTCTCTGTGCGTGTGCAATAGGGTCTAATCTCTGTCTAACCTCATTCGGATGGGTTTGATCTGAATGCATTGCTCTGTTTCTTTATTTGTGGGTGTTCTTCAGGCTGAACACATGGTAATGTATAGGTCTCAGGCCCTCAGTTTGTTTGTTTTACGGGACTTAAGTCGTATTCTACATAGGTCAGAGTTCTTGTTTCTTTTTTATCTTTGTCACTCATTTGTGAGTATCCAGATTTTTGTTTTGGATTAGTTTCTGGAGTGTCCCCCTGCGTGGGGATTCTGACCCTAGTTGAGCTTCTTGCTCCTGTCTATGTAATGGGGTACCCAGTGCCCAAAGTTTTTGGTATTAATAGTAACACGCTTTTTGACCAACCAAAAGAGAGAGAGAGAGTCTGGCTAGAATACTCTCGAGTGTATCTAGAGCAGAATACACTCAAGTAGTTTTCCATGATGCAATATTTTTTTAAATATAATATGTTGATCTTTTTAAACATCATGTGAATAGCTCATATATAAAATTTGAGCCCATTTGGACATTTATAATTCATGTTATAAGACCACAAAAATTATACATTTCAAATTAGTTTCGTGTTTCAATTTTTTTGCCCTCAAATCAGTGACTTATACTCTTCCAATTGAGCTCAAAATTTGCATTTAGCCTAATTATAGTATAACAATGAATATGAATGGTTTACATTTTGTAAAAAAAAAGTCTTGAAATGCAAACACCACTTGAGTATACCATGCAATTTGTACACTCGAGTGTATTCCATCCTAACTCTATACATATATATATGTGTGTGTCTATATATATATATATATATATATATATATATATATATATATATATATATATATATATATATATCTGTGTGTGTTTGGGGGGGGGGTATATTCACTGCCCGCACGGGTAACTAACTTTTATTACCCGTGGATCTCTTTATAATAGAAAGGCATACAATTGTAATGAGACAACTCAAATTATAATACAAAGACTCATTTTGTAAATACATCATGAAAATTTTATTGTTCCTCTGGATACAGTAAAAATGATATTTATGACAGTAGTTTACATAGTTACAAAACGAGTCTTTCTATTATATTTTTTTCATAATGTTGTCTGTCTCATTACAAATATGTGCCTTCCTATTAAAAAATAGATGCACGGATAACTAACCTTAGTTACATGCAAGGTTAGTGAATGAATGGCGTATATATATATATATATATATATATATATATATATATATGTGTGTGTGTGTGTTTATATATATAGACACACATATATGTATGTATGTATTTGTATATGTTTATGTATATGTATCTTTTTACCCTCTACTCAACACGTCATGTGTTGATCTGGTTGTTTCACATAGGTTTTATGTTTAGAGATGGCTAGGAGTTGATGCGATTGGTGAGCTATGTTCATATGTACTTGTTGTAAGATACCTAGTGTATATTGGCAAACTTGTGTAAATTTTAAATCTCAATATGTAATAGGAAGCTTGTAATAAATAATGTTATGTAATAATGCTTGTTGATTTTTGAGATTATGTCGGTGCTTTCAATTCGTTACTTGTTCATGTATGCTAAGCATTTAGGCTTCTGCATTTTCACTTAAATAATACCATGATAGGGAAGGATGTCCATGTCTATTCACCTTTAAATGTGTAGGCATTGGGATTTTGGACTTAGGATAATAAATAGTTTTGTGAAACCTATTCTCTTTAAGCACTTTATAATGTGAAAAATACCATAAAATGTGATATTCATGGACTTTTTAGTACTAGATCTAGAACCTTATGCTAAAAATTGATCAATAATATTTTAAATAATATGTATGGCTCTAAAATAATAATCTTGATGCGTTCACCTCAAAATTTCATGTGGATAGCTCATGTGCCCTATTTTGACTATATGACATAAATGTAAAGTTGAATATGATGACATAATGCACATATTGATGGTATGATACCTAATCTCGTACAAATATTGACCTCAAGATAATACATGCTATATTACATTTCACAATCAGTAACTTATTGATTCTTAAGACACAAGATTAAAGTGGATCTTTTTATACTCACATGATGACTATTTTGTATAAAAAGTACTCAATATGACTTGAATGGAGGATATGTTGGTGAAGTCATCTAATCTTGCTCAAACCTTATGTTTCTTCTATAAAGATCATGAAACCTTAATCTTGTGATCCCTAATCTATATGTGATGTTTCACCCTGAGTTAATATCTACAATGAAGTTTGTATCCTAATGATGACATTGCATACATTGGGGATGTTGAAATCGATATTATCATAGAAAATGGTACTCATAATAGGTGAAGTGTTCGATCCCCATGAATATGATTAAGATGATTAAATATTATGAATTTTAATCAAGTCATCCCTTTATTATATCTTAGGATCTCTATATTGTCTTCTTTGCAAAAATCTAATTCAAGTTTGTTAAATTAGGTTATGTAATATATGCACTTAATCAAGGTATGCTTTAGCCTCTTTTTGGCTAGACAAGTATTACTAAAAACTAGCTTTTATTAATATATCTAAAAATTATTGTCTTTGTATACTTGTTTGAGCTACATGTTCCCTATGATTACTACTTTCATTTTTCTTCCTATATGTTGAAAAAACCTAAAAATGTAATCATGATTGTCCATTATTCAACCTTGTGCACTTACTTGTACTCTTGGGGTATATACATGAGGTGGGGTGTACCTACTTGACTTATCAAGCCTTGTTGATAAAAGGGTTATCCCCTGTTGTTGGCCTTGAGGCCCCTTATGAATAGGATTAACTCTTGCCATTTATTCATGTGCTCCTTCACTTTGGAATAGGGTACATACTTAGTTTTAATTTAAATGTCCATCATGGACCCCTTCCTTTGAGAAGCGAGCCAAAGGCCTTATGATTATTGTTGTAGAATGGATATGTACTTCAAATACACTTGCATGTTATAAACAAAGTCTTTAGTATTTTTTCATACTTTCTTGTTATTACATTAAGTTTTATCTAAGAAATATATGATATGTTAATCATGTGATTTTATGTTTTTATAGCATACTCAAAAGAGTTGTGTTGATCCCGTTAAATGATTTTAGATATCAAATATATAATGGATGTTGCTTCTTCTCTTATATGATACTCTACTATTCTTATCTCTATTAGAATCATCTACTACCATGCAAATTCATAACCATTTGGTTTGATAATCAATAAGGGACTATGATCCTTGATGTTCAAGTACTATTTAGTTTGTTTTAAGCAAATACCCTTGTTGCTCTTACCTTATGGTTTATGATGTTTTTGTTGTATTAATGCAAATGTTATGTGAATGTGCTCCATTCTAGGGACAAATTCTTATGTCTTTTTGCCATTGAATCTCTAGTCATTTGGAGCTTGGATTTGGGTAATATATGGTTCGGTGACACCATGGGTATGCTTAATGTGAATAAACTCTTTCTATTTTACAGATCAATTTTTAGGATAACATAAACTTAGGCTCCTATTGGTTTAGTGAAAGTTTTAAGTTTCATGGAACTCATTTTCTAGGAACTTTAGTTCAATTTCTAGAACTTGAGTTCCATTCACTTCCATGTGATTCATCTTTTGTTAGTGTAAATATACAAACTATTAAAAATATTGTAATTGTTACT
Source organism: Alisma plantago-aquatica (assembly GCA_963693085.1). NCBI lineage: Eukaryota > Viridiplantae > Streptophyta > Magnoliopsida > Alismatales > Alismataceae > Alisma > Alisma plantago-aquatica. The sequence goes on from OY856410.1 coordinate 1,069,632,630, forward strand.
ATGTAATAAAAATAAGTAAGGATGGAAAAGACATAAAAAAATGATATCCATGAAAAATTATAACATTCTAAAATCATAATAACCTCATCAAGTGGTTATGGTGCAAATGTTTCTGCCTTAAAAAAATATTTTATTATGGTACTATTATAATCTTAATAAAAATATTGTGATTAAAATCACACCGTAATATTTTTATTTAACCTTGCATGTAAAAAGTATCGTAATAATTTCTACATTTTACGTGCTGGTAAATAGTTGTTTTGATTCATCATTGTTTAACACAAAGTAGAATATTAATTTTTACATTACTTTTGTAGGGAAGTTTTACTATATTATTCGTGCATGGTTATAGTTAATTGTCGTTTTCATATCACATTTGTTAAACATGGAGAATAAAAATATATTAGGTAAATCACATTGTTTTCCTATTGTGCGGTGTGTTTTTTCATGATGTTTGTATTGTTTATTTTGTAAATCGCACTGATAATGGTGGTTATAGTGTAAAATGTCTTACATAGTGCGATTATAATGTATGATATTTTGTCATATTACATTATGATTTTAGCATCAAACTATATCCACACTGTTAATATTTCTAGTGATAAATATTTTAGATGTGTCACTTATGATGAATTAAGAATATAATTATATAAAAAATATTGTTAGTTGTTCTAGAACTCATTTTCCGCTCTTTTTAAGAGGGAACTCATGAACTATGTTTTGTATGTAAGTCTTTAACTCACTAACTCAAGTTTTATCACTTACTATAAACCAATCATGAAAAATTGATCAAGGAACTCCAGTTCATATGTTTTCCAGACCAGTTACGACAAACCAATCGGAGCTTTAGAGGAAGTAGTTTTGGGCATACTACAGGCGTTAAGGTTTAGGGTAGCTCTTTTAGACCATGATTGTGCTTGATTAACATTTTTCTCCAAGGGAATTTCTTGGGTATTGAGGGGAGAGCCTCCCTTTTCACATGCTTCCTTGAGATCACGTATGACCATGAATTGTCATATCTCCCACTAGATCTTACTCTAGTTTCTCTTGGTCATGACCTAGTTTATAGAAGGTGGAGGTGATGCTTGATTTTAGTGTTATGGTTTTTATTCATGTGTCCATACTCAAATGAGATAAAAAGATGAAAAAGAAAGAAAGGGGGGCTCTTTTAAGGGTCTTAGGCTAGGACCAAGTGGTTTTGCTTAAGGTCATAACTTGAATCCATTTGATATGAAATTGGAGGTGGGTGGCCTAGATTTAGATCATGGTCTAGGATCCTTCGATGGTATGCAAAGATGGAAAAACCATAACAAAATTGGGTGAAATCTCAGTCAAGTAGGAGATCATTTGTATCCAATAGAGTTGGTATGTATGGTGCATGAGATGGTAGCAATATGATTTAGAATTCAAGTCCAAGATGAGTGGATGACTAGCATTATGACATAACCTAGAGGCCCTATTTTGAGTTAAATGACTATTCAAGTAGGAAAATGTCACAAGCATAGTTGTGGTACCTATGATGTATGTGTAGCCAGGGATAAAACATGTGATTCTGAAGCTCAATATAGTAACATATGAAAGATCATAAAAAAATTCTTCTTATGAAATGGAGTAGGATTTAAACCTGAGGTTGAAGGTTTAAAGAAACGATTTTCAAGTGTCAATTTCATATGAAGTAGTTTACTTGGATTAGGCAGCCTTTTGGCATCTTAGATTGATGATCAATCTTCAGAAGGGTCCATGAAAATGGTTGTTCAGAATCTAAAGTTGATTTTGGTAGCCTTACAGTGGGTAGCTAGATATTTATATGTAAGTGGTGGGCTCAAGTGATGAGACTCAAATTGGATATCATTATAGCATGTATCGGGTCATAAAATTTGGAGAGGTATTGAGTAGGAGGTATCCTGAGGGTAAACTTTTGTAACATTCAACTCAAAGTAGGAAGCTAAAAATGTAGATTGAAATATCAAGGTGAGTCATTGTGTAAGGATAACTTTTGACAACATAAATAAGTGGTATGAGATGTAAAACTTGTAACAAATTTCTTGGTGCAATTTTGGCATATAAAAGATGTGATGTAGGTTGTAAGAAAAATGAGAGCCTGCTTGATTAGATTTATGGCATCCTAACAATGTGGCAATGGTTGGAAACTTATTTTGGGAGATTGTTTTGTTAATTATGGTAAACATGATTGTATTTTGAATATGAATTTTGTTTGTAAGAAAATAACAATATATGTAAGATAAATATGCATCAACTCTCTTAAGATGTAACCTTAATAGGTAAAGGAAGGACAAATGTTAATATATATCAACGGGAGTTAAACCTTTATCCCCTTTTAGCCCATGAGTTTAGATGTATTTTACGTCCTCACTCAAGCATGATCTGCATGGGAGAGAGGTCATTAAATTATGTATGAAAATGCGACATTAGCTGGGGTAGCCCAATTTCTTCAAATTTAAGTATTGTTCCTAATACACCTCCTGACCATGAAGGCCTCAATCAGTTGTTAACGCTAAGAGAAGGGGTCTTGATGGACTTTGCACGTCCAACATTACACTACATTGATACGTTTACTAACACTCACATTTCACTTCCTAATATCCACCATGAGTGTCGACACATGTTTCACACACTCATGAGTTTGTAGGCGTGTAAAGTGCAAGTTTGCAAACATTACATTTTCACATGCAATTTTATGATAAAAAGATAATTGAGTTCAGGGCAAAGAGGGAATTCCCAAGTGGACGTGCAAGTGTGCACATACCTCCCCAAACTAAAATTGTCATGCAACTAAGTAATTAATAATGTACAATGAAAGAAGGAATCTTTCTCATGAAGGAATAATTCTCCTTGCATTTTTTGGGTACTTTTTTCTTACTTCTATTTATTTAGAAATGGATTAGGAAACAAAAAGGAAAAAGCCACATTAAAATCAAGATAATAAAGAAAACTTAAGAAGAAGAAATAGTAAAGCAACTTATATTGTCTACCAATCCATCTGAAGTCACCAACCTATTTTATCTGGGAGAAAAATCACTAAAAGAGTTAATATTTTGCAGTTGTTATTAAACCAAAGAAAAATGAAAGGTAAGGAAATTTACAGTCACAGCCTTACATTGTGAGGAAAACAATGAATCATATATGGGTGTTTAAATCAGTTAGAAAACACAAAAAAGGACTTAATCCAAGCATAGATAATATAAGGAAAATGTGGTTGTGAGACTAGGTAATAAATCCCATTATGACCTAGGAAGGTGTTAGGATCCTCCACGGCACTTGAAAATCATTATACGTTTAAATTCTTATGCTTGTTCAAAATCATTTGATTCAGATTAGGTTTAATTTAAAGAAAACATTACCAGAGAATAAAACATGATTAAGGTGTGTGAGTCTTTGAGGCCTTCATATGATAGTGGAATATTCCATCATCTGTGTAAAGGACTCTAGTTTTATTAAGGGGTCCCAATTGTCTTAGAATATCCCAGGGAACAGATCTTGGGCAGTTGGGATGGGATTTGGGAAATAGAGAAAAATGATGCAAATGGAATGACATTAGTCAAGAAATTTCTAGTTATATCTGTGTCATGATATTAATGTTTACAAGTTCACAATTTTTTATTAGGATGCATTCCAAAAAATTAGTCAGTCATGAGAAAGATGTAATGTTTTAAAGTGATAAATCAAGCATGTAAGTATTAGATCAGTTAATCATGGAAATAAGTTACATGATAAACAAGTATATATATGACCAATGGATGCAGATTAGTTAAGCATTGCAAGACTCTACATGATGAAAAAGGTAGATATATGAATTGTTATTTCATGAACAAGCAGTCAAGTTGTTAGGTCAAGTAGCTTGGAATCAAGCAACCTGCCCTCTTAACAACTCAATGGGAAATAAAATCGACACTACTACAGAAATAGTGTTCAGTGTCGCTTTTCTGGGCGTCGGTTATTTCGGACAACCGACGCCTATAATATTCGGCATCGGTTATTTATGCAAACTGACGTCTATAATCGAAGACCAGCCAGACATGGGTACCGCTTTGTATTCATCGTCGGCTGAGTGTAACCAATCGATGCCTAAAGGCGCCCGCGAAATCCAATTTTCGAGCGAAAAAAATCTGGGTCACATACAGCGTCGGTTGTTTAACAATTCACCGACGCCTATGTGAAACGAAATTTTGCGCGAAAAGTTCCACTTTCGGTGTCGGTTATCCTTGGATAACCGACGCTGATAATAGTTCCCGCCAATTAATTTGGGGTAAAGATTGTCTAATTGGACGTCAGTTATTATGATCAACCGATGCTGAAGATAATAGGCGTCGGTTGTCCTAGATAACCGACGCCGTTGACCAACTTAATAGAGGCCCGATCACCCGACTCTTCCCCCTTTCTTCCTGTATCATCGATTCTCCTGCATGTGCGCTGCTCTACGCCGCTCTCCCAAAACCGCCGCCTGCCTGCTACTTCTCACTCACCGCCGACGTTCCTTGCTGCTCTGCGTTATCGCCGCCGCCCGCCGCCTTCCTCCTTGCGTCGCCGCTGCCCGCTCCTTCCTCCCTGCTCACGCCCTACTGCGGAGTTGTCTTCTTGCTTGCCTCTGCTGCTCACAAGGTATTATCCGTAGCATCTTCTTCCTTGTCTTCTTCCTTGCCGCCCGCTGCTCTGCTCTGCTTGCTGCTAGCTAGTGTTCTACTTCTTTCACTGAGAACTGAGAAGAATGCCCTACCACGGCCGTGCTGGGCAGCACGACCGTGCTGCCCAGCACGGCCGTGGTAGGCCAACACAGCCACAGCCGTGTTTGATTTGATTTAAACCCTAATTTGATTTAAACTTGTCCATTCTAGCATCCTAATTTGATTTGATTAAACACTAACATTGATGAAACCCTAACATCAATTGTGATGAAACCCTAACATGTACATATCTATTATTATGTTTGTTGGCCTAGAAACCCGTCCAAGATTGACTCATTAGGAGTAAATCTTGGATAGTCCCCGATTTGGGACTGTTCTTCAACACCTAATCTCACTTAGGATGTAAGTGTATAATGTGTATTGGGTTTTCGAGAAAATTTCGGCAGCATTTCCCCGTTTGTTCTCTAAGTACATATGTACTTAGAGAACAGCGGGGAAATGCTGCCGAAATTTTCTCAAAAACCCAATACACATTATACACTTACTAGTGAGATTAGGTGTTCAAGGATGGGATAGGCGATACACATTTATTATATATAAGAATGACATCACATGTGTTTGTTGGCCTAGAAAGTGAACAATCATTGTTCTTTATATTACTTGAACATTGGTATAAATTAGAATGAACAATCACTAAATTATATACTATTTGTATGGAGTCCGGCTTCATTGTAGATATCTATTATTGTGTTTGTTGGCCTAGAAACCCGTCCAAGATTGACTCATTAGGAGTAAATCTTGGATAGTCCCCGGTTTGGGACTGTTCTTGAACACCTAATCTCACTTAGGATGTAAGTGTATAATGTGTATTGGGTTTTCGAGAAAATTTCGGTAGCATTTCCCCGTTTGTTCTCTAAGTACATATGTACTTAGAGAATAGCGGGGAAATGCTGCCGAAATTTTCTCGAAAACCCAATACACATTATACACTTACTAGTAGGATTAGGTGTTCAAGGATGGGATAGGTGGTACACATTTATTATATATAAGAATGACATCACATGTGTTTGTTGGCCTAGAAAGTGAACAATCATTGTTCTTTATATTACTTGTACATTGGTATAAATTAGAATGAACAATCACTAAATTATATACTATTTGTATGGAGTCCGGCTTCATTGTAGATATCTATTATTGTGTTTGTTGGCCTAGAAACCCGTCCAAGATTGACTCATTAGGAGTAAATCTTGGATAGTCCCCGGTTTGGGACTGTTCTTGAACACCTAATCTCACTTAGAATGTAAGTGTATAATGTGTATTGGGTTTTCGAGAAAATTTCAATAGCATTTCCCCATTTGTTCTCGAAGTACATGTGTACTTAGAGAACAGTGGGGAAATGCTGTCGAAATTTTCTTGAAAACCCAATACACATTATACACTTACTAGTGAGATTAGGTGTTCAAGGATGGGATAGGTGGTACACATTTATTATAGATAAAAATGACATCACATTATACACTTAGGATGTAAGTGTATACCCTAATATTTTCCTAATATATACTTGTTTCCTAATATATACTTGTTTTCTCTGATCATAGAATGGATAGATCATGGATGTCCATTTGTAATCGTTGCACCCCAGAGTTTATATCTGGTCTTGATCAGTTTATTAGATTTTCTGAGGAACATAGGAAAAAACCTACATATAGGTTCTACTGTCCATGTAGGCATTGCGGTAACAACTTGAAAGTCAACACTGGTGAGGAAATCAAAAGTCATGTCATGTGCAACGGGATTGTACAAGGCTATACATAATGGCACTGGCATGGAGAGATTTCAAACTAGAAACCAGTAGATGTCGATAGCAGTGCTTGGGTGGAAGAAGAAATTTCCTCCAATGACGTAGATGTGAACGAACCAGTTCCAGTAGACATCGTTGATGTGATGCTGGATAGTTGTAGGGTAGAGCACACCGATCCACCTCCTATCTTTAGAAACATTGTGCATGATGCTGAGATACCGTTATACACAGGCTATGCTAAGTTTACGAAGCTTAGCGCTGTGTTGAGATTGTATAAGTTGAAAGCTAACAATAGATGGAGCGACAAAAGCTTCACTTCATTGTTGACTTTGTTGAAAGAAATGCTTCCTGAAGGAAATGAGCTGCCAATCTCAACATACCAGGTAAAGAAAATGTTGTGCCCAATGGGAATGGAGGCCAAGAAGATACACGCATGCCCGAATGATTGTGTATTATTTCAAAAGGACTATGTAGATTTGAAAGATTGTCCAAAATGTGGTGCGTCAAGGTATAAATTGACGACTTCGGGGGAGTCCAAAACTGGTTCTCTTGCCAAGGTGTTGTGGTATCTACCTATAATATCACGGTTTCAACGCTTGTTTGCAAATCCAAAAGATGCGAAGAATTTGAGGTGGCATGCAGATGTTAAGAAAAATAATGATGGGATCCTACGACATGCGTCTGATTCCCCACAGTGGAAGAAGATTGATCTATTGTACCCCAAATTTGGTGAAGAAGATAGGAATCTAAGACTTGGGCTTTGTACAGATGGGATGAATCCATATAGGACATTGAGCAGCCAACATAGCACTTGGCCAGTCATGCTTGTTATATACAATCTTCCTCCCTAGATGTGTATGAAAAATAAGTATGTTATGTTGTCGTTGTTGATATCGGGCCCTAAACAACCCGGAAATGATATCGATGTTTATCTTGAACCTTTGATTGATGACTTAAAGAAACTTTGGGTTGAAGGTGTGATGACCTATGATGCTTCAGCAAGAGAGACATTTCGTTTGCACACTATGTTGTTTTGCACTGTTAATGACTTTCCAGTATATGGGAATTTGTCTGGATATAGTGTCAAAGGAGCTAAAGCGTGTCCTATATGTGAAGAAAACACTGATTCAATAAGACTAAAACATGGCGGCAAGACTGTATATCTTGGTCATCAAAGGTTTCTTTCAAAATTCCATCCGTATCGTAGGAAGCGCAAAACATTCAATGGATGGAATGATGAACGGAGTGCACCTAAACCTATACCAGGGGATGTTTTTTATGCAAGAGTAAAAGACATTGTCAATGAATTTGGTAAGAAATCACAATGTAGTATGGCCACACGGAGTGACAATTCCTCATTCAAGAAGAAGTCAATATTTTGGGATCTTCCTTATTGGAGTTCTTTGACAGTCAGGCATTGTATTGATGTAATGCATGTTGAGAAAAATGTCTGTGATAGCATCATTGGTACTCTGTTAAATATACCAGGTAAGACTAATGATGGGATAAAATCTAGACTGGACCTACGTGAAATGGGAATAAGGTCAGAATTAACAGAATTACGTGAAATGGGTAATAAAAGAACATACTTACCTCCTGTTTGTTACATGTTGTCTAGAAAGGAGAAGAAAACTTTTTGTGAATGCTTGGTAAATGTTAAGGTGCCACATGGTTACTCATCCAACATCCGTAGATTGGTATCAATGAAAGATCTGAAGTTGATAGGTCTTAAATCTCATGATTGTCACACTCTAATGCAACAAATTTTGCCCGTGGCAATTCGATCTATATTGCCGAAGCATGTAAGGTTTGCAATTACCAGACTTTGTTTCTTTTTCAACAGTCGATGCAGCAAAGTTATTGACCCTGATACTCTCAATAATTTGCAAAGAGAAGTGGTTGTTACCCTATGTCAGCTTGAGATGTATTTCCCTCCTTCATTCTTTGATATCATGGTACATCTTGTTGTCCACTTGACTAGGGAAGTGAAAATGTTCGGACCAATTTTCTTGCATTGGATGTATCCCTTTGAACGATACATGAGCGTTTTTAAAGGTGATGTTCGAAACCGTTATCGGCCTGAAGGGAGTATTATTGAAGGTTATGTGGCGAGAGAGGTTATGGATTTTTGCAATGACTTTCTCAGTGGTAATGAAACTCCTGATAATGACAAGAATATTGAGGAGGGCAAAGGAATTTTGGGATCACGGGTGAAAGTAATCAGCCGTAAGCAGTTGGAACAAGCTCACTTGTATATTTTACACAATATGGACGAAGTGAGTGTTTATATCGAGGAACATACCAATTTCATAAAGAGACAACATCCTCGAGCAAGTTCAATGTGGCTTGCTAGAGAGCATAATAAGACTTTTACTAAGTGGTTTGAAGATAAAGTCTTACATCAACTATCTCAAACACCAAATGATATTACAGAAACTATCAAATGCCTCACCTTTAAACCAAAACCAAATGTTATGTCTTATGAAGGGTTTGACATTAATGGATTCACATATTACACAAAGCGCCAAGATGATAAGAGTGTCGTCCAAAATAGTGGGGTCACTCTTCAAGCGTCGACTATGTACTTTGCAAGTGCAAAGGATAAGAGTCCACGTGAAGCTAAAATGTCATATTACGGTGTCATTGAAGACATTTGGGTGTTTGACTACATAGATTTCAAAATTCCGCTCTTTAAATGTAATTGGGTTGATAACACCAAAGGAGTTATAGTGGATGAATTGGGTTTCACTTTGGTGAACTTTGAAAAGATTGGCGAGAAGGGTGAACCATTCATATTGGCATCACAGGCAAAACAAATATTCTATATCGATGATCCTGCAAATGATAAATGGTCGGTTGTTCTTCATGGTAAAAGACAGTTCATTGAATATTTTATAGATGAAGAAGAGTATTATGATAAGTATGATGACTCCAGTCCATTCTCAGTTGGGTTGCCAACTCCACAAAATATTGAAGCTAATGATGACTTATATGTGCGCGTAGATCACAATGAAGGATTGTTAATTGATAAAAGATCACAATTTTAGAGACATGTATGTTTATACAAATGCTAAATGTTTGCCTTTTTCTAGTTAATACAAATGATAAATGTTTGCCTTTTTCTAGTTAATACAAATGCTAAATGTTTGCCTTTTTAATGACATTTTCAGATGGCTGACCATGATGAGCATGATGTCCATGATGAGCATGAAGTCCATGATGAGCATGCTGTCCATGACGAGCATGGCGAGGATACCAATGTAAGTTCTAAAAACATATCCTGTAATTCTATAAAATTCATTATCTTCTAGTTATGTCATATATCTTATATTTCTATATTGGGCTAATTCAGTGTGTTTATTTTTGTCAAATTTTAGGTTGATGATGCACATGTACCCACTGAAGCACTGGAGCAACTTGATGCGCAGCACCAAACACTTAACAAGAAAAGGGGCATCACTCTGTTGAAGAAGTTAATAGCGCTTAGTGGCAGTGGATCCAAATTCGTTGTGGAGTTTGATAATGGAGGAAATGCAATTGGAGTGAACCGTAATAATTTTGTAAACTATCTTGGGTGTACCACTCGGAGCCATTGTGGTGTTAAGTATGATAATTGGCATAAAGTTCCTCAGGGGAAAAAAGACTTGATATGGAAGGATTTATGCGTGAGTTATTATTATTTGCAATTCTATTTTGTAGATTACAAATTCTATTATTTGAAATTCTATTTTGGATACTAGTTAATAACATTTCTATTTTACAGAATTTGTTTACATTGGATGAGAAGTTTAATCGTAAAAGTGTGATGCAATGCGCTGGAAAGATGCTTAGGAATTATAGGACAAATCTGAACAGAGAATACATAAAAGAGGGTGATAAGAAAAAGAAGTCAGCCCTTGAACAATGGAACTTCTTGGACAAAGAAGATTGGGACAATTTTGTTGCTTCAAGAAAATCTGAAGAATTCAAGGTATTAGGTGTCACTCCCAATTTAATTAATATACATTGTATTCACCTATTCAAGATTAACATTTAGTGATACTAACCAAATCATTAATGTGCATACTATCTAGGCCCTCAGTGACGCACAAAAAGCAAGGCGTGCACTGAATGTGCATGACCACACTATGGGTCCAAAAGGCTATGCAAGCGTTCACCAAAGACTACATGCGAAGTCTGCGGCTACTCAGGAGTCTGCCCCTACTCAGGAGTCTGCCACACCCATGCCTCGCCATGATATCTGGATAGCTGGGAGGCAAAATAAGAAGGGTGAAATAAGGAGCCCGTAACTGCTAAGGCGGCTGTGAAAATGGTAAAATACAACTCTTAGAGCAATCATTTGAATATTGATTATTTGTGGTGTTAATTTACCAATTTCTATTGATGGTGATTAGCGGGAGCTGCACGAGCAGAGGAAACAAGGCATGTTCATCCCTCAGGGCACAAGGGATGAATTGACAGTTGCTCTGGGTAACCCAGAGCATCCTGGACGTGTTAGGGGTGCAGGCGCTGGTGTGGGCATCAAAGCATTCTTTGGGCCATCCCAGCGCAAACCCAGAGCAGGACTTTCTCAAGAAGAGGTAACCTATTCTTTTTTTAGAATGTTACTGCAAAAGGAAATTCAATAATAAGAAGCTAATGTTTCTTTTATCCATGTATAGGAGAATAAAAGAGTCGAGGATATAGTTGTTAAGAAGGTCAACGATGTAGTTGCTGAGAAGGTCAAGGAAGAATTGCTGCGGTGGTAGGCATCTCAGGCTTCCAATCAGCCTATGGCGACCCACTCTTCTCCTGATGCACAGACTGCGAGTAATCCTGGAGACCCATCGCCTAACACGTCTGCTGTAAGTATTGTTTATGACATTGTAGCTAGTCTTTTCAAGATGATATGTTTTAAAGATGATATGTATATATGTATAACATTCTTTATGTAAGTTTGTAGGCATTGAAGCCATGCCGCTTAAGAATACAAGACTATGTTGTTGCAAAGGCGCAGGCTTACCCGTCCCTTCCTGGGGAAAGGTTTCACGGGACTCCAATGCCACAGGGCTACGTTCGTGTGGGCCCATTACGTGTGTTACCCGATTGGAGGAAAGCTACATTGCCATATCTCCACCCGGATATTGATACACTTGCTGAGGCAGAAGGCGGGGTCATATTGTGGCCCAAAGCAGATGTCGTCTACACTACTGAAATTATAAGATAAATTTACATTGATTTAGACTGTTAATGTGTATATATGATGTCAACTGATCTGAAATTATATATACATGTTAAAAAGAAGACACCAGGAGCACCTAGGCCTCCATCTCCACTTCCCGCATTACCAACTTGGGTTCCAACTGACCTAACATACCCGTTAGGTCCTGCTTGTAGGGGAATGGCATGTTGGCTACGGGCACATAATATACATTGCCCGATAATTGTTTCTTTAGATGTAGATTATGCAGGTCAATCATACGATAGCTCTTTATTTATACAAGATATTATTGAGTTGTTTATGTATGATTGGCTGAATACATCAATGATAGAGACATGGATAAGGTGAGATCTTGTTTATACATCCATATACCTTGTGTAAGATCCGGTGATCTGGTTTCTTATTTACTAATGCATACATAATACATGTTTTGCAGCTACTTAGTCGAAGATCATTGCAAACAATTTGCATTTGATCATGTGGGATTTTTGATTCCATCATTGATTAGTATGGTAGCTAAAGACCCTAATAATGTTCAACAATACTGTATAGATGTTTTTACAATTTTTGGTCAGCAAAAGAAGACGATAATAATAGCTCCATTCAATGTCAAGGAAGTTTACTTCATTTATAATTTGGACTTAAGAAAATTCCATTTTTATTGTGCATTTTGAGTGATTAATTGTTAACTTTTTACCTCTAGCGGTAAACATTGGGAGTTACTAGTTATTGTCCCCGGGACGTTCACTGTTTATTATCTAGATCCCGCGGGAAGTACATTAAACACTAAAATTGGACACGTAATGAGAATGTCATTATTCTGGTGAGAAATATTTCATTTTTGTATCTGTTAACATCTGTTATTACATTACTATTTACTTATGTAATTTACTGTGTTATATTAACATGTAGGGGTTTAGATGCATTCAAAAAGGCTGGAGGAACGGTCCCAAGGAAAAAGAACCAGCCAATAAATTGGCAGAACGTACAAGTAAGTTCTCGATTCCAATGTATATATTATTGATGTGAATTGTGCTTAGTTGTATTATTTTGTATGTTTCAATTTATAGTGCGCTACACAAGACAATGGCTGGGCATGCGCATACTATGTGATGCGATTTATGCAGATGATTATCAAACATGCCGCATTGGACATCGATACCATACATGAGGTATTATATATAGTCTCATTAGTTAGTATGAAATATATCAATCTTATTTTTATATTATTACTTATATATATACATCATTCTCTTTGCAGGTGTTTAAAACTGACCACACTATAGGTAAACGCTTAAAAAATATACATGCTCCATATACGATGGAAGCATTAAATGAAATAAGAGAAGAATGGGAAAAACCCATACAAGCAGTGGCAACTGTAAGATATAATTGTGATGTTGATAGCGATAATGAATGATACTTTGTAAATGAATATTTCTGAATGTTAATACATGTATTTGAATGTTTCTATATGTGTGAATGTGAGACTTGAATTGATGTCTAAATGTATCTACTTGTGTGAAATTTTCCTTGGGACTTTTGCAGGTTTGTGGCCTGTTTGTAGGCTGATATCAATGGATGTCGTAAACCTGCAGTTCAGAAAACTGAACTGCATTTTCTCATCCTGCTGACCAGCTACAGCAGGCCTGCAAACTAATATTAAAAAAAAATAGATATAGGCGTCGGTTATTTACAGAAAACCGTCAGCAAAGACCTACAGCGTCGTTTATTGGATAAAAACCGACACCTAATATTACAAACAACCCGGTCGTGCAGGAAAGCACGGCCGTGGTGGAAAAGGCGTCACTTATTCATATAAAATTGACGCCTATAGTACTAAACACGGCCGTGCAGGGAAGCACGGCCGTGTCGTCTTGAAGTATGGCATCGGTCTTTTATTAGATAATCGACGCCAAAAGGGTTCACGCCACAGAAAACAACGTCATCTAGGACTCTTTCTACGTCGGTTACCAAGTAAACACCGACGATATAGTCCATATAGGTGTCGGTCTTTTAGTAGATAACCGACGCAGAATGTGTCCTAGATGACGTCGTTTTCTGTGGCGCGAACCTTTTTGGCGTCGGTTATCTACTAAAAGACCGACGCCTGTATGTTAAATAGGTGTCGGTTAAAAAACTGACGCCGAAGTGTTCGACCTTTAGCGGCGCCCACATAGGCGTCGCTCAGAAACCGACGCCAAAGGGGGTTAAACATCCGATGCCAAAGGTTGTTTCTGTAGTAGTGCGAGCCAAGTTCTCTTTCGATCAAACCTTTTCTTCTCCAACTTAACAACTCCAATAAGACACCCTATAAATAGATGCAAAACTCCTCACAAAGTACTATCCATGCCCAAAGCTTTGCATGAACTCTAGCAAGTGTAGTCCTTTCTTAGAAGGAAGTTTCCAATCCTCTACAATCTTGACCAATCTTTGGTACATGACACACTAACCTCACCAGAAACAACCTCACCTCCAACGACTCATCCTTATTTCTTTTTAAATTCACATCATATTCTTGATACCAACTCTAGGAATATTAGATGTGATGTTGCCATATAAAAGAGTGTAATGGCTCAATTCCCAAGAATTTTTAACCTATGACTTTACGGGAACAAACATAGATCCAAAAAGTGCAACTTATGTTTGCCACAAGTGTGAAGTCATAGGTCACGATAGAAGAACATTTACCAAGCCTTGAAGATGAACTTGAACCAAGTATATTTTCTACTTCATATAGTAGGAACTTGTTTTTTTTCATAATTGGTGATTCATTTATCCTGCCGTCAGGTGGGTTCGAACTTATGACCTCTCGATCTTGCAACATAACTTTTATCATTGGGGTGCCACTTCATAGGCTATATAGTAGGAACTTGTAATAGTAGATTTATTATAGCATGTAGTAGAAAACTTTAATAGCATTTTTTTCTACATGAAGAGGGTCAAATGAATATAATTTTTCCCTAACTTTAGCTTATTCTATGACCTTTATACCCATTGTATGTTGTGTTTTTATTTTCATATGTCTCGTTGAAGGATATGGATGTTTCACATGACATATAGTTTTTTACATATAATGGTTGTAAAACATATTGAGAAAAAAGGATAGTTCTGAGAAATCTTCTTGATCATAATAGGAATGGCATACCATCGTCCATGCTTAGAAGTATAGGCGTCATGGTGACAAAAGGACAAACACAATTATATTGACATTTGTTATAATTTTCACATGTACGGTGGATCTTCTTAAACTACTTAGTTAGTAATAGAGTCATACTAAAAGTAAAATAATAATAATCAACTTACAAGTAAAAAATGAGTTAATGATATCACAATTGTGAGATATATCATTTTTTATTGAACTAGGTACTTTTACGAGATAGTGGATCAAATCACATGCAATAGAAATTGTTATGTCTTTGGCGTGTTGTATTATTTATAGTAGGTGTGTTGGTATGATGAACCATTTCTTGTTGGTATGTCAGTTGACGTTGTAATGTAAATTTACAATAACATCGGTGCAACAAATTGTATTTAAATTTATGATACATTTGGTGAAAGAATCCTACTATGTATGAACATCAAAATTGGTTAACAAAAATAAATATTGAGATATTAATAGAATGGTGATTAGAATACAAACATGGTGAATAATATGTAGATACAATGACAATGTGATGAAAGTTGAAACTGAAATTCTAACAAAACATCTCATTCAAACATAAATAATCTATTCACGAATGTGTAGATGAACTGGCGTGCCAAATGAGCCAGAAAATTCAACAAAATACCTCATAATGGTTTGGCTCATTACTTTTTTTTTTATGATAGCTTTGCCCCATTACTATCAGGTTAAATGAGCCATATCATTTGGTGCATTAAACTGAATGCACCATACAATTTGACATATTCAGGAAAAAATGGGATCAGGTATTTCAGTCGCCTAAAAATATCAAACTTCTTGGTGTATTCTTTGCCACGTTATGAACGTGCCAACCATTTTGATGTTTTGCACACCAAAAAGTGGATTGTCAAATAGATTGACGCATTCATTTAGAAAATGTGCAATTTTGAAAATGTGTATCAAATTAGTATAAATTTTGTAATTATTTCTAAAAATGGTATCATTTTGGTTTTTTCTCTATTTCAGTCTGCAAGAAAATAATGTACACTTTCCTCAAAATTTGAACCAAAAGTAACAACTACAAATAGAGAAAGAGAATAACGAGATAGGGAAGTTCTCCGTACATGCATCAAAATTGCTCTAAAAAAAACTATGCGCTAAAGCTCTAAAACAACATAGAACTCAGTAGAAAAAAGAAGAACGTGTTCCACTCATTTTCACCTTCTTAATTACTTATTCATAGGAAAATAGCGCTGCAATGTTTTTCTGGATTAAAAGTTTCATCGGTTTAATAAAAAAATATAGACTATATTGAAAGAATGATATATACATTCTTCTAAAAAATGTTAATCATAATTTGACTAAAAAAGTAAAAGGAGAATACTAAGATAGCAAAAGTTGTTAGTACACCACATCAACATCGAAAAGACATTTACAGAAAAAGAATATATTTCTTTATTTTTTTCCCTTCTTCTTTATTTATTAACATAAAATTTTGAACAACGGCCAAAATTAAAGAGTCTAGCATATGTTTTTTAGAAAAAAATTTGTGTTTCGTTTGAGAGTTGAACCTTGAACAAACAAGTATACGACAATACAATTCAACCAGCCAAGCTACCAGCCGACACATAAGCTGGAGTCACAATAGATATATATATAATTTTCACGACTCGAGCGGGACGAAAAAAACCCAGACCGTGAGTCGAACCCTGGTTTGCCTCATTACTTTTTTTTTATAATAGGTTTGCCCCATTACTATCAGGTTAGATGGGCTATATCATTTGGTGCATTAAACTGAATGCACCATACAATTTGGCATATTCAGGAAAAAATGAGATCAGGTATTTCAGTCGCCTAAAAACATCAAACTTCTTAGTGTATTCTTTGCCACGTTATGAACGTGCCAACCATTTTTATGTTTTGCACACCAAAAAGTGCATTGTCAAATAGATTGACGCATTCATCTAGAAAATGTGCAATTTTGAAAATGTGTATCAAATTAGTGGAAATTTTGTAATTATTTCTAAAAATGATGTCATTTTGGTTTTTTCTCTATTTCAGTCTGCAATCAAACTTGGTTTTCCAACTGGGAGGTGTAGTTTTTTCACCTTCCAACCTCTTACTTACAACTCGTCATCCCAACCATCTCATGACATCAATATCGTAGCAAGACCTCCATGACCATTTCGTATACCAAAGAAAGTCGTGCATGGTTTTCCACCTTTCTCCCCTTCCACGAGTATGCGTGTTTCCACTTTTGCCAACATCCTCCTGCCTTGATCGTTGATATTGACAAAGTAAAATTCCTCGTGTCTGACCAAATCGAAATGTCATATTCGGACTTTTGAAATGGTTTAGAACCAATGACCCTAGTTGGAGTCGTTGAAGATGAAGCCTCACAACACTTGCGATGCGTGCACCAAAACCGGAAACTTCCTTCAATCTGCCGTTGTTTATTTAAGTCGCAGAGAACTTTGACTCTTTGTTTATTCAACGGATTTGCGTGTCCAACACCTACTCAGGTTTGATTTATCCGCGCGGTGACCGTTCTGCTACTATACTCAGACTTCTCTTTATCTTGCACCTGATCAGCTAACCTTTTAAATGCAGAGCCACCCCTCTCACAACCACCATTACCATCGCCGTGAGTTCGGATTTGCTGTTACGGTTTCTCTCAGGAGTAGGTTGTTCCTTTTGTGATTCATTTACACGTGTCTCTACCCATTAAATGGTAAGGTCTGGATTTTACTCATTTAACACGTGTCAGCATTTTAAACAAGGTGCAGCCTGTTTCTTAACCAAACCATAACAGCAAATCCTGGGGCATCGCCGTTGTCAGCCCACCTCTTGCTCTCTGTGACATAACACCGAGTTGTTGTCGGGTAACAGAGCCTCTACCCATTCGTCGGAATCCATCCACTATGAGTTCCCAGAAATCCTACTCCGTGTTCCTACTTGCCTTGGCCATCGCGGCGCTGGTGCTCTGCGCCGACGTCGTCAGCGCGTCGCGAATGATGCCGGAAGGTAGCAGAAGCGGCGTCGGCAGCGGCTCCACAGGGTTATTGATGTACCCGTCATCGGGCTGTGAGAGCGGGAGGTTCTCGTTCGCTTGCTGGATGGGGAAACTGGAGTCTGGTCCAAGCCCCGGCGCTGGGCACTAGTGGACGATCAGCCGGCCAGGAAGGGTTCATTTAGATACGGCGGTCCAGGTGCGCCGCTACGGCGCAGATAAATTTCTAGCCCGCTGTTTTTCGTTGTAGCCGATTCAAGGTGGTTTAGGAAGAGTCAAGCGGTGCGACTATTTGTTGCAAGAGTCCTCCAGGATACGTTGTCATTGTACATAACTCAAAGATACACACGCTAGTACGCCCTTTACGACTACAATTGTACGATGTAAATCCATGTCCTTCTATTATTTCTGTATACGATATCGTTACACGACTTTTGTGCACCTCTTTTCCTTGAAGCCTGTTATAAAGTAGAAGGGAAGGAGAGACTGTAAATTTGTCACTGAGTTTATGTTACTAAGTGCAGTGTATAAGCTAGTTTTGTTATCCTGATATATCTTTATTGAAAATTTCAACGTTACCGAATATCCCAATCTGCTTTAGGACGAATCAAGACAATGCCCTTTTTTTTTATGTCAAATCAAAGCGTGCTCCCATTGAACCTAAACTTCAACTTAAAAATTCACATATTCCTTTCAAGCCATACTTGACATGGAATTGAAAAGCATCATAGTATTAGACTCTCTACTAGCGTGGGGAAGCTAATCCCCCTCGACTCTTGGGATGGTGTCGAGCTAGTTATGTGCACACCCCTATATATCCTTCATATACACTCATTGGAAAAGGAGATCATGCGAGATTAATAAACTCAAAATAAAGCATGCGTCTAGAGTTGATCTAGAAGCTTACTTTCTAAGTTAATCGGTAGTCTAATTTGAGACTGCACCCATTCATCTGAATTGTTTTCGGAAGATTCAATTTCACCAGACATTTCAAACCAAGTGTGCATGATCTTCCTTGCAGGCTTGACATGCATGCATTTAACTGTAGAGAGTCCAACTCATTATGGACTTTGTTGATAGTCACTTCAGGGTTGTAGGAGAGAAGCTAATAGTAGATATCATCAATTTTCCATCACTCACAAAGGAAAATATCTTTTGTGTGAGGACCATCCCACTAATGGAACTCTTGATGATCACTAGGACAAATCCCAAAATGAAACCCAACATAAAACTAGCACACAAAAAAAAAACAACCTTCTCCAAGCTCTAAAAATGAGCAAACATCATCAAACTCCTCATGAATTCATTAATGAACTCATGAATAACACCAATATCATTCTCAATAGAAATCATGATAGAGATAAAACCTAGATTCTCTTTATTAATAACAACATATCATGAACAAGAAGATCTACATACATGAAGATACACCATTATATGTAGACTTTCTAGTTTACAACATATAATCATAGGAAAACACTAAGGAAACTCGCATAAGACATATAGTATCAACTACCTACACGATCCTCAAGAAATTGAATGTACAAGGACATTTTACAAAGAACCATATATACACTTGTTACATCATTATCATCATGTAAATTTTGCAAATACATTACAACTAAGAACATCATCGAAGAACCACGTGAGACTCATAAATAGTCCCAACTAGATGATTTCTCCTGCCAAGATAGATAAACTATCTTGATAACATATTAAATGAATTAGAAGAAATTTATTGATATTACTACACACATAAAATCCAAATATCAACTTAATACCATAGTTCATAACAAGGAATCTTTATTACAAGATATGCAATAAAACAAGATACTATAACAATAATCTCATATGTCGATCATCTTGAGTGAAACAAACAATAGTATTACTTACAACACATTACAAACCATTGGGAATTTCCTTCAACATTTATAACCTACTTTGTTGTATATTATGATAGACTCTTGCCCTAATAAACTTAGAGTGTATTTCCCAAATTACAAGCTTATGAATGTGAAGCCTTTAAGCCCAACGTAAAGGATCCAAGAAGAATCTGGTCTTGTTGGCTCAAGGTCAATTAGGTCAATGTTGACTCACGTCTAAATTGATTAAACACGTGTTTTGATGATGACTAACCATTCCACATATTGGTGTCTAATGCCTCTACTTGAGTGTTTTCAGATTAGGTATAGACACACTCCAATTGCCCTAACTTGCGCATCTCAAATTGGAGAAAAGACAAGTCAAAGTCATACAAGTGGACGTTTTTGTAATATGATGTAAATCCATTAGAATCATGTTGTAAATCACTTGTAATGATTGTATGACTTGTAATTAAGCATAGAAAAATATCAGGAACACTTAGATCGAATATTAGAGAACTTTTAATGCAACTTTGAAAATCAATTACAGGCACTTGTTCGGTCGAGTTTCCCACCCTGGAACTCGACCGATCAACCTTGGTCGATTTTCTGAAGATTGCATCGGTCGAGTTGTGCACTCACAGAACTCGACCGATCGGGTAGTAGGCTAGTTCCAGTTGGAATGGTCGGTCGAGTTTCCTCAGAACAAACTCAACCGATCATTTCAATATCGGGCTGCCTGCTACTTGATCGGTCGAGTTACACATATAGAAACTCGACCGAATGCATTGTACAGAAAAGTGCAGAAAAGTGATTCTAGCCGTTATGGAGTTGCAACAAGTGAAAATAGATCCGTTGCAAGCCACAAAATGGCTAGTTTTCATTCACAAGTGTTCCCAAAGGCTAAGAGGCATCCCCAGCTATAAATAGGACCCCTTGGGCTTCATTCCAAGGTTGAGCATTCATTGCAAACTCTTTATGAGGTTCCTATTCTATAGTTGAGTGCTTCCTACAGCCTCCTCTCTCTCTCTAAGCTTAATCACTTGCTACATCCATTAGAGTGAGTAGGAGATTTGTAAGAGAGTTAGTTCTACTTGTATATCTTATGAGGCTCTCACTTCCACCACCTCCCCATCTCTCATTTGCTATCTTGAAGATGAAGGTTCTCTCTCTTATCCAAGAGAGGTGAAGAAGAACAAGGGAAGGAGTCCCTTGGTGAAGATCAAGGCTGAAGACTTGGAGCTAGAGTGGGTAAGCCCTTGGAGAAGGCAGAAGACTCAATCTCAAGTGGGTAAGTCCTTGGTGGAAAGCTTCTCCGAGTGAAGGTGAAGTCAAAGGCGGAAGATCCAAGAAGAGTGGGTAATTCCTGCAAGGCCGAAGACTTGTGCAGGAGTGGGTAAGTCCTTGGAGAAGGCCGAAGACTCTTGCAAAGTGGGTAAGTCCTTGATAAGGTTGAAGACTCTTTGTATTGGATAGGTAAGTCCTTTGTTGGTCATGCATTGCATGTCTTATGAATGAATATAAGAGTGCAAGAGTTTGGAAGTCCTAGAGGTTGACCTCTCTAGGCAAGTGGACTGACACACTTCTAGTTTGAAGTGTGGAACCACTCTAAATAACTTGTCTAATTGGTACATGTTCAATCTCTCTTATCCTTGCTACGCATGATTTAGTTGCACTCAAATTACCTATTTAGCAACCTTATCTTATCATATATCTTGAAGGTTTAATGAATTTTGTTTAAGTGCTTTCAGCTCTATTCACCCCCCCTCTAGAGAATCTAATCACCCATCTAGGATCCAACAAGTGGTATCAGAGCGGGTCTTCTCCAAGCATACTTCAACAAGTAGGAGAAGATGGGTGACTACCTAGGAGGGAGACTCTCGACCAGCCTTCCAATCTTTGATGGGAGCAACTTCCTCTATTGGAGAAGAAGACTTCAATTCTTCATCCAAGGATCAAGTCTCGAGATGTGGCAAATGGTTAACAGCCCATACATTCTACCAAAGACAAACATTGAAGAATGGGATGAAGCCACCTTGATGAAAGCAACCTTAAATGCAACAGCCATGCACATCCTTTATGCCTCCATGACCCCCACCGAGTTCAACCGGATTTCCTCTTGTGAGACGGCCTATGAGGTATGGAGAAAGCTTTGCATCACTTATGAAGGGACAGATCAAGTGAAGGAAAGCAAAGTCTACATGCTCAAAGGGTTGCTTGAGAACTTCAAGATGGGAAAGGAGGAGAGCACAGCCAACATGTACTCAAGGCTCAACACCATCTTGAATGGTCTTGCTGTTTTAGGACATCCTATGTCTAGTGGAGAGATCAACTCAAAGATCCTTAGAACTCTCCCCAAGAGATGGGAATCCAAGGTGACTTCCACTGAAGAAGCAAGGTCGCTTAGGGATATTCCTATTGAAGAGCTCATTGGTAATCTACAAGCACATGAAGCCACACTTGACAAGAGGGAGGAAGTAGAAAGACAAGAGAAGAAAGAGCTAAAGAGAATGAAGAAGGCTGAAATAAAGGCTCAAATTGAAGCTATCATGGAAAAAGTCTCTCCATCCTGTCAAGCTAAAGAAGATGCCATGTACTCCAAGGGTAGACTCTACAAAGGCAAGTCCTCCTCCATCCGGTGCTTCACATGTGGAAAGAAGGGTCACTACAAGGCAGATTGCCCACAAGGCAAAAAGACCCATCTTCACAAGGAGAAATGGCACTCAAGCTCAAGTGGCTCCTCCAACTCAAGCTCAAGTGAAGATTCATGTGAAGGATCAAGCTCAAGCTCTAGTGATGAAGGACAATGTCATTTTGCTCTTGTAGCATCAACAAGTGAAGACTCAAATGAGGTAAATCTAGACTCTTTAGATAAAGAATCCTTGATTGATCTCATTCATGATATTTGTGCATCTCTTAAGTCTTCTCAAAAGAAAAAGAAAAAGGTTGCTAAAATTGTTGATAATTTGTATGTAGAATTAAATGATCTTGAACATGCAAAATCTTGCTTGCTTAATGATAAAAATGATTGTCTTAGCCAAGTAGACTCTCTTAAACTTGAAAATGCTAGTTTACTTGATAAGATTAAATTTCTAGAAGCTCAACCTCTCATGCCTAGTTCAAATGAAGAGCATACTTTAATTGTTGATTCTCTCATGCATGACATTGATGTTCTTAAATATGAAAACAAGGACAAAGATTTTGTTTTGCATGAATTAGAAATAGAAAATGCCTCCTTGCTTGCTAAAATCAATGGGCATGTATCCTGTTCTAGTTCTAGAGAGAATGATGTTGCTGCTCTTCATATTGATAGAGATTCTTATTTAACTAAAACTCTTTTCTTAGAAAATGATCTTCTACATGCTAGAGATAACATTAATCAATTGTCTTCTACTATTGCTTCTCTTAAGCATGATAATGATAGTTTAAGATCTTCTTTGCAAAGATTCTTAGTTGGTAAAGAGAATCTAAATCAAATCCTAGACCATACTACTAAACAAATTGGTAGACATGGTTTAGGGTATGATAGTAGTCAAGGGAACAACAAAGATAAAGGACCTCCAATATTCCATGGAGAATCCTCTAGTTCCAAGACTATGGGCACATGCAACTATTGCAATGAATTAGGTAATTATTCTAATTGTTGTACTTTTAGGAAAGCACCCAAGAGAAATAGGATTTGGGTTGCTAAGCTAACTCCTCCGGACCCAAAAACATGATTGGGGACCATTTCATCTTTCTTCTTGTAGGTACTTGCAAATGGATTGACTTGAACCACTAATTTTCAAATTGACTTCTCAATCCACATGAAAGAAGAAAGGTGAGATGTGCAGAGGGTGACAACAAGTGGAAAAGCAATGGTAAGTACAAAGGTAATGGTTTTATTGCTTATAACCATTTCTAACTTGTTTTGTTAAGTTAGTGTGCACTATACATATGGTTTTTGAGTCAAAAGTGGCATTTTGTGATTCTCTTCACACTCTTGCTCAAAAACTGTTTCTAATGCTTCCATAGTGCATTACTAACTGGATTAGATATGTTTGGATATGGTTTGTATTTTTAGCATGCCTTTAAATATGTTTTTATAAAATAGGTGTGCTTGTTGACAGCTGCTCTGTCGGTCGAGTTTGCCCTATTGAAACTCGACCGATAAGCACCAACAGTGTTGCCAACAGCTGTCATCGGTCGAGTTGTCAATGCACAGAACTCGACCGATCACACTGTGCACAGAATATACAGTTGGCTTATTGGATGAGAATTTCCCTCTCAACTAGATTTTCTCAACCAATAGCCTTATTCTTTGGCACTCTCTTTTGGTATCTTTATATATGCATATTGCCATGTTTTAAAATTGCCTATCTTGCATACAACTCTATCTCTCTAATTGCTCTAAATTGGTATATCTATATCTTGCAATTACTTGCTTTGAGTTGTTTTGCAGGTTTTGATGATGATCTCTTTGGATTTCTTGGTTGTGTCTAAAATCGCTTCTGTTGTTCTCTAACTTGCTACATCTTTCTAGGTGTATATCTTGTTTTGATACAACCTTGAGGTTCTTAGTGGTAATCATCTTCTGGAAATGATGCATATTTGTATGTGAGTTATATCCTTTCATGCTTCTAAACTTGCATATCTCCTTGTTTGGATATATCTCTTCATCTAATCATAGCTTGCTTTATCTTGTGTATATTTTAGTATCTCTTGCTATGATCTAGATCCTACTAGTAGTCCTAACTTGTGATATCATCTACTAGTAGTTCATATACATGTAGTTCTAACCCTGTTTACAATTGGCATCTTTGCTCGTCTATATGCTATGCTTATACATGCTCAAGCTTGTTCCTTAAATTGAATATCTACTATCTTGAGTTGCTTGCATAACATTGTGATGCAGGGTACATAGATCTACATGATATGTGGGAATTGGAGTATTTTTGGATTTCATGCAACTTTTACTCCAGTTTCAGTTTTTGGTGCAAGACTAGTGTTTTTCATGCAGAAACAACCTTCTGAGCAAGAATCATCGCTTTGCCATGAGCTCCGATGGTTTTTGATCAAATTCCATCATCTTGAGGATCAAAATTGCAATTTATTATTTTTCTGTAGCACTTTATCTTGCATTTTGGGGTGTTCAAGTATATTGTTTAACTTGCTCTTCTTTCTATGCTTGGACAAGCCCCTATCTGTGCTCTTCTACTCTCCTTATATATATTTGTGTTATATCCTTTCTCTTTAACAAGTGATGTTTCTTATTTCTTCATAACCCCACTTTTTGAAATGACAAAGAGGGAGAAAGTATGTCTTCTTTTAAAAAGAGGAAGAAGGCATGTCTTACATGAAGAAGAGAAGTATGCTCATGTAAAGGGAGAAGGTAAAGGGGAGAAGACATATATGTGTAGAACATATATGAGTAGAAGACATAGTATTCTATAAATGTCATGAAAGCTAACCATGCAGGAGAAATAGCATCAATTGAGGGGGAGTATGAAAACTCCATGCGCATCAATTGAGGGGGTGCATATGAACTCAATTCTATTGAAACCCCTAGGTTTCTCCAAAGGTATGACTTTACTTATAAGCTTTCAATACATTTATGGAATGGTTTGTCATCTTCAAAAAGGGGGAGATGTTAACTCAAGGTCAATTAGGTCAATGTTGACTCACGTCTAAATTGACTAAACCCGTGTTTTGATGATGACTAACCATTCCACATATTGGTGTCTAATGCCTCTACTTGAGTGTTTTCAGATTAGGTATAGACACACTCCAATTGCCCTAACTTGCGCATCTCAAATTGGAGAAAAGACAAGTCAAAGTCATACAAGTGGACGTTTTTGTAATATGATGTAAATCCATTAGAATCATGTTGTAAATCACTTGTAATGATTGTATGACTTGTAATTAAGCTTAGAAAAATATCAGGAACACTTAGATCGAATATTAGAGCACTTTTAATGCAACTTTGAAAATCAATTACAGGCACTTGTTCGGTCGAGTTTCCCACCCTGAAACTCGACCGATCAACCTTGGTCGATTTTCTAAAGATTGCATCGGTCGAGTTGTGCACTCACAGAACTCGACCGATTGGGTAGTAGGCCAGTTCCAGTTGGAATGGTCGGTCGAGTTTCCTCAGAACAAACTCGACCGATCATTTCAATATCGGGATGCCTGCTACTTGATCGGTCGAGTTACACATATAGAAACTCGACCGAATGCATTGTACGGAAAAGTGCAGAAAAGTGATTCTAGCCGTTGTGGAGTTGCAACAAGTGAAAATAGATCCGTTGCAAGCCACAAAACGGCTAGTTTTCATTCACAAGTGTTCCCAAAGGCTAAGAGGCATCCCCAGCTATAAATAGGACTCCTTGGGCTTCATTCCAAGGTTGAGCATTCATTGTAAACTCTTTATGAGGTTCCTATTCTATAGTTGAGTGCTTCCTACAGCCTCCTCTCTCTCTCTCTCTAAGCTTAATCACTTGCTACATCCATTAGAGTGAGTAGGAGATTTGTAAGAGATCTAGTTCTACTTGTATATCTTGTGAGGCTCTCACTTCCACCACCTCCCCATCTCTCATTTGCTATCTTGAAGATGAAGGTTCTCTCTCTTGTCCAAGAGAGGTGAAGAAGAACAAGGGAAGGAGTCCCTTGGTGAAGATCAAGGCTGAAGACTTAGAGCTAGAGTGGGTAAGCCCTTGGAGAAGGCAGAAGACTCAAGCTCAAGTGGGTAAGTCCTTGGTGGAAAGCTTCTCCGAGTGAAGGTGAAGTCAAAGGCGGAAGATCCAAGAAGAGTCGGTAATTCCTGCAAGGCCGAAGACTTGTGCAAGAGTGGGTAAATCCTTGGAGAAGGCCGAAGACTCTTGCAAAGTGGGTAAGTCCTTGATAAGGTTGAAGACTCTTTGTATTGGATAGGTAAGTCCTTTGTTGGTCATGCATTGCATGTCTTATGAATGAATATAAGAGTGCAAGAGTTTGGAAGTCCTAGAGGTTGACCTCTCTAGGAAAGTGGACTGACACACTTCTAGTTTGAGGTGTGGAACCACTCTAAATAACTTGTCTAATTGGTGCATGTTCAATCTCTCCTATCCTTGCTATGCATGATTTAGTTGCACTCAAATTACCTATTTAGCAACCTTATCTTATCATATATCTTGAAGATTTAATGAATTTTGTTTAAGTGCTTTCAGCTCTATTCACCCCCCCTCTAGAGAATCTAATCACCCATCTAGGATCCAACAAGTGGTATCAGAGCGGGTCTTCTCCAAGCATACTTCAACAAGCAGGAGAAGATGGGTGACTACCTAGGAGGGAGACTCTCGACCAGCCTTCCAATCTTTGATGGGAGCAACTTCCTCTATTGGAGAAGAAGACTTCAATTCTTCATCCAAGGATCAAGTCTCGAGATGTGGCCAAAGGTGAATAGCCCATACATTCTACCAAAGACAAACATTGAAGAATGGGATGAAGCCACCTTGATGAAAGCAACCTTAAATGCAAGAGCTATGCACATCCTTTATGCCTCCATGACCCCCACCGAGTTCAACCGGATTTCCTCTTGTGAGACGGCCTATGAGGTATGGAGAAAGCTTTACATCACTTATGAAGGGACAGATCAAGTGAAGGATAGCAAAGTCTACATGCTCAAAGGGTTGCTTGAGAACTTCAAGATGGGAAAGTAGGAGATCATAGCCAGCATGTACTCAAGGCTCAACACCATCTTGAATGGTCTTGCTGTTCTATGACATCCTATGTCTAGTGGAGAGATCAACTCAAAGATCCTTAGAACTCTCCCCAAGAGATGGGAATCCAAGTTGACTTCCATTGAAGAAGCAAGGTCGCTTAGGGATATTCCTATTGAAGAGCTCATTGGTAATCTACAAGCACATGAAGCCACTCTTGACAAGAGGGAGGACGTAGAAAGACAAGAGAAGAAAGAGCTAAAGAGAATGAAGAAGGCTGAAATAAAGGCTCAAATTGAAGCTATCATGGAAAAAGTCTCTCCATCCTCTCAAGCTAAAGAATATGCCATGTACTCCAAGGGTAGACTCTACAAAGGCAAGTCCTCCATGCGGTGCTTCACATGTGGAAAGAAGGGTCACTACAAGGAAGATTGCCCACAAGGCAAAAAGACCCATCTTCACAAGGAGAAATGGCACTCAAGCTCTAGTGGCTCCTCCAACTCAAGCTCAAGTGAAGATTCATGTGAAGGATCAAGATCAAGCTCTAGTGATGAAGGAGAATGTCATTTTGCTCTTGTAGCATCAACAAGTGAAGACTCAAATGAGGTAAATCTAGACTCTTTAGATAAAGAATCCTTGATTGATCTCATTCATGATATTTGTGCATCTCTTAAGTCTTCTCAAAAGAAAAAGAAAAAGGTTTCTAAAATTGTTGATAATTTGTATGTAGAGTTAAATGATCTTGAACATGCAAAACCTTGCTTGCTTAATGATAAAAATGATTGTCTTAGCCAAGTAGACTCTCTTAAACTTGAAAATGCTAGTTTACTTGATAATATTAAATTTCTAGAAGCTCAACCTCTCATGCCTAGTTAAAATGAAGAGCATACTTTAATTGTTGATTCTCTCATGCATGACATTGATGTTCTTAAATCTGAAAACAAGGACAAAGATTTTGTTTTGCATGAATTAGAAATAGAAAATGCCTCCTTGCTTGCTAAAATCAATGGGCATGTATCCTGTTCTAATTCTAGAGAGAATGATGTTGCTGCTCTTCATATTGATAGAGATTCTTATTTAACTAAAACTCTTTTCTTAGAAAATTATCTTCTACATGCTAGAGATAGCATTAATCAATTGTCTTCTACTATTGCTTCTCTTAAGCATGATAATGATGGTTTAAGATCTTCTTTGCAAAGATTCTTAGTTGGTAAAAAGAATCTAAATCAAATCCTAGACCATACTACTAAACAAATTGGTAGACATGGTTTAGGGTATGATAGTAGTCAAGGGAACAACAAAGATAAAGGACCTCCAATATTCCATGGAGAATCCTCTAGTTCCAAGACTATGGGCACATGCAACTATTGCAATGAATTAGGTCATTATTCTAATTGTTGTCCTTTTAGGAAAACACCCAAGAGAAATAGGATTTGGGTTGCTAAGCTAACTCCTCCGGACCCAAAAACATGATTGGGGACCATTTCATATTTCTTCTTGTAGGTACTTGCAAATGGATTGACTTGAACCACTAATTTTCAAATTGACTTCTCAATCCACATGAAAGAAGAAAGGTGAGATGTGCAGAGGGTGACAACAAGTGGAAAAGCAATGGTAAGTACAAAGGTAATGGTTTTATTGCTTATAACCATTTCTAACTTGTTTTGTCAAGTTAGTGTGCACTATACATATGGTTTTTGAGTCAAAAGTGGCATTTTGTGATTCTCTTCACACTCTTACTCAAAAACTATTTCTAATGCTTCCATAGTGCATTACTAACTGGATTAGACATGTTTGGATATGGTTTGTATTTTTAGCATGCCTTTAAATATGTTTTTATAAAATAGGTGTGCTTGTTGACAGCTGCTCTGTCGGTCGAGTTTGCCCTATTGAAACTCGACCGATAGGCACCAAGAGTGTTGCCAACAGCTGTCATCGGTCGAGTTGTCAATGCACAGAACTCGACCGATCACACTGTGCACAGAATATACAGTTGGCTTATTGGATGAGAATTTCCCTCTCAACTAGATTTTCTCAACCAATAGCCTTATTCTTTGGCACTCTCTTTTGGTATCTTTATATATGCATATTGCCATGTTTCAAAATTGCCTATCTTGCATACAACTCTATCTCTCTAATTGCTCTAAATTGGTATATCTATATCTTGCAATTACTTGCTTTGAGTTGTTTTGCAAGTTTTGATGATGATCTCTTTGGATTTGTTGGTTGTGTCTAAAATCGCTTCCGTTGTGCTCTAACTTGCTACATCTTTCTAGGTGTATATCTTGTTTTGATACAACCTTGAGGTTCTTAGTGGTAATCATCTTCTGGAAATGATGCATATTTGTATGTGAGTTATATCCTTTCATGCTTCTAAACTTGCATATCTCCTTGTTTGGATATATCTCTTCATCTAATCATAGCTTGCTTTATCTTGTGTATCTTTTGGTATCTCTTGCTATGATCTAGATCCTACTAGTAGTCCTAACTTGTGATATCATCTACTAGTAGTTCATATACATGTAGTTCTAACCCTGTTTACAATTGGCATCTTTGCTCATCTATATGCTATGATTATACATGCTCAAGCTTGTTCCTTAAATAGAATATCTACTATCTTCAGTTGCTTGCATAACATTGTGATGCAGGGTACATAGATCTACATGATATGTGGGAATTGGGGTATTTTTAGATTTTATGCAACTTTAACTCCAGTTTTAGTTTTTGGTGCAAGACTAGTGTTTTTCATTCAGAAACAACCTTCTGAGCAAGACTCATTGCACCGCCATGAGCACCGATGGTTTTTTATCAAATTCCATCATCTTGAGGGTCAAAATTGCAATTTATTATTTTTCTGCAGCACTTTATCTTGCATTTTGGGGTGTTCAAGTATATTCTTTAACTTGCTCTTCTTTCTATGCTTGGACAAGCCCCTATCAGTGCTCTTCTACTCTCCTTATATATATTTGTGTTATCTCCTTTCTCTTTAACAAGTGATGTTTCTTATTTCTTCATAACCCCACTTTTTGAAATGACAAAGAGGGAGAAAGGTATGTCTTCTTTTAAAAAGAGGAAGAAGGCATGTCTTACATGAAGAAGAGAAGTATGCTCATGTAAAGGGAGAAGGTAAAGGGGAGAAGACATATATGTCTAGAACATATATGAGTAGAAGACATAGTATTCTATAAATGTTATGAAAGCTAACCATGCAGGAGAAATATCATCAATTGAGGGGGAGTATGAAAACTCCATGGGCATCAATTGAGGGGGAGCATATGAACTCAATTCTATTGAAACCCCTAGGTTTCTCCAAAGGTATGACTTTTCTTTAAAGCTTTCAATACATTTATGGAATGGTTTGTCATCTTCAAAAAGGGTTAGGTCAATGTTGACTCACGTCTAAATTGACTAAACCCGTGTTTTGATGATGACTAACCATTCCACATATTGGTGTCTAATGCCTCTACTTGAGTGTTTTCAGATTAGGTATAGACACACTCCAATTGCCCTAACTTGCGCATCTCAAATTGGAGAAAAGACAAGTCAAAGTCATACAAGTGGACGTTTTTATAATATGATGTAAATCCATTAGAATCATGTTGTAAATCACTTGTAATGATTGTATGACTTGTAATTAAGCTTAGAAAAATATCAGGAACAATTAGATCGAATATTAGAGAACTTTTAATGCAACTTTGAAAATCAATTACATGCACTTGTTCGGTCGAGTTTCCCACCCTGAAACTCGACCGATCAACCTTGGTCGATTTTCTGAAGATTGCATCGGTCGAGTTGTGCACTCACAGAACTCGACCGATTGGGTAGTAGGCCAGTTCCAGTTGGAATGGTCGGTCAAGTTTCCTCAGAACAAACTCGACCGATCATTTCAATATCGGGCTGCCTGCTACATGATCGGTCGAGTTACACATATAGAAACTCGACCGAATGCACTGTACGGAAAAGTGCAGAAAAGTGATTCTAGCCGTTGTGGAGTTGCAACAAGTGAAAATAGATCCGTTGCAAGCCACAAAATGGCTAGTTTTCATTCACAAGTGTTCCCAAAGGCTAAGAGGCATCCCCAACTATAAATAGGACCCCTTGGGCTTCATTTCAAGGTTGAGCATTCATTGCAAACTCTTTATGAGGTTCCTATTCTATAGTTGAGTGCTTCCTACAGGCTCATCTCTCTCTCTAAGCTTAATCACTTGCTACATCAATTAGAGTGAGTAGGAGATTTGTAAGAGAGCTAGTTCTACTTGTATATTTTGTGAGGCTCTCACTTCCACCACCTCCCCATCTCTCATTTGCTATCTTGAAGATGAAGGTTCTCTCTCTTGTCCAAGAGAGGTGAAGAAGAACAAGGGAAGGAGTCCCTTGGTGAAGATCAAGGCTGAAGACTTGGAGCTAGAGTGGGTAATCCCTTGGAGAAGGCAGAAGACTCAAGCTCAAGTGGGTAAGTCCTTGGTGGAAAGCTTCTCTGAGTGAAGGTGAAGTCAAAGGCGGAAGATCCAAGAAGAGTGGGTAATTCCTGCAAGGCCGAAGACTTGTGCAAGAGTGGGTAAGTCCTTGGAGAAGGCCGAAGACTCTTCCAAAGTGGGTAAGTCCTTGATAAGGTTGAAGACTCTTTGTATTGGATAGGTAAGTCCTTTGTTGGTCATGCATTGCATGTCTTATGAATGAATATAAGAGTGCAAGAGTTTGGAAGTCCTAGAGGTTGACCTCTCTAGGCAAGTGGACTGACACACTTCTAGTTTGAAGTGTGGAACCACTCTAAATAACTTGTCTAATTGGTGCATGTTCGATATCTCTTATCCTTGCTATGCATGATTTAGTTGCACTCAAATTACCTATTTAGAAACCTTATCTTATCATATATCTTGAAGGTTTAATGAATTTTGTTTAAGTGCTTTCAGCTCTATTCACCCCCCCTCTAGAGCATCTAATCACCCATCTAGGATCCAACAAGTGGTATCAGAGCGGGTCTTCTCCAAGCATACTTCAACAAGTAGGAGAAGATGGGTGACTACCTAGGAGGGAGACTCTCGACCAGCCTTCCAATCTTTGATGGGAGAAACTTCCTCTATTGGATAAGAAGACTTCAATTCTTCATCCAAGGATCAAGTCTCGAGATGTGGCAAATGGTGAACAGCCCATACATTCTACCAAATACAAACATTGAAGAATGGGATGAAGCCACCTTGATGAAAGCAACCTTAAATGCAAGAGCCATGCACATCCTTTATGCCTCCATGACCCCCACCGAGTTCAACCGGATTTCCTCTTGTGAGACAGCCTATGAGGTATGGAGAAAGCTTTGCATCACTTATGAAGGGACAGATCAAGTGAAGGAAAGCAAAGTCTACATGCTCAAAGGGTTGCTTGAGAACTTCAAGATGGGAAAGGAGGAGAGCATAGCCAACATGTACTCAAGGCTCAACACCATCTTGAATGGTCTTGCTGTTCTAGGACATCCTATGTCTAGTGGAGAGATCAACTCAAAGATCCTTAGAACTCTCCCCAAGAGATGGGAATCCAAGGTGACTTCCATTGAAGAAGCAATGTCGCTTAGGGATATTCCTATTGAAGAGCTCATTGGTAATCTACAAGCACATGAAGCCACGCTTGACAAGAGGGAGGAAGTAGAAAGACAAGAGAAGAAAGAGCTAAAGAGAATGAAGAAGGCTGAAATAAAGGCTCAAATTGAAGCTATCATGGAAGAAGTCTCTCCATCCTCTCAAGCTAAAGAAGATGCCATGTACTCCAAGGGTAGACTCTACAAAGGCAAGTCCTCCTCCATCCGGTGCTTCACATGTGGAAAGAAGGGTCACTACAAGGAAGATTGTCCACAAGGTAAAAAGACCCATCTTCACAAGGAGAAATGGCACTCAAGCTCAAGTGGCTCCTCCAACTCAAGCTCAAGTGACGATTCATGTGAAGGATCAAGCTCAAGCTCTAGTGATGAAGGAGAATGTCATTTTGCTCTTGTAGCATCAACAAGTGAAGACTCAAATGAGGTAAATCTAGACTCTTTAGATAAAGAATCCTTGATTGATCTCATTCATGATATTTGTGCATCTCTTAAGTCTTCTCAAAAGAAAAAGAAAAAGGTTGCTAAAATTGTTGATAATTTGTATGTAGAATTAAATGATCTTGAACATGCAAAATCTTGCTTGCTTAATGATAAAAATGATTGTCTTAGCCAAGTAGACTCTCTTAAACTTGAAAATGCTAGTTTACTTGATAAGATTAAATTTCTAGAAGCTCAACGTCTCATGCCTAGTTCAAATGAAGAGCATACTTTAATTGTTGATTCTCTCATGCATGACATTGATGTTCTTAAATATGAAAACAAGGACAAAGATTTTGTTTTGCATGAATTAGAAATAGAAAATGCCTCCTTGCTTGCTAAAATCAATGGGCATGTATCCTGTTCTAGTTCTAGAGAGAATGATGTTGCTGCTCTTCATATTGATAGAGATTCTTATTTAACTAAAACTCTTTGCTTAGAAAATGATCTTCTACATGCTAGAGATAACATTAATCAATTGTCTTCTACTATTGCTTCTCTTAAGCATGATAATGATAGTTTAAGATCTTCTTTGCAAAGATTCTTAGTTGGTAAAAAGAATCTAAATCAAATCCTAGACCATACTACTAAACAAATTGGTAGACATGGTTTAGGGTATGATAGTAGTAAAGGGAACAACAAAGATAAAGGACCTCCAATATTCCATGGAGAATCCTCTAGTTCCAAGACTACGGGCACATGCAACTATTGCAATGAATTAGGTCATTATTCTAATTGTTGTCCTTTTAGGAAAGTACCCAAGAGAAATAGGGTTTGGGTTGCTAAGCTAACTCCTCCGGACCCAAAAACATGATTGGGGACCATTTCATCTTTCTTCTTGTAGGTACTTGCAAATGGATTGACTTGAACCACTAATTTTCAAATTGACTTCTCAATCCACATGAAAGAAGAAAGGTGAGATGTGCAGAGGGTGACAACAAGTGGAAAAGCAATGGTAAGTACAAAGGTAATGGTTTTATTGCTTATAACCATTTCTAACTTGTTTTGTCAAGTTAGTGTGCACTATACATATGGTTTTTGAGTCAAAAGTGGCATTTTGTGATTCTCTTCACACTCTTGCTCAAAAACTATTTCTAATGCTTCCATAGTGCATTACTAACTGGATTAGACATGTTTGGATATGGTTTGTATTTTTAGCATGCCTTTAAATATGTTTTTATAAAATAGGTGTGCTTGTTGACAGCTGCTCTGTCGGTTGAGTTTGCCCTATTGAAACTCGACCGATAGGCACCAACAGTGTTGCCAACAGCTGTCATCGGTCGAGTTGTCAATGCACAGAACTCGACCGATCACACTGTGCACAGAATATACAGTTGGCTTATTGGATGATAATTTCCCTCTCAACTAGATTTTCTCAACCAATAGCCTTATTCTTTGGCACTCTCTTTTGGTATCTTTATATATGCATATTGCCATGTTTTAAAATTTCCTATCTTGCATACAACTCTATCTCTCTAACTGCTCTAAATTGGTATATCTATATCTTGCAATTACTTGCTTTGAGTTGTTTTGCAGGTTTTGATGATGATCTCTTTGGATTTCTTGGTTGTGTCTAAAATCGCTTCCGTTGTGCTCTAACTTGCTACATCTTTCTAGGTGTATATCTTGTTTTGATACAACCTTGAGGTTCTTAGTGGTAATCATCTTCTGGAAATGATGCATATTTGTATGTGAGTTATATCCTTTCATGCTTCTAAACTTGCATATCTCCTTGTTTGGATATATCGCTTCATCTAATCATAGCTTGCTTTATCTTGTGTATCTTTTGGTATCTCTTGCTATGATCTAGATCCTACTAGTAGTCCTAACTTGTGATATCATCTACTAGTAGTTCATATACATGTAGTTCTAACCCTGTTTACAATTGGCATCTTTGCTCATCTATATGCTATGCTTATACATGCTCAAGCTTGTTCCTTAAATTGAATATCTACTATCTTGAGTTGCTTGCATAACATTGTGATGTAGGGTACATAGATCTACATGATATGTGGGAATTGGAGTATTTTTGGATTTTATGCAGCTTTTACTCCAGTTTTAGTTTTTGGTGCAAGACTAGTGTTTTTCATGCAAAAACAACCTTCTGAGCAAGACTCATTGCACCGCCATGAGCTCCGATGGTTTTTGATCAAATTCCATCAAATTGAGGGTCAAAATTGCAATTTATTGTTTTTCTGCAGCACTTTATCTTGCATTTTGGGGTGTTCAAGTATATTCTTTAACTTGCTCTTCTTTCTATGCTTGGACAAGCCCCTATCCGTGCTCTTCTACTCTCCTTATATATATTTGTGTTATCTCCTTTCTCTTTAACAAGTGATGTTTCTTATTTCTTCATAACCCCACTTTTTGAAATGACAAAGAGGGAGAAAGGTATGTCTTCCTTTAAAAAGAGGAAGAAGGCATGTCTTACATGAAGAAGAGAAGTATGCTCATGTAAAGGGAGAAGGTAAAGGGGAGAAGACATATATGTGTAGAACATATATGAGTAGAAGACATAGTATTCTATAAATGTTATGAAAACTAACCATGCAGGATAAATAGCATCAATTGAGGGGGAGTATGAAAACTCCATGCGCATCAATTGAGGGGGAGCATATGAACTCAATTCTATTGAAACCCCTAGGTTTCTCCAAAGGTATGACTTTACTTTAAAGCTTTCAATACATT
The DNA here is from genome assembly GCA_963693085.1 of Alisma plantago-aquatica. Taxonomy (NCBI): domain Eukaryota; kingdom Viridiplantae; phylum Streptophyta; class Magnoliopsida; order Alismatales; family Alismataceae; genus Alisma; species Alisma plantago-aquatica. The sequence goes on from OY856410.1 coordinate 1,069,668,701, forward strand.
TATGGAATGGTTTGTCATCTTCAAAAAGGGGGAGAATGTTGACTCAAGGTCAATTAGGTCAATGTTGACTCACGTCTAAATTGACTAAACTCGTGTTTTGATGATGACTAACCATTTCACATATTGGTGTCTAATGCCTCTACTTGAGTGTTTTCAGATTAGGTATAGACACACTCCAATTGCCCTAACTTGCGCATCTCAAATTGGAGAAAAGACAAGTCAAAGTCATACAAGTGGACGTTTTTGTAATATGATGTAAATCCATTAGAATCATGTTGTAAATCACTTGTAATGATTGTATGACTTGTAATTAAGCTTAGAAAAATATCAGGAACACTTAGATCGAATATTAGAGAACTTTTAATGCAATTTTGAAAATCAATTACAGGCACTTGTTCGGTCGAGTTTCCCACCCTGAAACTCGACCGATCAACCTTGGTCGATTTTCTGAAGATTGCATCGATCGAGTTGTGCACTCACAGAACTCGACCGATTGGGTAGTAGGCCAGTTCCAGTTGGAATGGTCGGTCGAGTTTCCTCAGAACAAACTCGACCGATCATTTCAATATCGGGCTGCCTACTACTTGATCGGTCGAGTTACACATATAGAAACTCGACCGAATGCACTGTACGGAAAAGTGCAGAAAAGTGATTCTAGCCGTTGTGGAGTTGCAACAAGTGAAAATAGATCCGTTGCAAGCCACAAAATGGCTAGTTTTCATTCACAAGTGTTCCCAAAGGCTAAGAGGCATCCCCAGCTATAAATAGGACCCCTTGGGCTTCATTCCAAGGTTGAGCATTCATTGCAAACTCTTTATGAGGTTCCTATTCTATAGTTGAGTGCTTCCTACAGCCTCCTCTCTCTCTATAAGCTTAATCACTTGCTACATCCATTAGAGTGAGTAGGAGATTTTTAAGAGAGGTAGTTCTACTTGTATATCTTGTGAGGCTCTCACTTCCACCACCTCCCCATCTCTCATTTGCTATCTTGAAGATGAAGGTTCTCTCTCTTGTCCAAGAGAGGTGAAGAAGAACAAGGGAAGGAGTCCCTTGGTGAAGATCAAGGCTGAAGACTTGGAGCTAGAGTGGGTAAGCCCTTGGAGAAGGCAGAAGACTCAAGCTCAAGTGGGTAAGTCCTTGGTGGAAAGCTTCTCCGAGTGAAGGTGAAGTCAAAGGCGGAAGATCCAAGAAGAGTAGGTAATTCCTGCAAAGCCGAAGACTTGTGCAAGAGTGGGTAAGTCCTTGGAGAAGGCCGAAGACTCTTGCAAAGTGGGTAAGTCCTTGATAAGGTTGAAGACTCTTTGTATTGGATAGGTAAGTCCTTTGTTGGTCATGCATTGCATGTCTTATGAATGAATATAAGAGTGCAAGAGTTTGGAAGTCCTAGAGGTTGACCTCTCTAGGCAAGTGGACTGACACACTTCTAGTTTGAAGTGTGGAACCACTCTAAATAACTTGTCTAATTGGTGCATGTTCAATCTCTCTTATCCTTCCTATGCATGATTTAGTGTCACTCAAATTACCTATTTAGCAACCTTATCTTATCATATATCTTGAAGGTTTAATGAATTTTGTTTAAGTGCTTTCAGCTCTATTCACCCCCCCTCTAGAGCATCTAATCACCCATCTAGGATCCAACAAGTGGTATCAGAGCGGGTCTTCTCCAAGCAGACTTCAACAAGTAGGAGAAGATGGGTGACTACCTAGGAGGGTGACTCTCGACCAGCCTTCCAATCTTTGATGGGAGCAACTTCCTCTATTGGAGAAGAAGACTTCAATTATTCATCCAAGGATCAAGTCTCGAGATGTGGCAAATGGTGAACATCCCATACATTCTACCAAAGACAAACATTGAAGAATGGGATGAAGCCACCTTGATGAAAGCAACCTTAAATGCAAGAGCCATGCACATCCTTTATGCCTCCATGACCCCCACCGAGTTCAACCAGATTTCCTCTTGTGAGACAGCCTATGAGGTATGGAGAAAGCTTTGCATCACTTATGAAGGGACAGATCAAGTGAAGGAAAGCAAAGCCTACATGCTCAAAGGGTTGCTTGAGAACTTCAAGATGGGAAAGGAGGAGAGCATATCCAACATGTACTCAAGGCTCAACACCATCTTGAATGGTCTTGCTGTTCTAGGACATCCTATGTCTAGTGGAGAGATCAACTCAAAGATCCTTAGAACTCTCCCCAAGAGATGGGAATCCAAGGTGACTTCCATTGAAGAAGCAAGGTCGCTTAGGGATATTCCTATTGAAGAGCTCATAGGTAATCTACAAGCACATGAAGCCACAATTGACAAGAGGGAGGAAGTAGAAAGACAAGAGAAGAAAGAGCTAAAGAGAATGAAGAAGGCTGAAATAAAGGCTCAAATTGAAGCTATCGTGGAAAAAGTCTCTCCATCCTGTCAAGCTAAAGAAGATGCCATGTACTCCAAGGGTAGACTCTACAAAGGCAAGTCCTCCTCCATCTGGTTCTTCACATGTGGAAAGAAGGGTCACTACAAGGAAGATTGCCCACAAGGCAAAAAGACCCATCTTCACAAGGAGAAATGGCACTCAAGCTCAAGTGGCTCCTCCAACTCAAGCTCAAGTGAAGATTCATGTGAAGGATCAAGCTCAAGCTCTAGTGATGAAGGAGAATGTCATTTTTCTCTTGTAGCATCAACAAGTGAAGACTCAAATGAGGTAAATCTAGACTCTTTAGATAAAGAATCCTTGATTGATCTCATTCATGATATTTGTGCATCTCTTAAGTCTTCTCAAAAGAAAAAGAAAAAGGTTGCTAAAATTGTTGATAATTTGTATGTAGAATTAAATGATCTTGAACATGAAAAATCTTGTTTGCTTAATGATAAAAATGATTGTCTTAGCCAAGTAGACTCTCTTAAACTTGAAAATGCTAGTTTACTTGATAAGATTAAATTTCTAGAAGCTCAACCTCTCATGCCTAGTTCAAATGAAGAGCATACTTTAATTGTTGATTCTCTCATGCATGCCATTGATGTTCTTAAATCTGAAAACAAGGACAAAGATTTTGTTTTGCATGAAATAGAAATAGAAAATGCCTCCTTGCTTGCTAAAATCAATGGGCATGTATCCTGTTCTAGTTCTAGAGAGAATGATGTTGCTGCTCTTCATATTGATAGAGATTCTTATTTAACTAAAACTCTTTGCTTAGAAAATGATCTTCTACATGCTAGAGATAACATTAATCAATTGTATTCTACTTTTGCTTCTCTTAAGCATGATAATGATAGTTTAAGATCTTCTTTGCAAAGATTCTTAGTTGGTAAAAAGAATCTAAATCATATCCTAGACCATACTACTAAACAAATTGGTAGACATGGTTTAGGGTATGATAATAGTCAAGGGAACAACAAAGATAAAGGACCTCCAATATTCCATGGAGAATCCTCTAGTTCCAAGACTATGGGCACATGCAACTATTGCAATGAATTAGGTCATTATTCTAATTGTTGTCCTTTTAGAAAGCACCCAAGAGAAATAGGATTTGGCTTGCTAAGCTAACTCCTCTGGACCCAAAAACATGATTGGGGACCATTTCATCTTTCTTCTTGTAGGTACTTGCAAATGGATTGACTTGAACCACTAATTTGCAAATTGACTTCTCAATCCACATGAAAGAAGAAATGTGAGATGTGCAGAGGGTGACAACAAGTGGAAAAGCAATGGTAAGTACAAAGGTAATGGTTTTATTGCTTATAACCATTTCTAACTTGTTTTGTCAAGTTAGTGTGCACTATACATATGGTTTTTGAGTCAAAAGTGGCATTTTGTGATTCTCTTCACACTCTTGCTCAAAAACTGTTTCTAATGCTTCCATAGTGCATTACTAACTGGATTAGACATGTTTGGATATGGTTTGTATTTTTAGCATGCCTTTAAATATGTTTTTATAAAATAGGTGTGCTTGTTGACAGCTGCTCTGTCGGTCGAGTTTGCCCTATTGAAACTCTACCGATAGGCACCAAGAGTGTTGCCCACAACTGTCATCAGTCGAGTTGTCAATGCAAAGAACTCGACCGATCACACTGTGCACAGAATATACAGTTGGCTTATTGGATGAGAATTTCCCTCTCAACTAGATTTTCTCAACCAATAGCCTTATTCTTTGGCACTCTCTTTTGGTATCTTTATATATGCATATTGCCATGTTTTAAAATTGCCTATCTTGCATACAACTCTATCTCTCTAATTTCTCTAAATTGGTATATCTATATCTTGCAATTACTTGCTTTGAGTTGATTTGCAGGTTTTGATGATGATCTCTTTGGATTTCTTGGTTGTGTCTAAAATCGCTTCTGTTGTGCTCTAACTTGCTACATCTTTCTAGGTGTATATCTTGTTTTGATACAACCTTGAGGTTCTTAGTGGTAATCATCTTCTGGAAATGATGCATATTTGTATGTGAGTTATATCCTTTCATGCTTCTAAACTTGCATATCTCCTTGTTTGGATATATCTCTTCATCTAATCATAGCTTGCTTTATCTTGTGTATCTTTTGGTATCTCTTGCTATGATCTAGATCCTACTAGTAGTCCTAACTTGTGATATCATCTACTAGTAGTTCATATACATGTAGTTCTAACCCTGTTTACAATTGACATCTTTGCTCATCTATATGCTATGCTTATACATGCTCAAGCTTGTTCCTTAAATTGAATATCTACTATCTTGAGTTGCTTGCATAACATTGTGATGTAGGGTACATAGATCTACATGATATGTGGGAATTGGAGTATTTTTGGATTTTATGCAGCTTTTACTCCAGTTTCAGTTTTTGGTGCAAGACTAGTGTTTTTCATGCAGAAACAACCTTCTGAGCAAGACTCATTGCATTGCCATGAGCTCCGATGGTTTTTGATCAAATTCCATCATCTTGAGGGTCAAAATTGCAATTTATTATTTTTCTGCAGCACTTTATCTTGCATTTTGGGGTGTTCAAGTATATTCTTTAACTTGCTCTTCTTTCTATGCTTGGACAAGCCCCTATCTGTGCTCTTCTACTCTCCTTATATATAGTTGTGTTATCTCCTTTCTCTTTAACAAGTGATGTTTCTTATTTCTTCATAACCCCACTTTTTGAAATGACAAAGAGGGAGAAAGGTATGTCTTCTTTTAAAAAGAGGAAGAAGGCATGTCTTACATGAAGAAGAGAAGTATGCTCATGTAAAGGGAGAAGGCAAAGGGGAGAAGACATATATGTGTAGAACATATATGAGTAGAAGACATAGTATTCTATAAATGTTATGAAATCTAACCATGCAGGAGAAATAGCATCAATTGAGGGGGAGTATGAAAACTCCATGCGCATCAATTGAGGGGGAGCATATGAACTCAATTCTATTGAAACCCCTAGGTTTCTCCAAAGGTATGACTTTACTTTAAAGCTTTCAATACATTTATGGAATGGTTTGTCATCTTCAAAAAGGGGGAGAATGTTGACTCAAGGTCAATTAGGTCAATGTTGACTCACGTCTAAATTGACTAAACCCGTGTTTTGATGATGACTACCCATTCCACATATTGGTGTCTAATGCCTCTACTTGAGTGTTTTCAGATTAGGTATAGACACACTCCAATTGCCCTAACTTGCGCATCTCAAATTGGAGAAAAGACAAGTCAAAGTCATACAAGTGGAAATTTTTGTAATATGATGTAAATCCATTAGAATCATGTTGTAAATCACTTGTAATGATTGTATGACTTGTAATTAAGCTTAGAAAAATATCAGGAACACTTAGATCGAATATTAGAGCACTTTTAATGCAACTTTGAAAATCAATTACAGGCACTTGTTCGGTCGAGTTTCCCACCCTGAAACTCGACCGATCAACCTTGGTCAATTTTCTGAAGATTGCATCGGTCGAGTTGTGCACTCACAGAACTCGACCGATTGGGTAGTAGGCCAGTTCCAGTTGGAATGGTCGGTCGAGTTTCCTCAGAACAAACTCGACCAATCATTTCAATATCGGGCTGCCTGCTACTTGATCGGTCGAGTTACACATATAGAAACTCGACCGAATGCACTATACGGAAAAGTGCAGAAAAGTGATTCTAGCCGTTGTGGAGTTGCAACAAGTGAAAATAGATCCGTTGCAAGCCACAAAACAGCTAGTTTTCATTCACAAGTGTTCCCAAAGGCTAAGAGGCATCCCCAACTATAAATAGGACCCCTTGGGCTTCATTCCAAGGTTGAGCATTCATTGCAAACTCTTTATGAGGTTCCTATTCTATAGTTGAGTGCTTCCTATAGCCTCCTCTCTCTCTCTCTAAGCTTAATCACTTGCTACATCCATTAGAGTGAGTAGGAGATTTGTAAGGGAGCTAGTTCTACTTGTATATCTTGTGAGGCTCTCACTTCCACCACCTCCCCATCTCTCATTTGCTATCTTGAAGATGAAGGTTCTCTCTCTTGTCCAAGAGAGGTGAAGAAGAACAAGGGAAGGAGTCCCTTGGTGAAGATCAAGGCTGAAGACTTGGAGCTAGAGTGGGTAAGCCCTTGGAGAAGGCAGAAGACTCAAGCTCAAGTGGGTAAGTCCTTGGTGAAAAGCTTCTCCGAGTGAAGGTGAAGTCAAAGGCGAAAGATCCAAGAAGAGTGGGTAATTCCTGCAAGGCCGAAGACTTGTGCAAGAGTGGGTAAGTCCTTGGAGAAGGCCGAAGACTCTTGCAAAGTGGGTAAGTCCTTGACAAGGTTGAAGACTCTTTGTATTGGATAGGTAAGTCCTTTGTTGGTCATGCATTGCATGTCTTATGAATGAATATAAGAGTGCAAGAGTTTGGAAGTCCTAGAGGTTGACCTCTCTAGGCAAGTGGACCGACACACTTCTAGTTTGAAGTGTGGAACCACTCTAAATAACTTGTCTAATTGGTGCATGTTCAATCTCTCTTATCCTTGCTATGCATGATTTAGTTGCACTCAAATTACCTATTTAGCAACCTTATCTTATCATGTATCTTGAAGGTTTAATGAATTTTGTTTAAGTGCTTTCAGCTCTATTCACCCCCCCTCTAGAGCATCTAATCACCCATCTAGGATCCAACAAGTGGTATCAGAGCGGGTCTTCTCCAAGCATACTTCAACAAGTAGGAGAAGATGGGTGACTACCTAGGAGGGAGACTCTCGACCAGCCTTCCAATCTTTGATGGGAGCAACTTTCTCTATTGGAGAAGCAGACTTCAATTCTTCATCCAAGGATCAAGTCTCGAGATGTGGCAAATGGTGAACAGCCCATACATTCTACCAAAGACAAACATTGAAGAATGGGATGAAGCCACCTTGATGAAAGCAACCTTAAAAGCACGAGCCATGCACATCCTTTATGCCTCCATGACCCCCACCGAGTTCAACCGGATTTCCTCTTGTGAGACGGCCTATGAGGTATGGAGAAAGCTTTGAATCACTTATGAAGGGACAGATCAAGTGAAGGAAAGCAAAGTCTACATGCTCAAAGGGTTGCTTGAGAACTTCAAGATGGGAAAGGAGGAGAGCATAGCCAACATGTACTCAAATCTCAACACCATCTTGAATGGTCTTGCTGTTCTAGGACATCCTATGTCTAGTGGAGAGATCAACTCAAAGATCCTTAGAACTCTCCCCAAGAGATGGGAATCCAAGGTGACTTCCATTGAAGAAGCAAGGTCGCTTAGGGATATTCCTATTGAAGAGCTCATTGGTAATCTACAAGCACATGAAGCCACGCTTGACAAGAGGGAGGAAGTAGAAAGACAAGAGAAGAAAGAGCTAAAGAGAATGAAGAAGGCTGAAATAAAGGCTCAAATTGAAGCTATCATGGAAAAGTCTCTCCATCCTCTCAAGCTAAAGAAGATGCCATGTACTTCAAGGGTAGACTCTATAAAGGCAAGTCCTCCTCCATCCGGTGCTTCACATGTGGAAAGAAGGGTCACTACAAGGAAGATTTCCCACAAGGAAAAAAGACCCATCTTCACAAGGAGAAATGGCACTCAAGCTCAAGTGGATCCTCCAACTCAAGCTCAAGTGAAGATTCATGTGAAGGATCAAGCTCAAGCTCTAGTGATGAAGGATAATGTCATTTTGCTCTTGTAGCATCAACAAGTGAAGACTCAAATGAGGTAAATCTAGACTCTTTAGATAAAGAATCCTTGATTGATCTCATTCATGATATTTGTGCATCTCTTAAGTCTTCTCAAAAGAAAAAGAAAAAGGTTGCTAAAATTGTTGATAATTTGTATGTAGAATTAAATGATCTTGAACATGCAAAATCTTGCTTGCTTAATGATAAAAATGATTGTCTTAGCCAAGTAGACTCTCTTAAACTTGAAAATGCTAGTTTACTTGATAAGATTAAATTTCTAGAATCTCAACCTCTCATGCCTAGTTCAAATGAAGAGCATACTTTAATTGTTGATTCTCTCATGCATGACATTGATGTTCTTAAATCTGAAAACAAGGACAAAGATTTTGTTTTGCATGAATCAGAAATAGAAAATGCCTCCTTGCTTGCTAAAATCAATGGGCATGTATCCTGTTCTAGTTCTAGAGAGAATGATGTTTCTGCTCTTCATATTGATAGAGATTCTTATTTAACTAAAACTCTTTGCTTAGAAAATGATCTTCTACATGCTAGAGATAACATTAATCAATTGTCTTCTACTATTGCTTCTCTTAAGCATGATAATGATCGTTTAAGATCTTGTTTGCAAAGATTCTTAGTTGGTAAAAAGAATCTAAATCAAATCCTAGACCATACTACTAAACAAATTGGTAGACATGGTTTAGGGTATGATAATAGTCAAGGGAACAACAAAGATAAAGGACCTCCAATATTCCATGGAGAATCCTCTAGTTCCAAGACTATGGGCACATGCAACTATTGCAATGAATTAGGTCATTATTCTAATTGTTGTCCTTTTAGGAAAGCACCCAAGACAAATAGGATTTGGGTTGCTAAGCTAACTCCTCCGGACCCAAAAACATGATTGGGGACCATTTCATCTTTCTTCTTGTAGGTACTTGCAAATGGATTGACTTGAACCACCAATTTGCAAATTGACTTCTCAATCCACATGAAAGAAGAAATGTGAGATGTGCATAGGGTGACAACAAGTGGAAAAGCAATGGTAAGTACAAAGGTAATGGTTTTATTGCTTATAACCATTTCTAACTTGTTTTGTCAAGTTAGTGTGCACTATACATATGGTGTTTGAGTCAAAAGTGGCATTTTGTGATTCTCTTCACACTCTTGTTCAAAAACTGTTTCTAATGCTTCCATAGTGCATTACTAACTGGATTAGACATGTTTGGATATGGTTTGTATTTTTAGCATGCCTTTAAATATGTTTTTATAAAATAGGTGTGCTTGTTGATAGCTGCTCTGTCGGTCGAGTTTTCCCTATTGAAACTCGACCGATAGGCACCAAGAGTGTTGCCAAAAGCTGTCATTGGTCGAGTTGTCAATGCACAGAACTCGACCGATCACACTGTGCACAGAATATACAGTTGGCTTATTGGATGAGAATTTCCCTCTCAACTAGATTTTCTCAACCAATAGCCTTATTCTTTGGCACTCTCTTTTGGTATCTTTATATATGCATATTGCCATGTTTTAAAATTTCCTATCTTGCATACAACTCTATCTCTCTAATTGCTCTAAATTGGTATATCTATATCTTGCAATTACTTGCCTTGAGTTGTTTTGCAGGTTTTGATGATGATCTCTTTGGATTTCTTGGTTGTGTCTAAAATTGCTTCCGTTGTGCTCTAACTTGCTACATCTTTCTAGGTGTATATCGTGTTTTGATACAACCTTGAGTTTCTTAGTGGTAATCATCTTCTGGAAATGATGCATATTTGTATGTGAGTTATATCCTTTCATGCTTCTAAACTTGCCTATCTCCTTGTTTGGATATTTCTCTTCATCTAATCATAGCTTGCTTTATCTTGTGTATCTTTTGGTATCAATTGCTATTATCTAGATCCTACTAGTAGTCCTAACTTGTGATATCATCTACTAGTAGTTCATATACATGTAGTTCTAACCCTGTTTACAATTGGCATCTTTGCTCATCTATATGCTATGCTTATACATGCTCAAGCTTGTTCCTTAAATTGAATATCTACTATCTTGAGTTGCTTGCATAACATTGTGATGCAGGGTACATAGATCTACATGATATGTGGGAATTGGAGTATTTTTGGATTTTATGCATCTTTTACTCCAGTTTCAGTTTTTGGTGCAAGACTAGTGTTTTTCATGCAGAAACAACCTTCTGAGCAAGACTCATTGCATCGCCATGAGCTCCGATGGTTTTTGATCAAATTCCATCGTCTTGAGGATCAAAATTGCAATTTATTATTTTTCTGCAACACTTTATCTTGCATTTTGGGGTGTTCAAGTATATTCTTTAACTTGCTCTTCTTTCTATGCTTGGACAAGCCCCTATCTGTGCTCTTCTACTCTCCTTATATATATTTGTGTTATCTCCTTTCTCTTTAACAAGTGATGTTTCTTATTTCTTCATAACCCCACTTTTTGCAATGACAAAGAGGGAGAAAGGTATGTCTTCTTTTAAAAAGAGGAAGAAGGCATGTCTTATATGAATAAGAGAAGTACGCTCATGTAAAGGGAGAAGGCAAAGGGGAGAAGACATATATGTGTAGAACATATATGAGTAGAAGACTTAGTATTGTATAAATGTTATGAAAGCTAACCATGCAGGAGAAATATCATCAATTGAGGGGGAGTATGAAAACTCCATGCGCATCAATTGAGGGGGAGCATATGAACTCAATTCTATTGAAACCCCTAGGTTTCTCCAAAGGTATGACTTTACTTTAAAGCTTTCAATACATTTATGGAATGGTTTGTCATCTTCAAAAAGGGGGAGAATGTTGACTCAAGGTCAATTAGGTCAATGTTGACTCACGTCTAAATTGACTAAACCCGTGTTTTGATGATGACTAACCATTCCACATATTGGTGTCTAATGCCTCTACTTGAGTGTTTTCAGATTAGGTATAGACACACTCCAATTGCCCTAACTTGCGCATCTCAAATTGGAGAAAAGACAAGTCAAAGTCATACAAGTGGACGTTTTTGTAATATGATGTAAATCCATTAGAATCATGTTGTAAATCACTTGTAATGATTGTATGACTTGTAATTAAGCTTAGAAAAATATCAGGAACACTTAGATCGAATATTAGAGAACTTTTAATGCAACTTTGAAAATAAATTACAGGCACTTGTTCGGTCGAGTTTCCTACCCTGAAACTCGACCGATCAACCTTGGTTGATTTTCTAAAGATTGCATCGGTCGAGTTGTGCACTCACAAAACTCGACCGATTGGGTAGTAGGCCAGTTCCAGTTGGAATGGTCGGTCGAGTTTCCTCAGAACAAACTCGACCGATCATTTCAAAATCGGGCTGCCTGCTACTTGATCGGTCGAGTTACACATATAGAAACTCGACCGAATGCACTGTACAGAAAAGTGCAGAAAAGTGATTCTAGCCGTTGTGGAGTTGCAACAAGTGAAAATAGATCCGTTGCAAGCCACAAAACGGCTAGTTTTCATTCACAAGTGTTCCCAAAGGCTAAGAGGCATCCCCAGCTATAAATAGGACCCCTTGGGCTTCATTCCAAGATTGAGCATTCATTGCAAACTCTTTATGAGGTTCCTATTCTATAGTTGAGTGCTTCCTACAGCCTCCTCTCTCTCTCTAAGTTTAATCACTTGCTACATCCATTAGAGTGAGTAGGAGATTTGTAAGAGAGCTAGTTCTACTTGTATATCTTGTGAGGCTCTCACTTCCACCACCTCCCCATCTCTCATTTGCTATCTTGAAGATGAAGGTTTTCTCTCTTGTCTAAGAGAGGTGAAGAAGAACAAGGGAAGGAGTCCCTTGGTGAAGATCAAGGCTGCAGACTTGGAGCAAGAGTGGGTAAGCCCTTGGAGAAGGCAGAAGACTCAAGCTCAAGTGGGTAAGTCCTTGGTGGAAAGCTTCTCCGAGTGAAGGTGAAGTCAAAGGCGGAAGATCCAAGAAGAGTGGGTAATTCCTGCAAGGCCGAAGACTTGTGCAAGAGTGGGTAAGTCCTTGGAGAAGGCCGAAGACTCTTGCAAAGTGGGTAAGTCCTTGATAAGGTTGAAGACTCTTTGTATTGGATAGGTAAGTCCTTTGTTGGTCATGCATTGCATGTCTTATGAATGAATATAAGAGTGCAAGAGTTTGGAAGCCCTAGAGGTTGACCTCTCTAGGCAAGTGGACTGACACACTTCTAGTTTGAAGTGTGGAACCACTCTAAATAACTTGTCTAATTGGTGCATGTTCAATCTCTCTTATCCTTGCTATGCATGATTTAGTTGCACTCAAATTACCTATTTAGCAACCTTATCTTATCATATATCTTGAAGGTTTAATGAATTTTGTTTAAGTGCTTTCAGCTCTATTCACCCCCCCTCTAGAGCGTCTAATCACCCATCTAGGATCCAACAAGTGGTATCAGAGCGGGTCTTCTCCAAGCATACTTCAACATGTAGGAGAAGATGGGTGACTACCTAGGAGGGAGACTCTCGTCCAGCCTTCCAATCTTTGATGGGAGCAACTTCCTCTATTGGAGAAGAAGACTTCAATTCTTCATCCAAGGATCAAGTCTCGAGATGTGGCAAATGGTGAACTACCCATACATTCTACCAAAGACAAACATTGAAGAATGGGATGAAGCCACCTTGATGAAAGCAACCTTAAATGCAAGAGCCATGCACATCCTTTATGCCTCCATGACCCCCACCGAGTTCAACCGGATTTCCTCTTGTGAGATGGCCTATGAGGTATGGAGAAAGCTTTGCATCACTTATGAAGGGACAGATCAAGTGAAGGAAAGCAAAGTCTACATGCTCAAAGGGTTGCTTGAGAACTTCAAGATGGGAAAGGAGGAGAGCATAGCCAACATGTACTCAAGGCTCAACACCATATTGAATGGTCTTGCTGTTCTAGGACATCCTATGTCTAGTGGAGAGATCAACTCAAAGATCCTTAGTACTCTCCCCAAGAGATGGGAATCCAAGGTGACTTCCATTGAAGAAGCAAGGTCGCTTAGGGATATTCCTATTGAAGAGCTCATTGGTAATCTACAAGCACATGAAGCAACGCTTGACAAGAGGGAGGAAGTAGAAAGACAAGAGAAGAAAGAGCTAAAGAGAATGAAGAAGGCTGAAATAAAGGCTCAAATTGAAGCTATCATGGAAAAAGTCTCTCCATCCTATCAAGCTAAAGAAGATGCCATGTACTCCAAGGGTAGACTCTACAAAGGCAAGTCCTCCTCCATCCGGTGCTTCACATGTGGAAAGAAGGGTCACTACAAAGAAGATTGCCCACAAGGCAAAAAGACCCATCTTCACAAGGAGAAATGACACTCAAGCTCAAGTGGCTTCTCCAACTCAAGATCAAGTGAAGATTCATGTGAAGGATCAAGCTCAAGCTCTAGTGATGAAGGAGAATGTCATTTTGCTCTTGTAGCATCAACAAGTGAAGACTCAAATGAGGTAAATCTAGACTCTTTAGATAAAGAATCCTTGATTGATCTCATTCATGATATTTGTGCATCTCTTAAGTCTTCTCAAAAGAAAAAGAAAAAAGTTGCTAAAATTGTTGATAATTTGTATGTATAATTAAATGATCTTGAACATGCAAAATCTTGCTTGCTTAATGATAAAAATGATTGTCTTATCCAAGTAGACTCTCTTAAACTTGAAAATGCTAGTTTACTTGATAAGATTAAATTTCTAGAAGCTCAACCTCTCATGCCTAGTTCAAATGAAGAGCATACTTTAATTGTTGATTCTCTCATGCATGACATTGATGTTCTTAAATATGAAAACAAGGACAAAGATTTTGTTTTGCATGAATTAGAAATAGAAAATGCCTCCTTGCTTGCTAAAATCAATGGGCATGTATCCTGTTCTAGTTCTAGAGAGAATGATGTTGCTGCTCTTCATATTGATAGAGATTTTTATTTAACTAAAACACTTTGCTTAGAAAATGATCTTCTACATGCTAGAGATAACATTAATCAATTGTCTTCTACTATTGCTTCTCTTAAGCATGATAATGATAGTTTAATATCTTCTTTGCAAAGATTCTTAGTTGGTAAAAAGAATCTAAATCAAATCCTAGACCATACTACTAAAAAAATTGGTAGACATGGTTTAGGTTACGATAGTAGTCAAGGGAACAACAAAGATAAAGGACCTCCAATATTCCATGGAGAATCCTCTAGTTCCAAGACTATGGGCACATGCAACTATTGCAATGAATTAGGTCATTATTCTAATTGTTGTCCTTTTAGGAAAGCACCCAAGAGAAATAGGATTTGGGTTGCTAAGCTAACTCCTCCGGACCCAAAAACATGATTGGGGACCATTTCATCTTTCTTCTTGTAGGTAATTGCAAATGCATTGACTTGAACCACTAATTTGCAAATTGACTTCTCAATCCACATGAAAGAACAAAGGTGAGATGTGCAGAGGGTGACAACAAGTGGAAAAGCAATGGTAAGTACAAAGGTAATGGTTTTATTGCTTATAACCATTTCTAACTTGTTTTGTCAAGTTAGTGTGCACTATACATATGGTTTTTGAGTCAAAAGTGGCATTTTGTGATTCTCTTCACACTCTTCCTCAAAATTTGTTTCTAATGCTTCCATAGTGCATTACTAACTGGATTAGACATGTTTGGATATGGTTTGTATTTTTAGCATGCCTTTAAATATGTTTTTATAAAATAGGTGTGCTTGTTGACAACTGCTCTGTCGGTCGAGTTTGCCCTATTGAAACTCGACCGATAGGCACCAAGAGTGTTGCCAACAGCTGTCATCGGTCGAGTTGTCAATGCACAGAACTCGACCGATCACAATGTGCACAGAATATACAGTTGGCTTATTGGATGAGAATTTCCCTCTCAACTAGATTTTCTCAACCAATATCCTTATTCTTTGGCACTCTCTTTTGGTATCTTTATATATGCATATTGCCATGTTTTAAAATTGCCTATCTTGCATACAACTCTATCTCTCTAATTGCTCTAAATTGGTATATCTATATCTTGCAATTACTTGCTTTGAGTTGTTTTGCAGGTTTTGATGATGATCTCTTTGGATTTCTTGGTTGTGTCTAAAATCGCTTCCGTTGTGCTCTAACTTGCTACATCTTTCTAGGTGTATATCTTGTTTTGATACAACCTTGAGGTTCTTAGTGGTAATCATCTTCTGGAAATGATGAATATTTTTATGTGAGTTATATCCTTTCATTCTTCTAAAGTTGCATATCTCCTTGTTTGGATATATCTCTTCATCTAATCATAGCTTGCTTTAACTTGTGTATCTTTTGGTATCTCTTGCTATGATCTAGATCCTACTAGTAGTCCTAACTTGTGATATCATCTACTAGTAGTTCATATACATGTAGTTCTAACCCTATTTACAATTGGCATCTTTGCTCATCTATATGCTATGATTATACATGCTCAAGCTTGTTCCTTAAATTGAATATCTACTATCTCGAGTTGCTTGCATAACATTGTGATGCAGGGTACATAGATCTACATGATATGTGGGAATTGGAGTATTTTTGGATTTTATGTAGCTTTTACTCCAGTTTCAGTTTTTGGTGCAAGACTAGTGTTTTTCATGCAGAAACAACCTTCTGAGCATGACTCATCGCACCGCCATGAGCTCCGATGGTTTTTGATCAAATTCCATCATCTTGAGGGTCAAAATTGCAATTTATTATTTTTCTACAGCACTTTATATTGCATTTTGGGGTGTTCAAGTATATTCTTTAACTTGCTCTTCTTTCTATGCTTGGACAAGCCCCTATCTCTGCTCTTCTACTCTCCTTATATATATTTGTGTTATCTCCTTTCTCTTTAACAAGTGATGTTTCTTATTTCTTCATAACCCCACTTTTTGAAATGACAAAGAGGGAGAAAGGTATGTCTTCTTTTAAAAAGAGGAAGAAGGCATGTCTTACATGAAGAAGAGAAGTATGCTCATGTAAAGGGAGAAGGTAAAGGGGAGAAGACATATATGTGTAGAACATATATGTGTAGAAGACATAGTATTCTATAAATGTTATGAAAGCTAACCATGCAGGAGAAATAGCATCAATTGAGGGGGAGTATGAAAACTCCATGCGCATCAATTGAGGGGGAGCATATGAACTCAATTTTATTGAAACCACTAGGTTTCTCCAAAGGTATGACTTTACTTTAAAGCTTTCAATACATTTATGGAATGGTTTGTCATCTTCAAAAAGGGGGAGAATGTTGACTCAAGGTCAATTAGGTCAATGTTGACTCACGTCTAAATTGACTAAACCCGTGTTTTGATGATGACTAACGATTCCACATATTGGTGTCTAATGCCTCTACTTGAGTGTTTTCAGATTAGGTATAGACACACTCCAATTGCCCTAACTTGCGCATCTCAAATTGGAGAAAAGATAAGTCAAAGTCATACAAGTGGACGTTTTTTTAATATGATGTAAATCCATTAGAATCATGTTGTAAATCACTTGTAATGATTGTATGACTTGTAATTAAGCTTAGAAAAATATTAGGAACACTTAGATCGAATATTAGAGCACTTTTAATGCAACTTTGAAAATCAATTACAGGCACTTGTTCAGTCGAGTTTCCCACCCTGAAACTCGACCGATCAACCTTGGTCGATTTTCTAAAGATTGCATCGGTTGAGTTGTGCACGCATAGAACTCGACCGATTGGGTAGTAGGCCAGTTCCAGTTGGAATGGTCGGTCGAGTTTCCTCAGAACAAACTCGACCGATCATTTAAATATCGGGCTGCCTGCTACTTGATCGGTCGAGTTACACATATAGAAACTCGACCGAATGCACTGTACGGAAAAGTGCAGAAAAGTGATTCTAGCCGTTGTGGAGTTGCAACAAGTGAAAATAGATCAGTTGTAAGCCACAAAATGGCTTTTTTTCATTCACAAGTGTTCCCAAAGGCTAAGAGGCATCCCCAGCTATAAATAGGACCCCTTGGGCTTCATTCCAAGGTTGAGCATTCATTGCAAACTCTTTATGAGGTTCCTATTCTATAGTTGAGTGCTTCCTACAGCCTCCTCTCTCTCTCTAAGCTTAATCACTTGCTACATCCATTAGAGTGAGTAGGATATTTGTAAGAGAGCTAGTTCTACTTGTATATCTTGTGAGGCTCTCACTTCCACCACCTCCCCATCTCTCATTTGCTATCTTGAAGATGAAGGTTCTCTCTCTTG
Organism: Alisma plantago-aquatica; assembly: GCA_963693085.1. Classification (NCBI taxonomy): domain Eukaryota; kingdom Viridiplantae; phylum Streptophyta; class Magnoliopsida; order Alismatales; family Alismataceae; genus Alisma; species Alisma plantago-aquatica. The sequence goes on from OY856410.1 coordinate 1,069,686,007, forward strand.
TCCAAGAGAGGTGAAGAAGAACAAGGGAAGGAGTCCCTTGGTGAAGATCAAGGCTGAATACTTGGAGCTAGAGTGGGTAAGCCCTTGGAGAAGGCAGAAGACTCAAGCTCAAGTGGGTAAGTCCTTGGTGGAAAGCTTCTCCGAGTGAAGGTGAAGTCAAAGGCGGAAGATCCAAGAAGAGTGGGTAATTCCTGCAAGGCCGAAGACTTGTGCAAGAGTGGGTAAGTCCTTGGAGAAGGCCGAAGACTCTTGCAAAGTGGGTAAGTCTTTGATAAGGTTGAAGACTCTTTGTATTGGATAGGTAAGTCCTTTGTTGGTCATGCATTGCATGTCTTATGAATGAATATAAGAGTGCAAGAGTTTGGAAGTCCTAGAGGTTGACCTCTCTAGGCAAGTGGATTGACACACTTCTGGTTTGAAGTGTGGCACCACTCTAAATAACTTGTCTAATTGGTGCATGTTCAATCTCTCTTATCCTTGCTATGCATGATTTAGTTGCACTCAAATTACCTATTTAGCAACCTTATCTTATCATATATCTTGAAGGTTTAATGAATTTTGTTTAAGTGCTTTCAGCTCTATTCACCCCCCCTCTAGAGCATCTAATCACCCATCTAGGATCCAACAAGTGGTATCAGAGCGGGTCTTCTCCAAGCATACTTCAACAAGTAGGAGAAGATGGGTGACTACCTAGGAGGGAGACTCTCGACCAGCCTTCCAATCTTTGATGGGAGAAACTTCCTCTATTGGAGAAGAAGACTTCAATTCTTCATCCAAGGATCAAGTCTCGAGATGTGGCAAATGGTGAACAGCCAGTACATTCTACCAAATACAAACATTGAAGAATGGGATGAAGCCACCTTGATGAAAGCAACCTTAAATGCAAGAGCCATGCACATCCTTTATGCCTCCATGACCCCCACCGAGTTAAACCGGATTTCCTCTTGTGAGACGGCCTATGAGGTATGGAGAATGTTTTGCTTCACTTATGAAGGGACAGATCAAGTGAAGGAAAGAAAAGTCTACATGCTCAGAGGGTTGCTTGAGAACTTCAAGATGGGAAAGGAGGAGAGCATAGCCAACATGTACTCAAGGCTCAACACCATCTTGAATGGTCTTGCTATTCTAGGACATCCTATGTCTAGTGGAGAGATCAACTCAAAGATCCTTAGAACTCTCCCCAAGAGATGGGAATCCAAGGTGACTTCCATTGAAGAAGCAATGTCGCTTAGGGATATTCCTATTGAAGAGCTCATTGGTAATCTACAAGAACATGAAGCCACGCTTGACAAGAGGGAGGAAGTAGAAAGACAAGAGAAGAAAGAGCTAAAGAGAATGAAGAAGGCTGAAATAAAGGCTCAAATTGAAGCTATCATGGAAAAAGTCTCTCCATCCTCTCAAGCTAAAGAATATTCCATGTACTCCAAGGGTAGACTCTACAAAGGCAAGTCCTCCTCCATCCGGTGCTTCACATGTGGAAAGAAGGGTCACTACAAGGAAGATTGCGCACAAGGCAAAAAGACCCATCTTCACAAGGAGAAATGGCACTCAAGCTCAAGTGTCTCCTCCAACTCAAGCTCAAGTGAAGATTCATGTGAAGGATCAAGCTCAAGCTCTAGTGATGAAGGAGAATGTCATTTTGCTCTTGTAGAATCAACAAGTGAAGACTCAAATGAGGTAAATCTAGACTCTTTAGATAAAGAATCCTTGATTGATCTCATTCATGATATTTGTGCATCTCTTAAGTCTTCTCAAAAGAAAAAGAAAAAGGTTGCTAAAATTATTGATAATTTGTATGTAGAATTAAATGATCTTGAACATGCAAAATCTTGCTTGCTTAATGATAAAAATGATTGTCTTAGCCAAGTAGACTCTCTTAAACTTGAAAATGCTAGTTTACTTGATAAGATTAAATTTCTAGAAGCTCAACCTCGCATGCCTAGTTCAAATGAAGAGCATACTTTAATTGTTGATTCTCTCATGCATGACATTGATGTTATTAAATCTGAAAACAAGGACAAAGATTTTGTTTTGCATGAATTAGAAATAGAAAATGCCTCCTTGCTTGCTAAAATCAATGGGCATGTATCATGTTCTAGTTCTAGAGAGAATGATGTTGCTGCTCTTCATATTGATAGAGATTCTTATTTAACTAAAACTCTTTGCTTAGAAAATGATCTTCTACATGCTAGAGATAACATTAATCAATTGTCTTCTACTATTGCTTCTCTTAAGCATGATAATGATAGTTTAAGATCTTCTTTGCAAAGATTCTTAGTTGGTAAAAAGAATCTAAATCAAATCCTAGACCATACTACTAAACAAATTGGTAGACATGGTTTAGGGTATGATAGTAGTCAAGGGAACAACAAAGATAAAGGACCTCCAATATTCCATGGAGAATCCTCTAGTTCTAAGACTATGGGCACATGCAACTATTGCAATGAATTAGGTAATTATTCTAATTGTTGTCCTTTTAGGAAAGCACCCAAGAGAAATAGGATTTGGGTTGCTAAGCTAACTCCTCCAGACCCAAAAACATGATTGGGGATCATTTCATCTTTCTTCTTGTAGGTACTTGCAAATGGATTGACTTGAACCACTAATTTGCAAATTGACTTCTCAATCCACATGAAAGAAGAAAGGTGAGACGTGCAGAGGGTGACAACAAGTGGAAAAGCAATGGTAAGTACAAAGGTAATGGTTTTATTGCTTATAACCATTTCTAACTTGTTTTGTCAAGTTAGTGTGCACTATACATATGGTTTTTGAGTCAAAAGTGGCATTTTGTGATTCTCTTCACACTCTTGCTCAAAATTTGTTTCTAATGCTTCCATAGTGCATTACTAACTGGATTAGACATGTTTGGATATGGTTTGTATTTTTAGCATGCCTTTAAATATGTTTTTATAAAATAGGTGTGCTTGTTGACAGCTGCTCTGTCGGTCGAGTTTGCCCTATTGAAACTCGACCGATAGGCACCAAGAGTGTTGCCAACAGCTGTCATCGGTCGAGTTGTCAATGCACAGAACTCGACCGATCACAATGTGCACAGAATATACAGTTGGCTTATTGGATGAGAATTTCCCTCTCAACTAGATTTTCTCAACCAATATCCTTATTCTTTGGCACTCTCTTTTGGTATCTTTATATATGCATATTGCCATGTTTTAAAATTGCCTATCTTGCATACAACTCTATCTCTCTAATTGCTCTAAATTGGTATATCTATATCTTGCAATTACTTGCTTTGAGTTGTTTTGCAGGTTTTGATGATGATCTCTTTGGATTTCTTGGTTGTGTCTAAAATCGCTTCCGTTGTGCTCTAACTTGCTACATCTTTCTAGATGTATATCTTGTTTTGATACAACCTTGAGGTTCTTAGTGGTAATCATCTTCTGGAAATGATGCATATTTGTATGTGAGTTATATCCTTTCATGCTTCTAAACTTGCATATCTCCTTGTTTGGATATATCTCTTCATCTAATCATAGCTTGCTTTATCTTGTGTATCTTTTGGTATCTCTTGCTATGATCTAGATCCTACTAGTAGTCCTAACTTGTGATATCATCTACTAGTAGTTCATATACATGTAGTTCTAACCCTGTTTACAATTGGCATCTTTGCTCATCTATATGCTATGATTATACATGCTCAAGCTTGTTCCTTAAATTGAATATCTACTATCTTGAGTTGCTTGCATAACATTGTGATGCAGGGTACATAGATCTATATGATATGTGGGAATTGGAGTATTTTCGGATTTTATGTAGCTTTTACTCCAGTTTCAGTTTTTGGTGCAAGACTAGTGTTTTTCATGCAGAAACAACCTTCTGAGCAAGACTCATTGCACTGCCATGAGATCCGATGGTTTTTGATCAAATTCCATCATCTTGAGGGTCAAAATTGCAATTTATTATTTTTCTGCAGCACTTTATCTTGCATTTTGGGGTGTTCAAGTATATTCTTTAACTTGCTCTTCTTTCTATGCTTGGACAAGCCCCTATGTGTGCTCTTCTACTCTCCTTATATATATTTGTGTTATCTCCTTTCTCTTTAACAAGTGATGTTTCTTATTTCTTCATAACCCCAGTTTTTGAAATGACAAAGAGGGAGAAAGGTATGTCTTCTTTTAAAAAGAGGAAGAAGGCATGTCTTACATGAAGAAGAGAAGTATGCTCATGTAAAGGGAGAAGGTAAAGGGGAGAAGACATATATGTGTAGAACATATATGAGTAGAAGACATAGTATTCTATAAATGTTATGAAAGCTAACCATGCAGGAGAAATAGCATCAATTGAGGGGGAGTATGAAAACTCCATGCGCATCAATTGAGGGGGAGCATATGAACTCAATTCTATTGAAACCCCTAGATTTCTCTAAAGGTATGACTTTACTTTAAAGCTTTCAATACATTTATGGAATGGTTTGTCATCTTCAAAAAGGGGGAGAATGTTGACTCAAGGTCAATTAGGTCAATGTTGACTCACGTCTAAATTGACTAAACCCGTGTTTTGATGATGACTAACCATTCTACATATTGGTGTCTAATGCCTCTACTTGAGTGTTTTCAGATTAGGTATAGACACACTCCAATTGCCCTAACTTGCGCATCTCAAATTGGGAAAAAGACAAGTCAAAGTCATACAAGTGGACGTTTTTGTAATATGATGTAAATCCATTAGAATCATGTTGTAAATCACTTGTAATGATTGTATGACTTGTAATTAAGCTTAGAAAAATATCAGGAACACTTAGATCGAATATTAGAGCACTTTTAATGCAACTTTGAAAATCAATTACAGGCACTTGTTCAGTCGAGTTTCCCACCCTGAAACTCGACCGATCAACCTTGGTCGATTTTCTAAAGATTGCATCGGTTGAGTTGTGCACTCACAGAACTCGACCGATTGGGTAGTAGGCCAGTTCAAGTTGGAATGGTCGGTCGAGTTTCCTCAGAACAAACTCGACCGATCATTTCAATTTCGTGCTGCCTGCTACTTGATCGGTCGAGTTACACATATAGAAACTCGACCGAATGCACTGTACGGAAAAGTGCAAAAAAGTGATTCTAGCCGTTGTGGAGTTGCAACAAGTGAAAATAGATCCGTTGCAAGCCACAAAACAGCTATTTTTCATTCACAAGTGTTCCCAAAGGCTAAGAGGCATCCCCAGCTATAAATAGGACCCCTTGGGCTTCATTCCAAGGTTGAGCATTCATTGCAAACTCTTTATGAGGTTCCTATTCTATAGTTGAGTGATTCCTACAGCCTCCTCTCTCTCTCTAAGCATAATCACTTGCTACATCCATTAGAGTGAGTAGGAGATTTGTAAGAGAGCTAGTTCTACTTGTATATCTTGTGAGGCTCTCACTTCCACCACCTCCCCATCTCTCATTTGCTATCTTGAAGATGAAGGTTCTCTCTCTTGTCCAAGAGAGGTGAAGAAGAACAAGGGAATGAGTCCCTTGGTGAAGATCAAGGCTAAAGACTTGGAGCTAGAGTGTGTAAGCCCTTGGAGAAGGCAGAAGACTCAAGCTCAAGTGGGTAAGTCCTTGGTGGAAAGCTTCTCCGAGTGAAGGTGAAGTCAAAGGCGGAAGATCCAAGAAGAGTGGGTAATTCCTGCAAGGCCGAAGACTTGTGCAAGAGTGGGTAAGTCCTTGGAGAAGGCCGAAGACTCTTGCAAAGTGGGTAAGTCCTTGATAAGGTTGAAGACTCTTTGTATTGGATAGGTAAGTCCTTTGTTGGTCATGCATTGCATGTCTTATGAATGAATATAAGAGTGCAAGAGTTTGGAAGTCCTAGAGGTTGACCTCTCTAGGCAAGTGGACTGATACACTTCTAGTTTGAAGTGTGGCACCACTCTAAATAACTTGTCTAATTGGTGCATGTTCAATCTCTCTTATCCTTGCTATGCATGATTTAGTTGCACTCAAATTACCTATTTAGCAACCTTATCTTATCATATATCTTGAAGGTTTAATGAATTTTGTTTAAGTTCTTTCCGCTCTATTCACCCCCCCTCTAGAGCATCTAATCACCCATCTAGGATCCAACAAGTGGTATCAGAACGGGTCTTCTCCAAGCATACTTCAACAAGTAGGAGAAGATGGGTGACTACCTAGGAGGGAGACTCTCGACCAGCCTTCCAATCTTTGATGGGAGCAACTTCCTCTATTGGATAAGAAGACTTCAATTCTTCATCCAAGGATCAAGTCTCGAGATGTGGCAAATGGTGAACAGCCCATACATTCTACCAAAGACAAACATTGAAGAATGGGATGAAGCCACCTTGATGAAAGCAACCTTAAATGAAAGAGCCATGCACATCCTTTATGCCTCCATGACCCCCACCGGGTTCAACCGGATTTCCTCTTGTGAGACGGCCTATGAGGTATGGAGAAAGCTTTGCATCACTTATGAAGGGACAGATCAAGTGAAGGAAAGCAAAGTCTACATGCTCAAAGGGTTGCTTGAGAACTTCAAGATGGGAAAGGAGGAGAGCATAGCCAACATGTACTCAAGGCTCAACACCATCTTGAATGGTCTTGCTGTTCTAGGACATCCTATGTCTAGTGGAGAGATCAACTCAAAGATCCTTAGTACTCTCCCCAAGAGATGGGAATCCAAGGTGACTTCCATTGAAGAAGCAAGGTCGCTTAGGGATATTCCTATTGAAGAGCTCATTGGTAATCTACAAGCACATGAAGCCATGCTTGACAAGAGGGAGGAAGTAGAAAGACAAGAGAAGAAAGAGCTAAAGAGAATGAAGAAGGCTGAAATAAAGGCTCAAATTGAAGCTATCATGGAAAAAGTCTCTCCATCCTCTCAAGCTAAAGAAGATGCCATGTACTCCAAGGGTAGACTCTACAAAGGCAAGTCCTCCTCCATCCGGTGCTTCACATGTGGAAAGAAGGTCACTACAAGGAAGATTGCCCACAAGGCAAAAAGACCCATCTTCACAAGGAGAAATGGCACTCAAGCTCAAGTGGCTCCTCCAACTCAAGCTCAAGTGAATATTCATGTGAAGGATCAAGCTCAAGCTCTAGTGATGAAGGAGAATGTCATTTTGCTCTTGTAGCATCAAAAAGTGAAGACTCAAATGACGTAAATCTAGACTCTTTAGATAAAGAATCCTTGATTGATCTCATTCATGATATTTGTGCATCTCTTAAGTCTTCTCAAAAGAAAAAGAAAAAGGTTGCTAAAATTGTTAATAATTTGTATGTAGAATTAAATGATCTTGAACATGCAAAATCTTGCTTGCTTAATGATAAAAATGATTGTCTTAGCCAAGTAGACTCTCTTAAACTTGAAAATACTAGTTTACTTGATAAGATTAAATTTCTAGAAGCTCAACCTCTCATGCCTAGTTCAAATGAAGAGCATACTTTAATTGTTGATTCTCTCATGCATGACATTGATGTTCTTAAATCTGAAAACAAGGACAAAGATTTTGTTTTGCATGAATTAGAAATAGAAAATGCCTCCTTGCTTGCTAAAATCAATGGGCATGTATCATGTTCTAGTTCTAGAGAGAATGATGTTGCTGCTCTTCATATTGATAGAGATTCTTATTTAACTAAAACTCTTTGCTTAGAAAATGATCTTCTACATGCTAGAGATAACATTAATCAATTGTCTTCTACTATTGCTTCTCTTAAGCATGATAATGATAGTTTAAGATCTTCTTTGCAAAGATTCTTAGTTGGTAAAAAGAATCTAAATCAAATCCTAGACCATACTACTAAACAAATTGGTAGACATGGTTTAGGGTATGATAGTAGTCAAGGGAACAACAAAGATAAAGGACCTCCAATATTCCATGGAGAATCCTCTAGTTCCAAGACTATGGGCACATGCAACTATTGCAATGAATTAGGTCATTATTCTAATTGTTGTCCTTTTAGGAAAGCACCCAAGAGAAATAGGATTTGGGTTGCTAAGCTAACTCCTCCGGACCCAAAAACATGATTGGGGACCATTTCATCTTTCTTCTTGTAGGTAATTGCAAATGGATTGACTTGAACCACTAATTTGCAAATTGACTTCTCAATCCACATGAAAGAAGAAAGGTGAGATGTGCGGAGGGTGACAACAAGTGGAAAAGCATTGGTAAGTACAAAGGTAATGGTTTTCTTGCTTATAACCATTTCTAACTTGTTTTGTCAAGTTAGTGTGCACTATACATATGGTTTTTGATTCAAAAGTGGCATTTTGTGATTCTCTTCACACTCTTGCTCAAAAACTATTTCTAATGCTTCCATAGTGCATTACTAACTGGATTAGACATGTTTGGATATGGTTTGTATTTTTAGCATGCCTTTAAATATGTTTTTATAAAATAGGTGTGCTTGTTGATTGCTGCTCTATCGGTCGAGTTTTCCCTATTGAAACTCGACTGATAGGCACCAAGAGTGTTGCCAACAGCTGTCATCGGTCGAGTTGTCAATGCACAGAACTCGATCGATCACACTGTGCACAGAATATACAGTTGGCTTATTGGATGAGAATTTCCCTCTCAACTAGATTTTCTCAACCAATAGCCTTATTCTTTGGCACTCTCTTTTGGTATCTTTATATATGCATATTGCCATGTTTTAAAATTTCCTATCTTGCATACAACTCTATCTCTCTAATTGCTCTAAATTGGTATATCTATATCTTGCAATTACTTGCTTTGAGTTGTTTTGCAGGTTTTGATGATGATCTCTTTGGATTTCTTGGTTGTGTCTAAAATCGCTTCCGTTGTGCTCTAACTTGCTACATCTTTCTAGGTGTATATCTTGTTTTGATACAACCTTGAGGTTCTTAGTGGTAATCATCTTCTGGAAATGATGCTTATTTGTATGTGAGTTATATCCTTTCATGCTTCTAAACTTGCATATCTCCTTATTTGGATATATCTCTTCATCTAATCATAGCTTGCTTTATCTTATGTATCTTTTGGTATCTCTTGCTATGATCTAGATCCTACTAGTAGTCCTAACTTGTGATATCATCTACTAGTAGTTCATATACATGTAGTTCTAACCCTGTTTACAATTGGCATCTTTGCTCATCTATATGCTATGCTTATACATGCTCAAGCTTGTTCATTAAATTGAATATCTACTATCTTGAGTTGCTTGCATAACATTGTGATACAGGGTACATAGATCTACATGATATGTGGGAATTGGAGTATTTTTGGATTTTATGTAGCTTTTACTCCAGTTTCAGTTTTTGGTGCAAGACTAGTGTTTTTCATGCAGAAACAACCTTCTGAGCAAGACTCATTGCACCGCCATGAGCTCCGATGGTTTTTGATCAAAATCCATCATCTTGAGGGTCAAAATTGCAATTTATTATTTTTCTGCAGCACTTTATCTTGCATTTTGGGGTGTTCAAGTATATTCTTTAACTTGCTCTTCTTTCTATGCTTGGACAAGCCCCTATCTGTGCTCTTCTACTCTCCTTATATATATTTGTGTTATCTCCTTTCTCTTTAACAAGTGATGTTTCTTATTTCTTCATAACCCCACTTTTTGAAATGACAAAGAGGGAGAAAGGTATGTCTTCTTTTAAAAAGAAGAAGAAGGCATGTCTTACATGAAGAAGAGAAGTATGCTCATGTAAAGGGATAAGGTAAAGGGGAGAAGACATATGTGTAGAACATATATGAGTAGAAGACATAGTATTCTATAAATGTTATGAAAGCTAACCATGCAGGAGAAATAGCATCAATTGAGGTGGAGTATGAAAACTCCATGCGCATCAATTGAGGGGAAGCATATGAACTCAATTCTATTGAAACCCCTAGGTTTCTCCAAAGGTATGACTTTACTTTAAAGCTTTCAATACATTTATGGAATGGTTTGACATCTTCAAAAAGGGGGAGAATGTTGACTCAAGGTCAATTAGGTCAATGTTGACTCACGTCTAAATTGACTAAACCCGTGTTTTGATGATGACTAACCATTCCACATATTGGTGTCTAATGCCTCTACTTGAGTGTTTTCAGATTAGGTATAGACACACTCCAATTGCCCTAACTTGCGCATCTCAAATTGGAGAAACGACAAGTCAAAGTCATACAAGTGGACATTTTTGTAATATGATGTAAATCCATTAGAATCATGTTGTAAATCACTTGTAATGATTGTATGACTTGTAATTAGTCTTAGAAAAATATCAGGAACACTTAGATCGAATATTAGAGCACATTTAATGCAACTTTGAAAATCAATTACAGGCACTTGTTCGGTCGAGTTTTCCACCCTGAAACTCGACCGATCAACCTTGGTCGATTTTCTGAAGATTGCATCGGTCGAGTTGTGCACTCACAGAACTCGACCGATTGGGTAGTAGGCCAGTTCCAGTTGGAATGGTCGGTCGAGTTTCCTCAGAACAAACTCGACCGATCATTTCAATATCGGGCTGCCTGCTACTTGATCGGTCGAGTTACACATATAGAAACTCGACTGAATGCACTGTACGGAAAAGTGCAGAAAAGTGATTCTAGCCGTTGTGGAGTTGCAACAAGTGAAAATAGATCTGTTGCAAGCCACAAAACGGCTAGTTTTCATTCACAAGTGTTCCCAAAGGCTAAGAGGCATCCCCAGCTATAAATAGGACCCCTTGGGCTTTATTCTAAGGTTGAGCATTCATTGCAAACTCTTTATGAGGTTCCTATTCTATAGTTGAGTGCTTCCTACTACCTCCTCTCTCTCTCTAAGCTTAATCACTTGCTACATCCATTAGAGTGAGTAGGAGATTTGTAAGAGAGCTAGTTCTACTTGTATATCTTGTGAGGCTCTCACTTCCAGCACCTCCCCATCTCTCATTTGCTATCTTGAAGATGAAGGTTCTCTCTCTTGTCCAAGAGAGGTGAAGAAGAACAAGGTAAAGAGTCCCTTGGTGAAGATCAAGGTTGAAGACTTGGAGCTAGAGTGGGTAAGCCCTTGGAGAAGGCAGAAGACTCAAGCTCAAGTGGGTAAGTCCTTGGTGGAAAGCTTCTCCGAGTGAAGGTGAAGTCAAAGGCGGAAGATCCAAGAAGAGTGGGTAATTCCTGCAAGGCCAAAGACTTGTGCAAGAGTGGGTAAGTCCTTGGAGAAGGCCGAAAACTCTTGCAAAGTGGGTAAGTCCTTGATATGGTTGAAGACTCTTTGTATTGGATAGGTAAGTCCTTTGTTGGTCATGCATTGCATGTCTTATGAATGAATATAAGAGTGCAAGAGTTTGGAAGTCCTAGAGGTTGACCTCTCTAGGCAAGTGGACTGAAACACTTCTAGTTTGAAGTGTGGAACCACTCTAAATAACTTGTCTAATTGGTGCATGTTCAATCTCTCTTATCCTTGGTATGCATGATTTAGTTGCACTCAAATTACCTATTTAGCAACCTTATCTTATCATATATCTTGAAGGTTTAATGAATTTTGTTTAAGTGCTTTCAGCTCTATTCACCCCCCCTGTAGAGCATCTAATCACCCATCTAGGATCCAACAAGTGGTATCAGAGGGGGTCTTCTCCAAGCATACTTCAACAAGTAGGAGAAGATGGGTGGCTACCTAGGAGGGAGACTCTCGACCAGCCTTCCAATCTTTGATGGGAGCAACTTCCTCTATTGGAGAAGAAGACTTCAATTCTTCATCCAAGGATCAAGTCTCAAGATGTGGCAAATGGTGAACAGCCCATACATTCTACCAAAGACAAACATTGAAGAATGGGATGAAGCCACCTTGATGAAAGCAACCTTAAATGCAAGAGCCATGCACATCCTTTATGCCTCCATGACCCCCACCGAGTTCAACTGGATTTCCTCTTGTGAGACGGCTATGAGGTATGGAGAAAGCTTTACATCACTTATGAAGGGACAGATCAAGTGAAGGAAAGCAAAGTCTACATGCTCAAAGGGTTGCTTGAGAACTTCAAGATGGGAAAGGAGGAGAGCATAGCCAACATGTACTCAAGGCTCAACATCATCTTGAATGGTCTTGCTGTTCTAGGACATCCTATGTCTAGTGGAGAGATCAACTCAAAGATCCTTAGAACTCTCCCCAAGACATGGGAATCCAAGGTGACTTCCATTGAAGAAGCAAGGTCGCTTAGGGATATTCCTATTGAAGAGCTCATTGGTAATCTACAAGCACATGAAGCCACGCTTGACAAGAGGGAGGAAGTAGAAAGACAAGAGAAGAAAGAGCTAAAGAGAATGAAGAAGGCTGAAATAAAGGCTCAAATTGAAGCTATCATGGAAAAAGTCTCTCCATCCTCTCAAGCTAAAGAAGATGCCATGTACTCCAAGGGTAGACTCTACAAAGGCAAGTCCTCCTCCATCCGGTGCTTCACATGTGGAAAGAAGGGTCACTACAAGGAAGATTGCCCACAAGGCAAAAAGACCCATCTTCACAAGGAGAAATGGCACTCAAGCTCAAGTGGCTCCTCCAACTCAAGCTCAAGTGAAGATTCATGTGAAGGATCAAGCTCAAGCTCTAGTGATGAAGGAGAATGTCATTTTGCTCTTGTAGCATCAACAAGTGAAGATTCAAATGAGGTAAATCTAGACTCTTTAGATAAAGAATCCTTGATTGATCTCATTCATGATATTTGTGCATCTCTTAAGATTTCTCAAAAGAAAAAGAAAAAGTTTGCTAAAATTGTTGATAATTTGTATGTAGAATTAAATGATCTTGAACATGCAAAATCTTGCTTGCTTAATGATAAAAATGATTGTCTTAGCCAAGTAGACTCTCTTAAACTTGAAAATTCTAGTTTACTTGATAAGATTAAATTTTTAGAAGCTCAAACTCTCATGCCTAGTTCAAATGAAGAGCATACTTTAATTGTTGATTCTCTCATGCATGACATTGATGTTCTTAAATCTGAAAACAAGGACAAAGATTTTGTTTTGCATGAATTAGAAATAGAAAATGCCTCCTTGCTTGCTAAAATCAATGGGCATGTATCCTGTTCTAGTTCTAGAGAGAATGATGTTGCTGCTCTTCATATTGATAGAGATTCTTATTTAACTAAAACTCTTTGCTTAGAAAATGATCTTCTACATGCTAGAGATAACATTAATCAATTGTCTTCTACTATTGCTTCTCTTAAGCATGATAATGATAGTTTAAGATCTTCTTTGCAAAGATTCTTAGTTGGTAAAAAGAATCAAAATCAAATCCTAGACCATACTACTAAACAAATTGGTAGACATGGTTTAGGGTATGATAGTAGTCAAGGGAACAACAAAGATAAAGGACCTCCAATATTCCATGGAGAATCCTCTAGTTCCAAGACTATGGGCACATGCAACTATTGCAATGAATTAGGTCATTATTCTAATTGTTGTACTTTTAGGAAAGCACCCAAGAGAAATAGGATTTGGGTTGCTAAGCTAACTCCTCCGGACCCAAAAACATGATTGGGGACCATTTCATCTTTCTTCTTGTCGGTACTTGCAAATGGATTGACTTGAACCACTAATTTGCAAATTGACTTCTCAATTCACATGAAAGAAGAAAGGTGAGACGTGCAGAGGGTGACAACAAGTGGAAAAGCAATGGTAAGTACAAAGGTAATGGTTTTATTGCTTATAACCATTTCTAACTTGTTTTGTCAAGTTAGTGTGCACTATACATATGGTTTTTGAGTCAAAAGTGGAATTTTGTGATTCTCTTCACACTCTTGCTCAAAAACTGTTTCTAATGCTTCCATAGTGCATTACTAACTGGATTAGACATGTTTGGATATGGTTTGTATTTTTAGCATGCCTTTAAATATGTTTTTATAAAATAGGTGTGCTTGTTGACAGCTGCTCTGTCGGTCGAGTTTGCCTATTGAAACTCGACCGATAGGCACCAAGAGTGTTGCCAACAGCTGTCATCGGTCGAGTTGTCAATGCACAGAACTCGACCGATAACACTGTGCATAGAATATACAGTTGGCTTATTGGATGAGAATTTCCCTCTCAACTAGATTTTCTCAACCAATAGCCTTATTCTTTGGCACTCTCTTTTGGTATCTTTATATATGCATATTGCCATGTTTTAAAATTTCCTATCTTGCATACAACTCTATCTCTCTAATTGCTCTAAATTGGTATATCTATATCTTGCAATTACTTGCTTTGAGTTGTTTTGCAGGTTTTGATGATGATCTCTTTGGATTTCTTGGTTGTCTAAAATCGCTTCCGTTGTGCTCTAACTTGCTACATCTTTTTAGGTGTATATCTTGTTTTTATACAACCTTGAGGTTCTTAGTGGTAATCATCTTCTGGAAATGATGCATATTTGTATGTGAGTTATATCCTTTCATGCTTCTAAACTTGCATATCTCCTTGTTTGGATATATCTCTTCATCTAATCATAGCTTGCTTTATCTTGTGTATCTTTTGGTATCTCTTGCAATGATCTAGATCCTACTAGTAGTCCTAACTTGTGATATCATCTACTAGTAGTTCATATACATGTAGTTCTAACCCTGTTTACAATTGGCATCTTTGCTCATCTATATGCTATGCTTATACATGCTCAATCTTGTTCCTTAAATTGAATATCTACTATCTTGAGTTGCTTGCATAACATTGTGATGCAGGGTACATAGATCTACATGATATGTGGGAATTGGAGTATTTTTGGATTTTATGCAGCTTTTACTCCAGTTTCAGTTTTTGGTGCAAGACTAGTGTTTTTCATGCAGAAACAACCTTCTGAGCAAGACTCATTGCATCGCCATGAGCTCCGATGGTTTTTGATCAAATTCCATCATCTTGAGGGTCAAAATTGCAATTGATTATTTTTCTGTAGCACTTTATCTTGCACTTTGGGGTGTTCAAGTATATTCTTTAACTTGCTCTTCTTTCTATGCTTGGACAAGCCCCTATCTGTGCTCTTCCACTCTCCTTATATATTTGTGTTATCTCCTTTCTCTTTAACAAGTGATGTTTCTTATTTCTTCATAACCCCACTTTTTGAAATGACAAAGAGGGAGAAAGGTATGTCTTCTTTTAAAAAGAGGAAGAAGGCATGTCTTACATGAAGAAGAGAAGTATGCTCATGTAAAGGGAGAAGGTAAAGGGGAGAAGACATATATGTGTAGAACATATATGAGTAGAAGACATAGTATTCTATAAATGTTATGAAAGCTAACCATGCAGGAGAAATAGCATCAATTGAGGGGGAGTATGAAAACTCCATGCGCATCAATTGAGGGGGAGCATATGAACTCAATTCTATTGAAACCCCTAGGTTTCTCCAAAGGTATGACTTTACTTTAAAGCTTTCAATACATTTATGGAATGGTTTGTCATCTTCAAAAAGGGGGAGAATGTTGACTCAAGGTCAATTAGGTCAATGTTGACTCACGTCTAAATTGACTAAACCCGTGTTTTGATGATGACTAACCATTCCACATATTGGTGTCTAATGCCTCTACTTGAGTGTTTTCATATTTGGTATAGACACACTCCAATTTCCCTAACTTGCGCATCTCAAATTGGAGAAAAGACAAGTCAAAGTCATACAAGTGGACGTTTTTGTAATATGATGTAAATCCATTAGAATCATGTTGTAAATCACTTGTAATGATTGTATGACTTGTAATTAAGCTTAGAAAAATATCAGGAACACTTAGATCGAATATTAGAGCACTTTTAATGCAACTTTGAAAATCAATTACAGGCACTTGTTCGGTCGAGTTTCCCACCCTGAAACTCGACCGATCAACCTTGGTCGATTTTCTGAAGATTGCATCGGTCGAGTTGTGCACTCACAAAACTCGACCGATTGGGTAGTAGGCCAGTTCCAGTTGGAATGGTCGGTCGAGTTTCCTCAAAACAAACTTGACTGATCATTTCAATATCGGGCTGCCTGCTACTTGATCGGTCGAGTTACACATATAGAAACTCGACCGAATGCATTGTACGGAAAAGTGCAGAAAAGTGATTCTAGCCATTGTGGAGTTGCAACAAGTGAAAATAGATCCGTTGCAAGCCACAAAACGGCTAGTTTTCATTCACAAGTGTTCCCAAAGGCTAAGAGGCATCCCCAGCTATAAATAGGACCCCTTGGGCTTCATTCCAAGGTTGAGCATTCATTGCAAACTCTTTATGAGGTTCCTATTATATAGTTGAGTGCTTCCTACAGCCCTCTCTCTCTCTCTCTAAGCTTAATCACTTGCTACATCCATTAGAGTGAGTAGGAGATTTGTAAGAGAGCTAGTTCTACTTGTATATCTTGTGAGGCTCTCACTTCCACCACCTCCCCATCTCTCATTTGCTATCTTGAAGATGAAGGTTCTCTCTCTTGTCCAAGAGAGGTGAAGAAGAACAAGGGAAGGAGTCCCTTGGTGAAGATCAAGGCTGAAGACTTGGAGCTAGAGTGGGTAAGCCCTTGGAGAAGGCAGAAGACTCAAGCTCAAGTGGGTAAGTCCTTGGTGGAAAGCTTCTCCGAGTGAAGGTGAAGTCAAAGGCGGAAGATCCAAGAAGAGTGGGTAATTCCTGCAAGGCCGAAGACTTGTGCAAGAGTGGGTAAGTCCTTGGAGAAGGCCGAAGATTCTTGCAAAGTGGGTAAGTACTTGATAAGGTTGAAGACTCTTTGTATTGGATAGGTAAGTCCTTTGTTGGTCATGCATTGCATGTCTTATGAATGAATATAAGAGTGCAAGAGTTTGGAAGTCCTAGAGGTTGACCTCTCTAGGAAAGTGGACTGACACACTTCTAGTTTGAAGTGTGGAACCACTCTAAATAACTTGTCTAATTGGTGCATGTTCAATCTCTCTTATCCTTGCTATGCATGATTTAGTTGCACTCAAATTACCTATTTAGCAACCTTATCTTATCATATATCTTGAAGGTTTAATGAATTTTGTTTAAGTGCTTTCAGCTCTATTCACCCCCCCTCTAGAGCATCTAATCACCCATCTAGGATCCAACAAGTGGTATCAGAGCGGGTCTTCTCCAAGCATACTTCAACAAGTAGGAGAAGATGGGTGACTACCTAGGAGGGAGACTCTCGACCAGCCTTCCAATCTTTGATGGGAGCAACTTCCTCTATTGGAGAAGAAGACTTCAATTCTTCATCCAAGGATCAAGTCTCGAGATGTGGCAAATGGTGAACAGCCCATACATTCTACCAAAGACAAACATTGAAGAATGGGATGAAGCCACCTTGATGAAAGCAACCTTAAATGCAATAGCCATGCACATCCTTTATGCCTCCATGACCCCCACCGAGTTCAACCGGATTTCCTCTTGTGAGACGGCCTATGAGGTATGGAGAAAGCTTTGTATCACTTATTAAGGGACAGATCAAGTGAAGGAAAGAAAAGTCTACATGCTCAAAGGTTGCTTGAGAACTTCAAGATGGGAAAGGAGGAGAGCGTAGCCAACATGTACTCAAGGATCCACACCATCTTGAATGGTCTTTCTGTTCTAGGACATCCTATGTCTAGTGGAGAGATCAACTCAAAGATCCTTAGAACTCTCCCCAAGAGATGGGAATCCAAGGTGACTTCCATTGAAGAAGGAAGGTCGCTTAGGGATATTCCTATTGAAGAGCTCATTGGTAATCTACAAGCACATGAAGCCACGCTTGACAAGAGGGAGGAAGTAGAAAGACAAGAGAAGAAAGAGCTAAAGAGAATGAAGAAGGCTGAAATAAAGGCTCAAATTGAAGCTATCATGGAAAACGTCTCTCCATCCTCTCAAGCTAAAGAAGATGCCATGTACTCCAAGGGTAGACTCTACAAAGGCAAGTCCTCCTCCATCCGGTGCTTCACATGTGGAAAGAAGGGTCACTACAAGGAAGATTTCCCACAAGGCAAAAAGACCCATCTTCACAAGGAGAAATGGCACTCAAGCTCAAGTGGCTCCTCCAACTCAAGCTCAAGTGAAGATTCATGTGAAGGATCAAGCTCAAGCTCTAG
Source organism: Alisma plantago-aquatica (assembly GCA_963693085.1). Classification (NCBI taxonomy): domain Eukaryota; kingdom Viridiplantae; phylum Streptophyta; class Magnoliopsida; order Alismatales; family Alismataceae; genus Alisma; species Alisma plantago-aquatica. Next base: position 1,069,703,911 of record OY856410.1, read on the forward strand.
TGATGAAGGAGAATATCATTTTGCTCTTGTAGCATCAACAAGTGAAGACTCAAATGAGGTAAATCCAGACTCTTTAGATAAAGAATCCTTGATTGATCTCATTCATGATATTTGTGCATCTCTTAAGTCTTCTCAAAAGAAAAAGAAAAAGGTTGCTAAAATTGTTGATAATTTGTATGTAGAATTAAATGATCTTGAACATGCAAAATCTTGCTTGCTTAATGATAAAAATGATTGTCTTAGCCAAGTAGACTCTCTTAAACTTGAAAAGGCTAGTTTACTTGATAAGATTAAATTTCTAGAAGCTCAACCTCTCATGCCTAGTTCAAATGATAAGCATACTTTAATTGTTGATTCTCTCATGCATGACATTGATGTTCTTAAATCTGAAAACAAGGACAAAGATTTTGTTTTGTATGAATTAGAAATAGAAAATGCCTCCTTGCTTGCTAAAATCAATGGGCATGTATCCTGTTCTAGTTCTAGAGAGAATGATGTTGCTGCTCTTCATATTGATAGAGATTCTTATTTAACTAAAACTCTTTGCTTAGAAAATGATCTTCTACATGCTAGAGATAACATTAATCAATTGTCTTCTACTATTGCTTCTCTTAAGCATGATAATGACAGTTTAAGATCTTCTTTGCAAAGATTCTTAGTTGGTAAAAAGAATCTAAATCAAATCCTAGACCATACTACTAAACAAATTGGTAGACATGGTTTAGGGTATGATAGTAGTCAAGGGAACAACAAAGATAAAGGACCTCCAATATTCCATGGAGAATCCTCTAGTTCCAAGACTATGGGCACATGCAACTATTGCAATGAATTAGGTCATTATTCTAATTGTTGTCCTTTTAGGAAAGCACCCAAGAGAAATAGGATTTGGGTTGCTAAGATAACTCCTCCGGACCCAAAAACATGATTGGGGACCATTTCATCTTTCTTCTTGTAGGTACTTGCAAATGGATTGACTTGAACCACTAATTTGCAAATTGACTTCTCAATCCACATGAAAGAAGAAATGTGAGATGTGCAGAGGGTGACAACAAGTGGAAAAGCAATGGTAAGTACAAAGGTAATGGTTTTATTGCTTATAACCATTTCTAACTTGTTTTGTCAAGTTAGTGTGCACGATACATATGGTTTTTGAGTCAAAAGTGGCATTTTGTGATTCTCTTCACACTCTTGCTCAAAAATTGTTTCTAATGCTTCCATAGTGCATTACTAACTGGATTAGACATGTTTGGATATGGTTTGTATTTTTAGCATGTCTTTAAATATGTTTTTATAAAATAGGTGTGCTTGTTGATAGTTGCTCTGTCGGTCGAGTTTGCCCTATTGAAACTCGACCGATAGGCACCAAGAGTGTTGCCAACAACTGTCATCGGTCGAGTTGTCAATGCACAGAACTCGACCGATCACACTGTGCACAGAATATACAGTTGGCTTATTGGATGAGAATTTCCCTCTCAACTAGATTTTCTCAACCAATAGCCTTATTCTTTGGCACTCTCTTTTGGTATCTTTATATATGCATATTGCCATGTTTTAAAATTGCCTATCTTGCATACAACTCTATCTCTCTAATTGCTCTAAATTGGTATATCTATATCTTGCAACTACTTGCTTTGAGTTGTTTTGTAGGTTTTGATGATGATCTCTTTGGATTTCTTGGTTTTGTCTAAAATCGCTTCCGTTGTGCTCTAACTTGCTACATCTTTCTAGGTGTATATCTTGTTTTGATACAACCTTGAGGTTCTTAGTGGTAATCATCTTCTGGAAATGATGCATATGAAAACCTCTAGAGGGGGGGTGAATAGAGTTTTATAGAGATTTTAAAATAATTTAAACTCAAACAATCCAAACTAAAGATTAAGAAGAGGAACACAGGTGTTTAGAGTGGTTCCACCTTAGCAAATACCAAGGAGTCAGTCCACTACCCGGTTGCTTACCCAACCGGGATTTTGAAAGTACTAAATTTTATTACCTCTCAAGGATGTTACATAAAATTTACAATACTTTCTAAACACCCTTTGGACAACCTTCACCTTGAAGTAGTCTTGCCAACCTCGAAGCAGCCTTCCTTGAAGTAACTTCAAGCTCCCCCTTGAAGTAGCCTTCCTCCCGAAGTAGCTTCCCGTCAAGACAGCCTTCTGAAGTAGTCCAAAGTCTTCCTCTTCACCACGAAGAGCTTCACCCTCTCCAATCCGCAGCCTCCTACCTGGAGTAGCAAGGAGAGTACAAGTAATACAAGGAACAAGAAGGGAATAAAAGAAAATACAACTTATCCTTGTAGCTCAAGGCTTGATTTCCCTAGATCAAGCGTTTGGATTTTCCTAGCCAATATGATGGACTTGTGATTGCTAGGGTTAGGAAAATCTAGCCTATAGGACGAGCTTGAGCTAAAGGGAAAATTGGCCAATTGATCACAAAGCTCAGTTCACACAGATTGCACAAGAGGGCTCAAGTATTTTCTCAAGTATAGCAAGTGTAAGAAGTGAGTTCTAGTGTCCTATGGCTTGTCCTATTTATAGGAATAGCCTAAGTATGCTTAAGGACGTTCTAGACAACTTCTAGGGGGTTCCTAGTGCTTAACTAGCCGTTAGGAATAAGTTAGGCGCATTAGCAACGGCTAGTTAATTAATTCTGCAGTTGCTGTCAGAGACCATCTCGGTCGAGGACTTGTCGACCGAAATGCCCAGTCGGTCGAGGATTTGTCGACCGACAGGCTCTCTGGATTAACGTTTATTTGCAACTGTCAACAGCTGTGTCTAACGGCTACTTTTGGATCTTTCTCGGTCGATAATGTGGTCGACCGAGAGTATCTCGGTCGAGGAGTTGGTCGACCGAGAGAGATCCTGTTTTAAGGTTTCAAGTTAGGCACTAGTTATACATATGTGTGCATAGGTGGTCCTATTGAATGGATGACTAAGGTGTTTAGCTAGGGAAAATCCAATGCTTGATTTACATGCGATTCTAAGTACTTGTACATTATAATTCTGTACAAGTTTTTACAATGATTACATTTGCATGAAAATATAAATACTTCATGTTGGATTTCCCTTATAGTTGTGTCATCCTGCACACTCAAGTAGCTCGTCAGATAAATAAAAATGAAATGTTTGTCATAATCAAAACAAAGGGATTTTATGGATGTCCATTTAGCCAACAATCTCCCCCTTTTTGAAGATGACAAACATTTCCAAAATATGAATAGAGGAAATATAAAACATATAAATGCCATACCTTTAGATTGCCGTTTGGAACTTTTCCTCTTATTTGTAAAATGTGTGCTTAGTATCCCCAATGACTTATGGAACATGAAATCCAGTTCTTTTGGGAATGTAGCAACTTTCAATGTAAAGCCAAGAGTATATTTTTGAAACTCATTGATTGAGTTTGTCATAAATATTAAATTATAGTTTTATATATCTCCCCCTTTGTCATTTCAAAAAGATAACCATTTTATTTTAAAAAAAAAACTCCCCCTTAATTAGATATCCATCAAAAACTAACGAAAAAGATGTCCATTGAATAGCCAAAATGTGAAGCAATAAAGTTTACGAAAATGATGTCCAAAGAGGCATATTTGGCAAAGCGTTGTTTTAGGTCGCCCTTGACTATGACCGTAGCGCCCCTTGGCTAAGTTTTGTTTTAGCCAAGAGGCAACAATTTGTAGATTTCCAATTTAAACGTGCATATCAATTTTGATACTAATCATAAAAGCATAAGTATTTGTTTTAAGAACCGCAGATATCAAAGAAAACATCCTCCAACGGAGTAATAAGTAGTTGCTTCCTAATGTTGTTGAATTGATCTAATGGAAGCGGTTTTGTAAAAATATCAGCCAATTGATTTTCCGTATCAACATGATGAAGGGAAACATGATTCTTTGAGATGTGATCCCTTAAGAAGTGATGACGGATTTCAATATGTTTGGCCCGGCTGTGTAAAATAGGATTGTGTGCTAAGTTTATGGCGCTTGTGTTGTCACAAAAAATGGGTGTAGATGAAAGATGAAAACCATAATCGCTTAAAACCTGTTGCATATAAAGCACTTGAGCACAACAAGACCCAGCTGCCATATATTCAGCTTCGGTTGTAGATAGGGCAACCGTGTTTTGTTTCTTGCTAAACCAAGATACTAAGGCTCTACCTAATAAGAAACATCCACCACTAGTACTTTTGCGATCAAGTCGACAACCGGCATAATCCGCATCAGTATATGCTTTAAACTACAAGGATTGTCCTTTTGGATACCATAAACCAAAACAAGTAGTGCCGGCTAGATATCGAAGAATTCGTTTAACCGCAAGAAAATGAGATTGCATAGGCTGGGATTGAAATCGAGCACAAAGACCAACGGAAAACATAATGTCCGGTCGAGAAGCGGTTAAATATAACAAACTACCAATCATGGCTCTATATAAGGAATCATCAATAGGTTCCCCATTTTCATCCTTATCAATTTTAATAGAAGTAGCCATAGGAGTAGTAGCATGTTTGCATTGATCCATCCCAAAGTGTTTTAACAGTTCTTTAGTGTATTTTTCTTGGCTTATAAAAATTCCGGCGGGTGTTTGCTTAATTTGAAAACCAAGAAAGAATGTTAATTCACCCATAAGGCTCATTTCAAATTCTTTTTGCATAATGTCACTGAATTGTGTGCATAATGATTCATTTGAGGCACCAAAAATAATGTCATCAACATATATTTGCACAACTAAGAAATCAGATGCATATGTTTTGAAAAATAAAGTAGAATCTGAATTTCCAATAGAGAAACCATTATCAAAAAGATATGTCTTGAGCCGTTCATACCAAGTCCTAGGTGCTTGTTTTAGACCATAAAGTGCCTTTTTAAGTTTATAAACATGATCGTCCTTTTCTGGTATTTCGAAGCCAGGTGGTTGAGCAACATAAACTTCTTCTTGTATGATGCCATTTAGAAATGCACTTTTGACATCCATTTGATATAGCTGAATGTTTTTATGGGCAGCAATAGCTAGTAACATCCTAATAGCTTCAAGTCTAGCTACGGGTGCATATGTTTCATCAAAATCTATTCCTTCTTGTTGATTATATCCTTGTGCAACTAACCGTGCTTTATTCCTTATGACTTCTCCTGCCTCATTAAGCTTGTTTCTAAAAACCCATTTAGTTCCTATGATAGTTTTATCTTGTGGTTTAGGAACTAAATCCCATACATCGTTTTTAGTGAATTGATTTAATTCTTCTTGCATGGCTATTATCCAGTAATCATCCTTAAGAGCTTCAGATATTTTCTTAGGTTCAATGATAGAGACAAAAGCCATGTTTGCAACATCTTGGAAAGAGGACCTAGTTTTGACTTTATCATTTGGATCTCCAATAATTAGCTCTTGGGGATGATCCTTGATCATCCTAGGTGTAGGTTGTGTTTCAACTGGAGGATCGGATGTGGGAGTTTTCTCATTATCATTGGGAATGGTTATAGTTTCAAACTGATTAGTGAGATCAATGATATCTAAATTTGTGGATTTTGATTCTTCATGAAAAGAAACATGAATGGATTCCTCAACTTTTCTAGAGATAGTGTTATATACCCTAAACACTTTGCTAGAAGTAGAGTATCCCAAGAAGAATGCTTTGTGTGATTTAGAATCAAACTTGTCTCTATCATCCTTGGTGTTTAAAATGTAACATGTAGAGCCAAAAGTATGAAAGTAGTCAACTCTAGGTTTCTTAGAGTGTATTATTTCATATGGAGTTTTCTTCAAGTGAGAGTGAACCGTGACTCTATTTAGCACATAACAAGCAGTGTTTACAGCTTCAGCCCAAAAGGTTTTAGGTGTGTTATGTTCAAGCATCATGGTCCTAGCCATTTCTTGTAGAGATCGATTTTTCCGTTCTACAATACCATTTTGTTGTGGGGTACGTGGAGCAGAGAAATTGTGAGTATACCCCTGAGAAGTACAAAAAGTTTCAAATGTATGATTTTCAAATTCTCCACCGTGATCACTTCTAATGGTACATATTTTATGTTGTAAAAGATTCTCAATCTTAGAACAAAATTGCATAAAGACATGAATAGTATCATCTTTAGTTGCAATAAAATGTACCCATGTAAATCTACTATAATCATCAACAATAACAAAACAGTATCGTTTACCACCAATAGATTGTGTTCTCATTGGTCCAAATAAATCCATATGAATTAATTCTAAGGATCTACTGGTGCTAAGTACATTTTTTGATTTAAAAGATGTTTTGGTTTGCTTTCCCATTGTACAAGGTTCACAATTTGCAACTTGATCAAAAGACAAAGCAGGTAATCCACGAACAAGATCATATTTTACTAACTTTTTAATAGCATGTGAACTAGCATGACCAAGCTTTTTATGCCATAGTTGTAAGGTGTTTTCATTTGCAAGTAAGCATTTACCTACTACTGATTTCATAGAGTTTGGTTTAAGGATATAAAGATTTCCAACTCTATTTCCTTCATAAACAACAGTTGTAGTATTTTCTATCAATAATTTGCAGCAGGTTTTGTTGAATAGCACATCATAACCACTATCACATAGTTGACTTACACTTATTAAGTTATGGTGCAATCCATCAACTAGTAGAACATTTTTGATTTTAAGATTTGTTCCAACATTACCTATTCCAACAATTTTGCCCTTACCATTGTCTCCAAAAGTAACCGTTCCACTTTTCTTTTCTTCAAAGGTTTGAAAGGCGTCCTTGTTCCCGGTCATATGTTTGGAGCAGCCACTATCAACTACCCATTCCTGCATTAGAATTTAGATTTTGGTACCCATGTGATGGTCCGATAAGGTTAGAAACTTTTAAAATGCATATGTGTATAAAAGTTCTGATACAGAAAACTAATCGGTCGACAATTGTTCGACCGATATAATTCTCGGTCGACAATTTGTCGATCGAGCATGTTACTGTGTCACAATCAAAAAGAACAGAAAATTTTTCGGTTGACCAATTTTCGACCGAAATGAGTACTGGAAGATTTTCGATTTGTTAAAGACATCCAGTCGGTCGACAATACTTCGACCGACCCAGAGCTCGGTCGACAGTACTTCGACCGACGAAGTTTCTGTTTTAGTACACCAATGCAGAAAAAATAATACCATTAAGCATAACATCGTTTGTTGAGATAGGACAATATAAATTGCAAAAATTAAGTATTTTGTCATATCTCAACTACATTCCATTCTTCTAAGTTTGGGGTCTTGGGGTCCAAACTAAGTTGGACTTCTTAGTCTTGTAGGGGCATGAAAAACAGTAATGTCCAAGACGTAAACAGAAATGACAAGTAATAGAATCAACTTCATTTCTTTTTCTAGCCATTGTGTTTTTGGGTACAAACATAGTTTGGGTCTTTTTGGTTTGGTTTTTCTTTGGAACATATCCCAAACCTTTTCTTCCATTGAAGGCCGTACCACTCTTCAATATGTTATCAAGAATATCTTTTCTTCTTAACTCATAAAGTTCTCTTTGCAACTGAGCAATGTCATTCATTTTCTTATGTATATCTTTTCTTGCCTGGTCTAAATCAGAAAGCAATGAATCCTTTTCTTTTACAATATTGTCATAGTCCGAATGATTGCATAAGATAGGTTGAGTTTGAAAAGCTTGTAGTTTAGCTAACAAATCAGTCTTTTCTTTTGATAGAAGATCAACATTAGTCTCCAAAGTAAGTAGCTTTCTAGTGCAATCATCTAAAGATGTTTTTAAAGATACATTTTCAAGATCAATGTTATTCTTTTCGGAAGAAAGTTCATCTATTTTGGCAATGAGATCATTGTTTGATTTTATAGTCCTTTTTAGTTTCTTCTTGGCATCAACATATTTATCATAAGTTTCTTGTAAGCTAGCTACTAACTCTTCTTTAGGAAGATCAACTAGGCTTACCTCTTGAGATTCTTCATCTTCTCTTGCCATTAGACATTCTACTTTATCTTCTCCGCTTTCACTTTCACTCGTTTCATCCCATGCCGCTTTATAAGCTTTTTCTTTCTTCTTATGTGAGCTTTTCTTTCCCTTCTTAGCTTTGGGACATTCATTTTTGAAATGTCCTTTCTTTCCACATTCGAAGCACCTGGGAGTGGAAGAAGAGCTAGAAATTTTATTAGATTTAAACCTTCTATATTTCTTACCGTTGACTATCAATGCTTCTTCTCCTTCTTCTTCACTAGATTCCTCACTCTCTTGTGAGAGAGCTTTTGATGCTTTGAAAGCCACATCTTTCTTTGGCCCACGTTTATGTTCATGTTCTCTTCTTTCTTCCTCTTCTAGGTCTGCCTCATGAGCTTCTAAGTTTCCGATGAGCTGCTCCATTTTGAGGCGAGTGAGGTCGTTTGCTTCTGCAATAGCTGTCACCTTTGGTTTGTACTTTGGAGGAAGAGATCGAAGTATTTTTGATACCTGATCTTCCTCAAGAACAGGTTTCCCTAAAGCACTCAAACCATTAACAATAGTAGAAAATTTTGAATACATTTCACTAATAGTTTCGTTTGGATCCATACGAAAATGTTCAAATTTGGTTTTAAGCAAACTAACTTTAGAGTTTTTAACTTGAACAGTACCCTCATATGTTATAGATAATCTATGCCAAATGTCATATGCGGTATCACAGTTTGATACTCTATTAAATTCACCTACTGAAATGGAACAATATAAAATGCTTACTGCCTTTGCATTCATTTGGGCCATTTTTACCATATTAGCATCCCATACTTCGAACTCGTCTTGTGGGAGTGTGTATGGTGTAGATACCATTCTCCAAAGATCCCAATTGATTCCTTGGAAGTAAAATTGCATTCTTCTCTTCCAGTATTGATAGTTTGTCCCGTCAAATGCCGGAGGTCGAGCAACGAGCGTTCCTTCAATGTTAAGGTTGTTGAGCACTCCATCCCCCATCTTTTCTTCAAGACTTTGTTAGGGCTCCTTGAAGCCTGCTCTGATACCAATTGAAAACCTCTAGAGGGGGGGTGAATAGAGTTTTATAGAGATTTTAAAATAATTTAAACTCAAACAATCCAAACTAAAGATTAAGAAGAGGAACACAGGTGTTTAGAGTGGTTCCACCTTAGCAAATACTAAGGAGTCAGTCCACTACCCGGTTGCTTACCCAACCGGGATTTTGAAAGTACTAAATTTTATTACCTCTCAAGGATGTTACATAAAATTTACAATACTTTCTAAACACCCTTTGGACAGCCTTCACCTTGAAGTAGTCTTGCCAACCTCGAAGCAGCCTTCCTTGAAGTAACTTCAAGCTCCCCCTTGAAGTAGCCTTCCTCCCGAAGTAGCTTCCCGTCAAGACAGCCTTCTGAAGTAGTCCAAAGTCTTCCTCTTCACCACGAAGAGCTTCACCCTCTCCAATCCGCAGCCTCCTACCTAGAGTAGCAAGGAGAGTACAAGTAATACAAGGAACAAGAAGGGAATAAAAGAAAATACAACTTATCCTTGTAGCTCAAGGCTTGATTTCCCTAGATCAAGCGTTTGGATTTTCCTAGCCAATATGATGGACTTGTGATTGCTAGGGTTAGGAAAATCTAGCCTATAGGACGAGCTTGAGCTAAAGGGAAAATTGGCCAATTGATCACAAAGCTCAGTTCACACAGATTGCACAAGAGGGCTCAAGTATTTTCTCAAGTATAGCAAGTGTAAGAAGTGAGTTCTAGTGTCCTATGGCTTGTCCTATTTATAGGAATAGCCTAAGTATGCTTAAGGACGTTCTAGACAACTTCTAGGGGGTTCCTAGTGCTTAACTAGCCGTTAGGAATAAGTTAGGCGCATTAGCAACGGCTAGTTAATTAATTCTGCAGTTGCTGTCAGAGACCATCTCGGTCGAGGACTTGTCGACCGAAATGCCCAGTCGGTCGAGGATTTGTCGACCGACAGGCTCTCTGGATTAACGTTTATTTGCAACTGTCAATAGCTGTGTCTAACGGCTACTTTTGGATCTTTCTCGGTCGATAATGTGGTCGACCGAGAGTATCTCGGTCGAGGAGTTGGTCGACCGAGAGAGATCCTATTTTAAGGTTTCAAGTTAGGCACTAGTTATACGTATGTGTGCATAGGTGGTCCTATTGAATGGATGACTAAGGTGTTTAGCTAGGGAAAATCCAATGCTTGATTTACATGCGATTCTAAGTACTTGTACATTATAATTCTGTACAAGTTTTTACAATGATTACATTTGCATGAAAATATAAATACTTCATGTTGGATTTCCCTTATAGTTGTGTCATCCTGCACACTCAAGTAGCTCGTCAGATAAATAAAAATGAAATGTTTGTCATAATCAAAACAAAGGGATTTTATGGATGTCCATTTAGCCAACAATCTCCCCCTTTTTGAAGATGACAAACATTTCCAAAATATGAATAGAGGAAATATAAAACATATAAATGCCATACCTTTAGATTGCCGTTTGGAACTTTTCCTCTTATTTGTAAAATGTGTGCTTAGTATCCCCAATGACTTATGGAACATGAAATCCAATTCATTTGGGAATATAGCAACTTTCAATGTAAAGCCAAGAGTATATTTTTGAAACTCATTGATTGAGTTTGTCATAAATATTAAATTATAGTTTTATATATCTCCCCCTTTGTCATTTCAAAAAGATAACCGTTTTATTTTTTTAAAAAAAAACTCCCCCTTAATTAGATATCCATCAAAAACTAACGAAAAAGATGTCCATTGAATAGCCAAAATGTGAAGCAATAAAGTTTATGAAAATGATGTCCAAAGAGGCATATTTGGCAAAGCGTTGTTTTAGGTCGCCCTTGACTACGACCGTAGCGCCCCTTGGATAAGTTTTGTTTTAGCCAAGAGGCAACAATTTGTAGATTTCCAATTTAAACGTGCATATCAATTTTGATACTAATCATAAAAGCATAAGTATTTGTTTTAAGAACCGCAGATATCAAAGAAAACATCCTCCAACGGAGTAATAAGTAGTTGCTTCCTAATGTTGTTGAATTGATCTAATGGAAGCGGTTTTGTAAAAATATCAGCCAATTGATTTTCCGTATCAACATGATGAAGGGAAACATGATTCTTTGAGATGTGATCCCTTAAGAAGTGATGACGGATTTCAATATGTTTGGCCCGGCTGTGTAAAATAGGATTGTGTGCTAAGTTTATGGCGCTTGTGTTGTCACAAAAAATGGGTGTAGATGAAAGATGAAAACCATAATCGCTTAAAACCTGTTGCATATAAAGCACTTGAGCACAACAAGACCCAGCTGCCATATATTCAGCTTCGGTTGTAGATAGGGCAACCGTGTTTTGTTTCTTGCTAAACCAAGATACTAAGGCTCTACCTAATAAGAAACATCCACCACTAGTACTTTTGCGATCAAGTCGACAACCGGCATAATCCGCATCAGTATATGCTTTAAACTCCAAGGATTGTCCTTTTGGATACCATAAACCAAAACAAGTAGTGCCGGCTAGATATCGAAGAATTCGTTTAACCGCAAGAAAATGAGATTGCATAGGCTGGGATTGAAATCGAGCACAAAGACCAACGGAAAACATAATGTCCGGTCGAGAAGCGGTTAAATATAACAAACTACCAATCATGGCTCTATATAAGGAATCATCAATAGGTTCCCCATTTTCATCCTTATCAATTTTAATAGAAGTAGCCATAGGAGTAGTAGCATGTTTGCATTGATCCATCCCAAAGCGTTTTAACAGTTCTTTAGTGTATTTTTCTTGGCTTATAAAAATTCCGGCGGGTGTTTGCTTAATTTGAAAACCAAGAAAGAATGTTAATTCACCCATAAGGCTCATTTCAAATTCTTTTTGCATAATGTCACTGAATTGTGTGCATAATGATTCATTTGAGGCACCAAAAATAATGTCATCAACATATATTTGCACAACTAAGAAATCAGATGCATATGTTTTGAAAAATAAAGTAGAATCTGAATTTCCAATAGAGAAACCATTATCAAAAAGATATGTCTTGAGCCGTTCATACCAAGTCCTAGGTGCTTGTTTTAGACCATAAAGTGCCTTTTTAAGTTTATAAACATGATCGTCCTTTTCTGGTATTTCGAAGCCAGGTGGTTGAGCAACATAAACTTCTTCTTGTATGATGCCATTTAGAAATGCACTTTTGACATCCATTTGATATAGCTGAATGTTTTTATGGACAGCAATAGCTAGTAACATCCTAATAGCTTCAAGTCTAGCTACGGGTGCATATGTTTCATCAAAATCTATTCCTTCTTGTTGATTATATCCTTGTGCAACTAACCGTGCTTTATTCCTTATGACTTCTCCTGCCTCATTAAGCTTGTTTCTAAAAACCCATTTAGTTCCTATGATAGTTTTATCTTGTGGTTTAGGAACTAAATCCCATACATCGTTTTTAGTGAATTGATTTAATTCTTCTTACATGGCTATTATCCAGTAATCATCCTTAAGAGCTTTGGATATTTTCTTAGGTTCAATGATAGAGACAAAAGCCATGTTTGCAACATCTTGGAAAGAGGACCTAGTTTTGACTTTATCATTTGGATCTCCAATAATTAGCTCTTGGGGATGATCCTTGATCAGCCTAGGTGTAGGTTGTGTTTCAACTGGAGGATCGGATGTGGGAGTTTTCTCATTATCATTGGGAATGGTTATAGTTTCAAACTGATTAGTGAGATCAATGATATCTAAATTTGTGGATTTTGATTCTTCATGAAAAGAAACATGAATGGATTCCTCAACTTTTCTAGAGATAGTGTTATATACCCTAAACGCTTTGCTAGAAGTAGAGTATCCCAAGAAGAATGCTTTGTGTGATTTAGAATCAAACTTGTCTTTATCATCCTTGGTGTTTAAAATGTAACATGTAGAGCCAAAAGTATGAAAGTAGTCAACTCTAGGTTTCTTAGAGTGTATTATTTCATATGGAGTTTTCTTCAAGTGAGAGTGAACCGTGACTCTATTTAGCACATAACAAGCAGTGTTTACAGCTTCAGCCCAAAAGGTTTTAGGTGTGTTGTGTTCAAGCATCATGGTCCTAGCCATTTCTTATAGAGATCGATTTTTCCGTTCTACAATACCATTTTGTTGTGGGGTACGTGGAGCAGAGAAATTGTGAGTATACCCCTGAGAAGTACAAAAAGTTTCAAATGTATGATTTTCAAATTCTCCACCGTGATCACTTCTAATGGTACATATTTTATGTTGTAAAAGATTCTCAATCTTAGAACAAAATTGCATAAAGACATGAATAGTATCATCTTTAGTTGCAATAAAATGTACCCATGTAAATCTACTATAATCATCAACAATAACAAAACAGTATCGTTTACCACCAATAGATTGTGTTCTCATTGGTCCAAATAAATCCATATGAATTAATTCTAAGGATCTACTGGTGCTAAGTACATGTTTTGATTTAAAAGATGTTTTGGTTTGCTTTCCCATTGTACAAGGTTCACAATTTGCAACTTGATCAAAAGACAAAGCAGGTAATCCACGAACAAGATCATATTTTACTAACTTTTTAATAGCATGTGAACTAGCATGACCAAGCTTTTTATGCCATAGTTGTAAGGTGTTTTCATTTGCAAGTAAGCATTTACCTACTACTGATTTCATAGAGTTTGGTTTAAGGATATAAAGATTTCCAACTCTATTTCCTTCATAAACAACAGTTGTAGTATTTTCTATCAATAATTTGCAGCAGGTTTTGTTGAATAGCACATCATAACCACTATCACATAGTTGACTTACACTTATTAAGTTATGGTGCAATCCATCAACTAGTAGAACATTTTTGATTTCAAGATTTGTTCCAACATTACCTATTCCAACAATTTTGCCCTTACCATTGTCTCCAAAAGTAACCGTTCCACTTTTCTTTTCTTCAAAGGTTTGAAAGGCGTCCTTGTTCCCGGTCATATGTTTGGAGCAGCCACTATCAACTACCCATTCCTGCATTAGAATTTAGATTTTGGTACCCATGTGATGGTCCGATAAGGTTAGAAACTTTTAAAATGCATATGTGTATAAAAGTTCTGATACAGAAAACTAATCGGTCGACAATTGTTCGACCGATATAATTCTCAGTCGACAATTTGTCGATCGAGCATGTTACTGTGTCACAATCAAAAAGAACAGAAAATTTTTCGGTTGACCAATTTTCGACCGAAATGAGTACTGGAAGATTTTCGATTTGTTAAAGACATCCAGTCGGTCGACAATACTTCGACCGACCCAGAGCTCGGTCGACAGTACTTCGACCGACGAAGTTTCTGTTTTAGTACACCAATGCAGAAAAAATAATACCATTAAGCATAGCATCGTTTGTTGAGATAGGACAATATAAATTGCAAAAATTAAGTATTTTGTCATATCTCAACTACATTCCATTCTTCTAAGTTTGGGGTCTTGGGGTCCAAACTAAGTTGGACTTCTTAGTCTTGTAGGGGCATGAAAAACAGTAATGTCCAAGACGTAAACAGAAATGACAAGTAATAGAATCAACTTCATTTCTTTTTCTAGCCATTGTGTTTTTGGGTACAAACATAGTTTGGGTCTTTTTGGTTTGGTTTTTCTTTGGAACATATCCCAAACCTTTTCTTCCATTGAAGGCCGTACCACTCTTCAATATGTTATCAAGAATATCTTTTCTTCTTAACTCATAAAGTTCTCTTTGCAACTGAGCAATGTCATTCATTTTCTTATGTATATCTTTTCTTGCCTGGTCTAAATCAGAAAGCAATGAATCCTTTTCTTTTACAATATTGTCATAGTCCGAATGATTGCACAAGATAGGTTGAGTTTGAAAAGCTTGTAGTTTAGCTAACAAATCAGTCTTTTCTTTTGATAGAAGATCAACATTAGTCTCCAAAGTAAGTAGCTTTCTAGTGCAATCATCTAAAGATGTTTTTAAAGATACATTTTCAAGATCAATGTTATTCTTTTCGGAAGAAAGTTCATCTATTTTGGCAATGAGATCATTGTTTGATTTTATAGTCCTTTTTAGTTTCTTCTTGGCATCAACATATTTATCATAAGTTTCTTGTAAGCTAGCTACTAACTCTTCTTTAGGAAGATCAACTAGGCTTACCTCTTGAGATTCTTCATCTTCTCTTGCCATTAGACATTCTACTTTATCTTCTCCGCTTTCACTTTCACTCGTTTCATCCCATGCCGCTTTATAAGCTTTTTCTTTCTTCTTATGTGAGCTTTTCTTTCCCTTCTTAGCTTTGGGACATTCATTTTTGAAATGTCCTTTCTTTCCACATTCGAAGCACCTGGGAGTGGAAGAAGAGCTAGAAATTTTATTAGATTTAAACCTTCTATATTTCTTACCGTTGACTATCAATGCTTCTTCTCCTTCTTCTTCACTAGATTCCTCACTCTCTTGTGAGAGAGCTTTTGATGCTTTGAAAGCCACGTCTTTCTTTGGCCCACGTTGATGTTCATGTTCTCTTCTTTCTTCCTCTTCTAGGTCTGCCTCATGAGCTTCTAAGTTTCCGATGAGCTGCTCCATTTTGAGGCGAGTGAGGTCGTTTGCTTCTGCAATAGCTGTCACCTTTGGTTTGTACTTTGGAGGAAGAGATCGAAGTATTTTTGATACCTGATCTTCCTCAAGAACATGTTTCCCTAAAGCACTCAAACCATTAACAATAGTAGAAAATTTTGAATACATTTCACTAATAGTTTCGTTTGGATCCATACGAAAATGTTCAAATTTGGTTTTAAGCAAACTAACTTTAGAGTTTTTAACTTGAACAGTACCCTCATATGTTATAGATAATCTATGCCAAATGTCATATGCGGTATCACAGTTTGATACTCTATTAAATTCACCTACTGAAATGGAACAATATAAAATGCTTACTGCCTTTGCATTCATTTGGGCCATTTTTACCGTATTAGCATCCCATACTTCGAACTCGTCTTGTGGGAGTGTGTATGGTGTAGATACCATTCTCCAAAGATCCCAATTGATTCCTTGGAAGTAAAATTGCATTCTTCTCTTCCAGTATTGATAGTTTGTCCCGTCAAATGCCGGAGGTCGAGCAACGAGCGTTCCTTCAATGTTAAGGTTGTTGAGCACTCCATCCCCCATCTTTTCTTCAAGACTTTGTTAGGGCTCCTTGAAGCCTGCTCTGATACCAATTGAAAACCTCTAGAGGGGGGGTGAATAGAGTTTTATAGAGATTTTAAAATAATTTAAACTCAAACAATCCAAACTAAAGATTAAGAAGAGGAACACAGGTGTTTAGAGTGGTTCCACCTTAGCAAATACTAAGGAGTCAGTCCACTACCCGGTTGCTTACCCAACCGGGATTTTGAAAGTACTAAATTTTATTACCTCTCAAGGATGTTACATAAAATTTACAATACTTTCTAAACACCCTTTGGACAGCCTTCACCTTGAAGTAGTCTTGCCAACCTCGAAGCAGCCTTCCTTGAAGTAACTTCAAGCTCCCCCTTGAAGTAGCCTTCCTCCCGAAGTAGCTTCCCGTCAAGACAGCCTTCTGAAGTAGTCCAAAGTCTTCCTCTTCACCACGAAGAGCTTCACCCTCTCCAATCCGCAGCCTCCTACCTGGAGTAGCAAGGAGAGTACAAGTAATACAAGGAACAAGAAGGGAATAAAAGAAAATACAACTTATCCTTGTAGCTCAAGGCTTGATTTCCCTAGATCAAGCGTTTGGATTTTCCTAGCCAATATGATGGACTTGTGATTGCTAGGGTTAGGAAAATCTAGCCTATAGGACGAGCTTGAGCTAAAGGGAAAATTGGCCAATTGATCACAAAGCTCAGTTCACACAGATTGCACAAGAGGGCTCAAGTATTTTCTCAAGTATAGCAAGTGTAAGAAGTGAGTTCTAGTGTCCTATGGCTTGTCCTATTTATAGGAATAGCCTAAGTATGCTTAAGGACGTTCTAGACAACTTCTAGGGGGTTCCTAGTGCTTAACTAGCCGTTAGGAATAAGTTAGGCGCATTAGCAACGGCTAGTTAATTAATTCTGCAGTTGCTGTCAGAGACCATCTCGGTCGAGGACTTGTCGACCGAAATGCCCAGTCGGTCGAGGATTTGTCGACCGACAGGCTCTCTGGATTAACGTTTATTTGCAACTGTCAACAGCTGTGTCTAACGGCTACTTTTGGATCTTTCTCGGTCGATAATGTGGTCGACCGAGAGTATCTCGGTCGAGGAGTTGGTCGACCGAGAGAGATCCTGTTTTAAGGTTTCAAGTTAGGCACTAGTTATACGTATGTGTGCATAGGTGGTCCTATTGAATGGATGACTAAGGTGTTTAGCTAGGGAAAATCCAATGCTTGATTTACATGCGATTCTAAGTACTTGTACATTATAATTCTGTACAAGTTTTTACAATGATTACATTTGCATGAAAATATAAATACTTCATGTTGGATTTCCCTTATAGTTGTGTCATCCTGCACACTCAAGTAGCTCGTCAGATAAATAAAAATGAAATGTTTGTCATAATCAAAACAAAGGGATTTTATGGATGTCCATTTAGCCAACAGCATATTTGTATGTGAGTTATATCCTTTCATGCTTCTAAACTTGCATATCTCCTTGTTTGGATATATCTCTTCATCTAATCATAGCTTGCTTTATCTTGTGTATCTTTTGGTATCTCTTGCTATGATCTAGATCCTACTAGTAGTCCTAACTTGTGATATCATCTACTAGTAGTTCATATACATGTAGTTCTAACCCTGTTTACAATTGGCATCTTTGCTCATCTATATGCTATGCTTATACATGCTCAAGCTTGTTCCTTAAATTGAATATCTACTATCTTGAGTTGCTTGCATAACATTGTGATGCAGGGTACATAGATCTACATGATATGTGGGAATTGGAGTATTTTTGGATTTTATGCAGCTTTTACTCCAGTTTCAGTTTTTGGTGCAACACTAGTGGTTTTCATGCAGAAACAACCTTCTGAGCAAGACTCATCGCATCGCCATGAGCTCCGATGGTTTTTGATCAAATTCCATCATCTTGAGGGTCAAAATTGCAATTTATTATTTTTCTGCAGCACTTTATCTTGCATTTTGGGGTGTTCAAGTATATTCTTTAACCTGCTCTTCTTTCTATGCTTGGACAAGCCCCTATCTGTGCTATTCTACTCTCCTTATATATATTTGTGTTATCTCCTCTCTCTTTAACAAGTGATGTTTCTTATTTCTTCATAACCCCACTTTTTGAAATGACAAAGAGGGAGAAAGGTATGTCTTCTTTTAAAAAGAGGAAGAAGGCATGTCTTACATGAAGAAGAGAAGTATGCTCATGTAAAGGGAGAAGGCAAAGGGGAGAAGACATATATGTGTAGAACATATATGAGTAGAAGACATAGTATTCTATAAATTTTATGAAAGCTAACCATGCAGGAGAAATAGCATCAATTGAGGGGGAGTATGAAAACACAATGCGCATCAATTGAGGGGGAGCATATGAACTCAATTCTATTGAAACCCCTAGGTTTCTCCAAAGGTATGATTTTACTTTAAAGCTTTCAATACATTTATGGAATGGTTTGTCATCTTCAAAAAGGGGGAGAATGTTGACTCAAGGTCAATTAGGTCAATGTTGACTCACGTCTAAATTGACTAAACCCGTGTTTTGATGATGACTAACCATTCCACATATTGGTGTCTAATGCCTCTACTTGAGTGTTTTCAGATTAGGTATAGACACACTCCAATTTCCCTAACTTGCGCATCTCAAATTGGAGAAAAGATAAGTCAAAGTCATACAAGTGGACGTTTTTGTAATATGATGTAAATCCATTAGAATCATGTTGTAAATCACTTGTAATGATTGTATGACTTGTAATTAAGCTTAGAAAAATACCAGGAACACTTAGATCGAATATTAGAGCACTTTTAATGCAACTTTGAAAATCAATTACAGGCACTTGTTCGGTCGAGTTTCCCACCCTGAAACTCGACCGATCAACCTTGGTCGATTTTATGAAGATTGCATCGGTCGAGTTGTGCACTCACATAACTCGACCGATTGGGTAGTAGGCCAGTTCCAGTTGGAATGGTCGGTCGAGTTTCCTCAGAACAAACTCGACCGATCATTTCAATATCGGGCTGCCTGCTACTTGATCGGTCGAGTTACACATATAGAAACTCGACCGAATGCACTGTACATAAAAGTGCAGAAAAGTGATTCTAGCCGTTGTGGAGTTGCAACAAGTGAAAATAGATCCGTTGCAAGCCACAAAACGGCTAGTTTTCATTCACAAGTGTTCCCAAAGGCTAAGAGGCATCCCTAGCTATAAATAGGACCCCTTGGGCTTCATTCCAAGGTTGAGCATTCATTGCAAACTCTTTATGAGGTTCCTATTCTATAGTTGAGTGCTTCCTACAGCCTCCTCTCTCTCTCTAAGCTTAATCACTTGCTACATCCATTAGAGTGAGTAGGAGATTTGTAAGAGAGCTAGTTCTACTTGTATATCTTGTGAGGCTCTCACTTCCACCACCTCCCCATCTCTCATTTGCTATCTTGAAGATGAAGGTTCTCTCTCTTGTCCAAGAGAGGTGAAGAAGAACAAGGGAAGGAGTCCCTTGGTGAAGATCAAGGCTGAAGACTTGGAGCTAGAGTGGGTAAGCCCTTGGAGAAGGCAGAAGACTCAAGCTCAAGTGGGTAAGTCCTTGGTGGAAAGCTTCTCCGAGTGAAGGTGAAGTCAAAGGCGGAAGATCCAAGAAGAGTGGGTAATTCCTGCAAGGTCGAAGACTTGTGCAAGAGTGGGTAAGTCCTTGGAGAAGGCTGAAGACTCTTGCAAAGTGGGTAAGTCCTTGATAAGGTTGAAGACTCTTTGTATTGGATAGGTAAGTCCTTTGTTGGTCATGCATTGCATGTCTTATGAATGAATATAAGAGTGCAAGAGTTTGGAAGTCCTAGAGGTTGACCTCTGTAGGCAAGTGGACTGACACACTTCTAGTTTGAAGTGTGGAACCACTCTAAATAACTTGTCTAATTGGTGCATGTTCAATCTCTCTTATCCTTTCTATGCATGATTTAGTTGCACTCAAATTACCTATTTAGCAAACTTAAGGTTTAATGAATTTTGTTTAAGTGCTTTCAGCTCTATTCACCCCCCCTCTAGAGCATCTAATCACCCATCTAGGATCCAACAAGTGGTATCAGAGCAGGTCTTCTCCAAGCATACTTCAACAAGTAGGAGAAGATGGGTGACTACCTAGGAGGGAGACTCCCGACCAACCTTCCAATCTTTGATGGGAGCAACTTCCTCTATTGGAGAAGAAGACTTCAATTCTTCATCCAAGGATCAAGTCTCGAGATGTGGCAAATGGTGAACAACCCATACATTCTACCAAAGAAAAACATTGAAGAATGGGATGAAGCCACCTTGATGAAAGCAACCTTAAATGCAAGAGCCATGCACATCCTTTATGCCTCCATGACCCCCACCTAGTTCAACCGGATTTCCTCTTGTGATACGGCCTATGAGGTATGGAGATAGCTTTGCATCACTTATGAAGGGACATATCAAGTGAAGGAAAGCAAAGTCTACATGCTCAAAGGGTTGCTTGAGAACTTCAAGATGGGAAAGGAGGAGAGCATAGCCAACATGTACTCAAGGCTCAACACCATCTTGAATGGTCTTGCTGTTCTAGAACATCCTATGTCTAGTGGAGAGATCAACTCAAAGATCCTTAGAACTCTCCCTAAGAGATGGGAATCCAAGGTGACTTCCATTGAAGAAGCAAGGTCGCTTAGGGATATTCCTATTGAAGAGCTCATTGGTAATCTACAAGCACATGAAGCCACGCTTGACAAGAGGGAGGAAGTAGAAAGACAAGAGAAGAAAGAACTAAAGAGAATGAAGAAGGCTGAAATAAAGGCTCAAATTGAAGTTATCATGGAAAAAAGTCTCTCCATCCTCTCAAGCTAAAGAAGATGCCATGTACTTCAAGGGTAGACTCTACAAAGGCAAGTCCTCCTCCTTCCGGTGCTTCACATGTGGAAAGAAGGGTCACTACAAGGAAGATTGCCCACAAGGCAAAAAGACCCATCTTCAGAAGGAGAAATGGCACTCAGGCTCAAGTGGCTCTCAAGCTCAAGTGAAGATTCATGTGAAGGATCAAGCTCGAGCTCTAGTGATGAAGGAGAATGTCATTTTGCTCTTGTAGCATCAACAAGTGACGACTCAAATGAGGTAAATCTAGACTCTTTAGATAACGAATCCTTGATTGATCTCATTCATGATATTTGTGCATCTCTTAAGTCTTCTCAAAAGAAAAAGAAAAAGGTTGCTAAAATTGTTGATAATTTGTATGTAGAATTAAATGATCTTGAACATGCAAAATCTTGCTTGCTTAATGATAAAAATGATTGTCTTAGCCAAGTAGACTCTCTTAAACTTGAAAATACTAGTTTACTTGATAAGATTAAATTTCTAGAAGCTCAACCTCTCATGCCTAGTTCAAATGAAGAGCATACTTTAATTGTTGATTCTCTCATGCATGACATTGATGTTCTTAAATATGAAAACAAGGACAAAGATTTTGTTTTGCATGAATTAGAAATAGAAAATGCCTCCTTGCTTGCTAAAATCAATGGGCATGTATCCTGTTCTAGTTCTAGAGAGAATGATGTTGCTGCTCTTCATATTGATAGAGATTCTTATTTAACTAAAACTCTTTGCTTAGAAAATGATCTTCTACATGCTAGAGATAACATTAATCAATTGTCTTCTACTATTGCTTCTCTTAAGCATGATAATGATAGTTTAAGATCTTCTTTGCAAAGATTCTTAGTTGGTTAAAAGAACCTAAATCAAATCCTAGACCATACTACTAAACAAATTGGTAGACATGGTTTAGGGTATGATAGTAGTCAAGGGAACAACAAAGATAAAGGACCTCCAATATTCCATGGAGAATCCTCTAGTTCCAAGACTATGGGCACATGCAACTATTGCAATGAATTAGGTTATTATTCTAATTGTTGTCATTTTAGGAAAGCACCCAAGAGAAATAGGATTTGGGTTGCTAAGCTAACTCCTCCGGACCCAAAAACATGATTGGGGACCATTTCATCTTTCTTCTTGTAGGTACTTGCAAATGGATTGACTTGAACCACTAATTTGCAAATTGACCTCTCAATCCACATGAAAGAAGAAAGGTGAGATGTGCAAAGGGTGACAACAAGTGGAAAACCAATGGTAAGTACAAAGGTAATGGTTTTATTGCTTATAACCATTTCTAACTTGTTTTGTCAAGTTAGTGTGCACTATACATATGGTTTTTGAGTCAAAAGTGGCATTTTGTGATTCTCTTCACACTCTTGCTCAAAAACTATTTCTAATGCTTCCATAGTGCATTACTAACTGGATTAGACATGTTTGGATATGGTTTGTATTTTTAGCATGCCTTTAAATATGTTTTTATAAAATAGGTGTGCTTGTTGACAGCTGCTCTGTCGGTCGAGTTTGCCCTATTGAAACTCAACCGATAGGCACCAAGAGTGTTGCCAACAGCTGTCATCGGTCGAGTTGTCAATGCACAGAACTCGACCGATTACACTGTGCACAGAATATACAGTTCCCTTATTGGATGAGAATTTCCCTCTCAACTATATTTTCTCAACCAATAGCCTTATTCTTTGGCACACTCTTTTGGTATCTTTATATATGCATATTGCCATGTTTTAAAATTGCCTATCTTGCATACAACTCTATCTCTCTAATTGCTCTAAATTGGTATATCTATATCTTGCAATTACTTGCTTTGAGTTGTTTTGCCGGTTTTGATGATGATCTCTTTGGATTTCTTGGTTGTGTCTAAAATCGCTTCCGTTGTGCTCTAACTTGCTACATCTTTCTAGGTGTATATCTTGTTTTGATACAACCTTGAGGTTCTTAGTGGTAATCATCTTCTGGAAATGATGCATATTTGTATGTGAGTTATATCCTTTCATGCTTCTAAACTTGCATATCTCCTTGTTTGGATATATGTCTTCATCTAATCATAACTTGCTTTATCTTGTGTATCTTTTGGTATCTCTTGCTATGATCTAGATCCTACTAGTAGTCCTAACTTGTGATATCATCTACTAGTAGTTCATATACATGTAGTTCTAACCCTATTTACAATTGGCATCTTTGCTCATCTATATGCTATGCTTATACATGCTCAAGCTTGTTCCTTAAATTGAATATCTACTATCTTGAGTTGCTTGCATAACATTGTGATGCAGGGTACATAGATCTACATGATATGTGGGAATTGGAGTATTTTTGGATTTTATGCAGCTTTTACTCCAGTTTCAGTTTTTGGTGCAAGACTAGTGTTTTTCATGCAGAAACAACCTTCTGAGCAAGACTCATCGCACTGCCATGAGCTCCGATGGTTTTTGATCAAATTCCATCATCTTGAGGGTCAAAATTGCAATTTATTATTTTTCTGCAGCACTTTATCTTGCATTTTGGGGTGTTCAAGTATATTCTTTAACTTGCTCTTCTTTCTATGCTTGGACAAGCCCCTATCTGTGCTCTTCTACTCTCCTTATATATATTGGTGTTATCTCCTTTCTCTTTAACAAGTGATGTTTCTTATTTCTTCATAACCCCACTTTTTGAAATGACAAAGAGGGAGAAAGGTATGTCTTCTTTTAAAAAGAGGAAGAAGGCATGTCTTACATGAAGAAGAGAAGTATGCTCATGTAAAGGGAGAAGGCAAAGGGGAGAAGACATATATGTGTAGAACATATATGAGTAGAAGACATAGTATTCTATAAATGTTATGAAAGCTAACCATGCAGGAGAAATAGCATCAATTGAGGGGGAGTATGAAAACTCCATGCACATCAATTGAGGGGGAGCATATGAACTCAATTCTATTGAAACCCCTAGGTTTCTCCAAAGGTATGATTTTACTTTAAAGCTTTCAATACATTTATGGAATGGTTTGTCATCTTCAAAAAGGGGGAGAATGTTGACTCAAGGTCAATTAGGTCAATGTTGACTCACGTCTAAATTGACTAAACCCGTGTTTTGATGATGACTAACCATTCCACATATTGGTGTCTAATGCCTCTACTTGAGTGTTTTCAGATTAGGTATAGACACACTCCAATTGCCCTAACTTGCGCATCTCAAATTGGAGAAAAGACAAGTCAAAGTCATACATGTGGACGTTTTTGTAATATGATGTAAATCCATTAGAATCATGTTGTAAATCACTTGTAATGATTGTATGACTTGTAATTAAGCTTAGAAAAATAACAGGAACACTTAGATCGAATATTAGAGCACTTTTAATGCAACTTTGAAAATCAATTACAGGCACTTGTTCGGTCGAGTTTCCCACCCTGAAACTCGACCGCTCAACCTTGGTCGATTTTCTGAAGATTGCATCGATCGAGTTGTGCACTCACAGAACTCGACGGATTGGGTAGTAGGCCAGTTCCAGTTGGAATGGTCGGTCGAGTTTCCTCAGAATAAACTCGACCGATCATTTCAATATTGGGCTGCCTGCTACTTGATCGGTCAAGTTACACATATAGAAACTCGACCGAATGCACTGTATGGAAAAGTGCAGAAATGTGATTCTAGCCGTTGTGGAGTTGCAACAAGTGAAAATAGATCCGTTGCAAGCCACAAAACGGCTAGTTTTCATTCACAAGTGTTCCCAAAGGCTAAGAGGCATCCCCAGCTATAAATAGGACCCCTTGGGCTTCATTCCAAGGTTGAGCATTCATTGCAAACTCTTTATGAGGTTCCTATTCTATAGTTGAGTGCTTCCTACAGCCTCCTCTCTCTCTCTAAGTTTAATCACTTGCTACATCCATTAGAGTGAGTAGGAGATTTGTAAGAGAGCTAGTTCTACTTGTATATCTTGTGAGGCTCTCACTTCCACCACCTCCCCATCTCTCATTTGCTATCTTGAAGATGAAGGTTCTCTCTCTTGTCCAAGAGAGGTGAAGAAGAACAAGGGAAGGAGTCCCTTGGTGAAGATCAAGGCTGAATACTTGGAGCTAGAGTGGGTAAGCCCTTGGAGAAGGCAGAAGACTCAAGCTCAAGTGGGTAAGTCCTTGGTGGAAAGCTTCTCCGAGTGAAGGTGAAGTCAAAGGCGGAAGATCCAAGAAGAGTGGGTAATTCTTGCATGGCTGAAGACTTTTGCAAGAGTGGGTAAGTCCTTGGAGAAGGTCGAAGACTCTTGCAAAGTGGGTAAGTCCTTGATAAGGTTGAAGACTCTTTGTATTGGATAGGTAACTCCTTTGTTGGTCATGCATTGCATGTCTTATGAATGAATATAAGAGTGCAAGAGTTTGGAAGTCCTAGAGGTTGACCTCTCTAGGCAAGTGGACTGACACACTTCTAGTTTGAAGTGTGGAACCACTCTAAATAACTTGTCTAATTGGTGAATGTTCAATCTCTCTTATCCTTGCTATGCATGATTTAGTTGCACTCAAATTACCTATTTAGCAACCTTATCTTATCATATATCTTGAAGGTTTAATGAATTTTGTTTAAGTGCTTTCAGCTCTATTCACCCCCCCTCTAGAGCATCTAATCACCCATCTAGGATCCAACAAGTGGTATCAGAGCGGGTCTTCTCCAAGCATACTTCAACAAGTAGGAGAAGATGGGTGACTACCTAGGAGGGAGACTCTCGACCAGCCTTCCAATCTTTGATGGGAGCAACTTCCTCTATTGGAGAAGAAGACTTCAATTCTTCATCCAAGGATCAAGTCTCGAGATGTGGCAAATGGTGAACAGCCCATACATTCTACCAAAGACAAACATTGAAGAATTGGATGAAGCCACCTTGATGAAAGCAACCTTAAATGCAAGAGCCATGCACATCCTTTATGCCTCCATGACCCCCACCGAGTTCAACCGGATTTCCTCTTGTGAGAGGACCTATGAGATATGGAGAAAGCTTTGCATCACTTATGAAGGGACAGATCAAGTGAAGGAAAGCAAAGTCTACATGCTCAAAGGGTTGCTTGAGAACTTCAAGATGGGAAAGGAGGAGAGCATAGCCAACATGTACTCAAGGCTCAACACCATCTTGAATGGTCTTTCTGTTCTAGGACATCCTATGTCTAGTGGAGAGTTCAATTCAAAGATCCTTCGAAATCTCCCCAAGAGATGGGAATCCAAGGTGACTTCCATTGAAGAAACAAGGTCGCTTAGGGATATTCCTATTGAAGAGTTCATTGGTAATCTACAAGCACATGAAGCACCCAAGAGAAATAGGATTTGGGTTGCTAAGCTAACTCCTCCGGACCCAAAAACATGATTGGGGACCATTTCATCTTTCTTCTTGTAGGTACTTGCAAATGGATTGACTTGAACCACTAATTTGCAAATTGAATTCTCAATCCACATGAAAGAAGAAAGGTGAGATGTGCAGAGGGTGACAACAAGTGGAAAAGCAATGGTAAGTACAAAGGTAATGGTTTTATTGCTTATAACCATTTCTAACTTGTTTTGTCAAGTTAGTGTGCACTATACATATGGTTTTTGAGTCAAAAGTGGCATTTTGTGATTCTCTTCACACTCTTGCTCAAAAACTGTTTCTAATGCTTCCATAGTGCATTACTAACTGGATTAGACATGTTTGGATATGGTTTGTATTTTTAGCATGCCTTTAAATATGTTTTTATAAAATAGGTGTGTTTGTTGACAGCTGCTCTGTTGGTCGAGTTTGCCCTATTGAAACTCGACCGATAGGCACCAAGAGTGTTGCCAACAGCTTTCATCGGTCGAGTTGTCATTGCACAGAACTCGACCGATCACACTGTGCACAGAATATACAGTTGGCTTATTGGATGAGAATTTCCCTCTCAACTAGATTTTCTCAACCAATAGCCTTATTCTTTGGCACTCTCTTTTGGTATCTTTATATATGCATATTGCCATGTTTTAAAATTTCCTATCTTGCATACAACTCTATCTCTCTAATTGCTCTAAATTGGTATATCTATATCTTGTAATTACTTGCTTTGAGTTGTTTTGCAGGTTTTCATGATGATCTCTTTGGATTTCTTGGTTGTGTCTAAAATCACTTCCGTTGTGCTCTAACTTGCTACATCTTTCTAGGTGTATATCTTGTTTTGATACAACCTTGAGGTTCTTAGTGGTAATCATCTTCTGGAACTGATGCATATTTGTATGTGAGTTATATCCTTTCATGCTTCTAAACTTGCATATCTCCTTGTTTGGATATATCTCTTCATCTAATCATGGCTTGCTTTATCTTGTGTATCTTTTGGTATCTCTTGCTATGATCTAGATCCTACTAGTAGTCCTAACTTGTGATATCATCTACTAGTAGTTCATATACATGTAGTTCTAACCCTGTTTACAATTGGCATCTTTTCTCATCTATATGCTATGCTTATACATGCTCAAGCTTGTTCCTTAAATTGAATATCTACTATCTTGAGTTGCTTGCATAACATTGTGATGCAGGGTACATAGATCTACATGATATGTGGGAATTGGAGTATTTTTGGATTTTATGCAGCTTTTACTCCAGTTTTAATTTTTCAAGACTAGTGTTTTTCATGCAGAAACAACCTTCTGAGCAAGACTCATTGCATCGCCACGAGCTCCGATGGTTTTTGATCAAATTCCATCATCTTGAGGGTCAAAATTGCAATTTATTATTTTTCTGCAGCACTTTATCTTGCATTTTGGGGTGTTCAAGTATATTCTTTAACTTGCTCTTCTTTCTATGCTTGGACAAGCCCCTATCTGTGCTCTTTTACTCTCCTTATATATATTTGTGTTATCTCCTTTCTCTTTAACAACTAATGTTTCTTATTTCTTCATAACCCCACTTTTTGAAATGACAAAGAGGGAGAAAGGTATGTCTTCTTTTAAAAAGAGGAAGAAGGCATGTCTTACATGAAGAAGATAAGTATGCTCATGTAAAGGGAGAAGGCAAAGGGGATAAGACATATATGTGTAGAACATATATGAGTAGAAGACATAGTATTCTATAAATGTTATGAAAGCTAACCATGCAGGAGAAATAGCATCAATTGAGGGGGAGTATGAAAACTCCATGCGCATCAATTGAGGGGGAGCATATGAACTCAATTCTATTGAAACCCCTAGGTTTCTCCAAAGGTATGACTTTACTTTAAAGCTTTCAATACATTTATGGAATGGTTTGTCATCTTCAAAAAGGGGGAGAATGTTGACTCAAGGTCAATTAGGTCAATGTTGACTCACGTCTAAATTGACTAAACCCGTGTTTTGATGATGACTAACCATTCCACATATTGGTGTCTAATGCCTCTACTTGAGTGTTTTCATATTAGGTATAGACACACTCCAATTGCCCTAACTTGCGCATTTCAAATTGGAGAAAAGACAAGTCAAAGTCATACAAGTGGACGTTTTTGTAATAAGATGTAAATCCATTAGAATCATGTTGTAAATCACTTGTAATGATTGTATGACTTGTAATTAAGCTTAGAAAAATATCAGGAACACTTAGATCGAATATTAGAGCACTTTTAATGCAACTTTGAAAATCAATTACAGGCACTTGTTCGGTCGAGTTTCCCACCCTGAAACTCGACCGATCAACCTTGGTCGATTTTCTGAAGATTGCATCGGTCGAGTTGTGCACTCACAGAAATCGACCGATTGGGTAGTAGGCCAGTTCCAGTTGGAATGGTCGGTCGAGTTTCCTCAGAACAAACTCGACCGATCATTTCAATATCAGGCTGCCTGCTACTTGATCGGTCGAGTTACACATATAGAAACTCGACCGAATGCACTGTACGGAAAAGTGCAGAAAAGTGATTCTAGCCGTTGTGGAGTTGCAACAAGTGAAAATAGATCTGTTGCAAGCCACAAAACGGCTAGTTTTCATTCACAAGTGTTCCCAAAGGCTAAGAGGCATCCCCAGCTATAAATAGGACCCCTTGGGCTTCATTCCAAGGTTGAGCATTCATTGCAAACTCTTTATGAGGTTCCTATTCTATAGTTGAGTGCTTCCTACAACCTCCTCTCTCTCTCTAAGCTTGATCACTTGCTACATCCATTAGAGTGAGTAGGAGATTTGTAAGAGAGCTAGTTCTACTTGTATATCTTTTGAGGCTCTCACTTCCACCTTCTCCCCATCTCTCATTTGCTATCTTGAAGATGAAGGTTCTCTCTCTTGTCTAAGAGAGGTGAAGAAGAACAAGGGAAGGAGTCCCTTGGTGAAGATCAAGGCTGAAGACTTGGAGCTAGAGTGGGTAAGCCCTTGGAGAAGGCAGAAGACTCAAGCTCAAGTGGGTAAGTCCTTGGTGGAAAGCTTCTCCGAGTGAAGGTGAAGTCAAAGGAGGAAGATCCAAGAAGAGTGGGTAATTCCTGCAAGGCCGAAGACTTGTGCAAGAGTGGGTAAGTCCTTGGAGAAGGCCGAAGACTCTTGCAAAGTGGGTAAGTCCTTGATAAGGTTGAAGACTCTTTGTATTGGATAGGTAAGTCCTTTGTTGGTCATGCATTGCATGTCTTATGAATGAATATAAGAGTGCAAGAGTTTGGAAGTCCTAGAGGTTGACCTCTCTAGGCAAGTGGACTGACACACTTCTAGTTTGAAGTGTGGAACCACTCTAAATAACTTGTCTAATTGGTGCATGTTCAATCTCTCTTATCCTTGTTATGCATGATTTAGTTGCACTCAAATTACCTATTTAGCAACCTTATCTTATCATATATCTTGAAGGTTTAATGAATTTTGTTTAAGTGCTTTCAGCTCTATTCACCCCCCCTCTAGAGCTTCTAATCACCCATCTAGGATCCAACAAGTGGTATCAGAGCGGGTCTTCTCCAAGCATACTTCAACAAGTAGGATAAGATGGGTGACTACCTAGGAGGGAGACTCTCAACCAGCCTTCCAATCTTTGATGGGAGCAACTTCCTCTATTGGAGAAGAAGACTTCAATTCTTCATCCAAGGATCAAGTCTCGAGATTTGGCAAATGGTGAACAACCCATACATTCTACCAAAGACAAACATTGAAGAATGGGATGAAGCCACCTTGATGAAAGAAACCTTAAATGCAAGAGCCATGCACATCCTTTATGCCTCCATGACCCCCACCGAGTTCAACCGGATTTCCTCTTGTGAGACGGCCTATGACGTATGGAGAAATCTTTGCATCACTTATGAAGGGACAGATCAAGTGAAGGAAAGCAAAGTCTACATGCTCAAAGGGTTTCTTGAGAACTTCAAGATGGGAAAGGAGGAGAGCATAGCCAACATGTACTCAAGGATCAACACCATCTTGAATGGTCTTGCTGTTCTAGGACATCCTATGTCTAGTGGAGAGATCAACTCAAAGATCCTTAGAACTCTCCCCAAGAGATGGGAATCCAAGGTGACTTCCATTGAAGAAGCAAGGCCGCTTAGGGATATTCCTATTGAAGAGCTCATTGGTAATCTACAAGCACATGAAGCCACTCTTGACAAGAGGGAGGAAGTAGAAAGACAAGAGAAGAAAGAGCTAAAGAGAATGAAGAAGGCTGAAATAAAGGCTCAAATTGAAGCTATCATGGAAAAAGTCTCTCCATCCTCTCAAGCTAAAGAAGATGCCATGTACTCCAAGGGTAGACTCTACAAAGGCAAGTCCTCCTCCATCCGGTGCTTCACATGTGGAAAGAAGGGTCACTACAAGGAAGATTTCCCACAAGGGAAAAGACCCATCTTCACAAGGAGAAATGGCACTCAAGCTCAAGTGGCTCCTCCAACTCAAGTTCAAGTGAAGATTCATGTGAAGGATCAAGCTCAAGCTCTAGTGATGAAGGAGAATGTCATTTTGCTCTTGTAGCATCAACAAGTGAAGACTCAAATGAGGTAAATCTAGACTCTTTAGATAAAGAATCCTTGATTGATCTCATTCATGATATTTGTGCATCTCTTAAGTCTTCTCAAAAGAAAAAGAAAAAGGTTGCTAACATTGTTGATAATTTGTATGTAGAATTAAATGATCTTGAACATGCAAAATCTTGCTTGCTTAATGATAAAAATGATTGTCTTAGCCAAGTAGACTCTCTTAAACTTGAAAATGCTAGTTTACTTGATAAGATTAAATTTCTAGAAGCTCAACCTCTCATGCCTAGTTCAAATGAAGAGCATACTTTAATTGTTGATTCTCTCATGCATGACATTGATGTTCTTAAATTTGAAAACAAGGACAAAGATTTTGTTTTGCATGAATTAGAAATAGAAAATGCCTCCTTGCTTGCTAAAATCAATGGGCATGTATCCTGTTCTAGTTCTAGAGAGAATGATGTTGCTGCTCTTCATATTGATAGATTTTCTTATTTAACTAAAACTCTTTGCTTAGAAAATGATCTTCTACATGCTAGAGATAACATTAATCAATTGTCTTTTACTATTGCTTCTCTTAAGCATGATAATGATAGTTTAAGATCTTCTTTGCAAAGATTCTTAGTTGGTAAAAAGAATCTAAATCAAATCCTAGACCATACTACTAAACAAATTGGTAGACATGGTTTAGGGTATGATAGTAGTCAAGGGAACAACAAAGATAAAGGACCTCCAATATTCCATGGAGAATCCTCTAGTTCCAAGACTATGGGCACATGCAACTATTGCAATGAATTAGGTCATTATTCTAATTGTTGTACTTTTAGGAAAGCACCCAAGAGAAATACGATTTGGGTTGCTAAGCTAACTCCTCCGGACCCAAAAACATGATTGGGGACCATTTCATCTTTCTTCTTGTAGGTACTTGCAAATGGATTGACTTGAACCACTAATTTGCAAATTGACTTCTCAATCCACATGAAAGAAGAAAGGTGAGATGTGCAAAGGGTGACAACAAGTGGAAAAGCAATGGTAAGTACAAAGGTAATGGTTTTATTGCTTATAACCATTTCTAACTTGTTTTGTCAAGTTAGTGTGCACTATACATATGGTTTTTGAGTCAAAAGTGGCATTTTGTGATTCTCTTCACACTCTTGCTCAAAAACTGTTTCTAATGCTTCCATAGTGCATTACTAACTGGATTAGACATGTTTGGATATGGTTTGTATTTTTAGCATGCCTTTAAATATGTTTTTATAAAATAGGTGTGCTTGTTGACAGCTGCTCTGTCGGTCGAGTTTGCCTATTGAAACTCGACCGATAGGCACCAAGAGTGTTGCCAACAGCTGTCATCGGTCGAGTTGTCAATGCACAGAACTCGACCGATCACACTGTGCACAGAATATACAGTTGGCTTATTGGATGAGAATTTCCCTCTCAACTAGATTTTCTCAACCAATAGCCTTATTCCTTGGCACTCTCTTTTGGTATCTTTATATATGCATATTGCCATGTTTTAAAATTGCCTATCTTGCATACAACTCTATCTCTCTAATTGCTCTAAATTGGTATATCTATATCTTGCAATTACTTGCTTTGAGTTGTTTTGCAGGTTTTGATGATGATCTCTTTGGATTTCTTGGTTGTCTAAAATCGCTTCCGTTGTGCTCTAACTTGCTACATCTTTTTAGGTGTATATCTTGTTTTTATACAACCTTGAGGTTCTTAGTGGTAATCATCTTCTGGAAATGATGCATATTTGTATGTGAGTTATATCCTTTCATGCTTCTAAACTTGCATATCTCCTTGTTTGGATATATCTCTTCATCTAATCATAGATTGCTTTATCTTGTGTATCTTTTGGTATCTCTTGCAATGATCTAGATCCTACTAGTAGTCCTAACTTGTGATATCATCTACTAGTAGTTCATATACATGTAGTTCTAACCCTGTTTACAATTGGCATCTTTGCTCATCTATATGCTATGCTTATACATGCTCAAGCTTGTTCGTTAAATTGAATATCTACTATCTTGAGTTCCTTGCATAACATTGTGATGCAGGGTACATAGATCTACATGATATGTGGGAATTGGAGTATTTTTGGATTTTATGCAGCTTTTACTCCAGTTTCAGTTTTTGGTGCAAGACTAGTGTTTTTCATTTAGAAACAACCTTCTGAGCAAGACTCATTGCATCGCCATGAGCTCCGATGGTTTTTGATCAAATTCCATCATCTTGAGGGTCAAAATTGCAATTTATTATTTTTCTGTAGCACTTTATCTTGCATTTTGGGGTGTTCAAGTATATTCTTTAACTTGCTCTTCTTTCTATGATTGGACAAGCCCCTATCTGTGCTCTTCTACTCTCCTTATATATATTTGTGTTATCTCCTTTCTCTTTAACAAGTGATGTTTCTTATTTCTTCATAACCCCACTTTTTGAAATGACAAAGAGGGAGAAAGGTATGTCTTCTTTTAAAAAGAGGAAGAAGGCATCTCTTACATGAAGAAGAGAAGTATGCTCATGTAAAGGGAGAAGGTAAAGGGGAGAAGACATATATGTGTAGAACATATATGAGTAGAAGACATAGTATTCTATAAATGTTATGAAAGCTAACCATGCAGGAGAAATAGCATCAATTGAGGGGGAGTATGAAAACTCCATGCGCATCAATTGAGGGGGAGCATATGAACTCAATTCTATTGAAACCCCTAGGTTTCTCCAAAGGTATGACTTTACTTTAAAGCTTTCAATACATTTATGGAATGGTTTGTCATCTTCAAAAAGGGGGAGAATGTTGACTCAAGGTCAATTAGGTCAATGTTGACTCACGTCTAAATTGACTAAACCCGTGTTTTGATGATGACTAACCATTCCACATATTGGTGTCTAATGCCTCTACTTGAGTGTTTTCATATTAGGTATAGACACACTCCAATTGCCCTAACTTGCGCATTTCAAATTGGAGAAAAGACAAGTCAAAGTCATACAAGTGGACGTTTTTGTAATAAGATGTAAATCCATTAGAATCATGTTGTAAATCACTTGTAATGATTGTATGACTTGTAATTAAGCTTAGAAAAATATCAGGAACACTTAGATCGAATATTAGAGCACTTTTAATGCAACTTTGAAAATCAATTACAGGCACTTGTTCGGTCGAGTTTCCCACCCTGAAACTCGACCGATCAACCTTGGTCGATTTTCTGAAGATTGTATCGGTCGAGTTGTGCACTCACAGAACTCGACTGATTGGGTAGTAGGCCAGTTCCAGTTGGAATGGTCGGTCGAGTTTCCTCAGAACAAACTCGACCGATCATTTCAATATCAGGCTGCCTGCTACTTGATCGGTCGAGTTACACATATAGAAACTCGACCGAATGCACTGTACGGAAAAGTGCAGAAAAGTGATTCTAGCCGTTGTGGAGTTGCAACAAGTGAAAATAGATCCATTGCAAGCCACAAAACAGCTATTTTTCATTCACAAGTGTTCCCAAAGGCTAAGAGGCATCCCCAACTATAAATAGGACCCCTTGGGCTTCATTCCAAGGTTGAGCATTCATTGCAAACTCTTTATGAGGTTCCTATTCTATAGTTGAGTGCTTCCTACAGCCTCCTCTCTCTCTCTAAGCTTAATCACTTGCTACATCCATTAGAGTGAGTAGGAGATTTGTAAGAGAGCTAGTTCTACTTGTATATCTTGTGAGGCTCTCACTTCCACCACCTCCTTATCTCTCATTTGTTATCTTGAAGATGAAGGTTCTCTCTCTTGTCCAAGAGAGGTGAAGAAGAACAAGGGAAGGAGTCCCTTGGTGAAGATCAAGGCTGAAGACTTGGAGCTAGAGTGGGTAAGCCCTTGGAGAAGGCAGAAGACTCAAGCTCAAGTGGGTAAGTCCTTGGTGGAAAGCTTCTCCGAGTGAAGGTGAAGTCAAAGGCGGAAGATCCAAGAAGAGTGGGTAATTCCTGCAAGGTCGAAGACTTGTGCAAGAGTGGGTAAGTCCTTGGAGAAGGCCGAAGACTCTTGCAAAGTGGGTAAATCCTTGATAAGGTTGAAGACTCTTTGTATTGGATAGGTAAGTCCTTTGTTGGTCATGCATTGCATGTCTTATGAATGAATATAAGAGTGCAAGAGTTTGGAAGTCCTAGAGGTTGACCTCTCTAGGCAAGTGGACTGACACACTTCTAGTTTGAAGTGTGGAACCACTCTAAATAACTTGTCTAATTGGTGCATGTTCAATCTCTCTTATACTTGCTATGCATGATTTAGTTGCACTCAAATTACCTATTTAGCAACCTTATCTTATCATATATCTTGAAGGTTTAATGAATTTTGTTTACGTGCTTTCAGCTCTATTCACCCCCCCTCTAGAGAATCTAATCACCCATCTAGGATCCAACAAGTGGTATCAGAGCGGGTCTTCTCCAAGCATACTTCAACAAGTAGGAGAAGATGGGTGACTACCTAGGAGGGAGAGTCTCGACCAGCCTTTCAATCTTTGATGGGAGCAACTTGCTCTATTGGAGAAGAAGACTTCAATTCTTCATCTAAGGATCAAGTCTCGAGATGTGGCAAATGGTGAACAGCCCATACATTCTACCAAAGACAAACATTGAAGAATGGGATGAAGCCACCTTGATGAAAGCAACCTTAAATGCAAGAGCCATGCACATCCTTTATGCCTCCATGACCCCCACCGAGTTCAACCGGATTTACTCTTGTGAGACGGCCTATGAGGTATGGAGAAAGCTTTGCATCACTTATGAAGGGACAGATCAAGTGAAGGAAAGCAAAGTCTACATGCTCAAAGGGTTGCTTGAGAACTTCAAGATGGGAAAGGAGGAGAGCCTAGCCAACATGTACGCAAGGCTCAACACCATCTTGAATGGTCTTTCTGTTCTAGGACATCCTATGTCTAGTGGAGAGATCAACTCAAAGATCCTTAGAACTCTCCCCAAGAGATGGGAATCCAAGGTGACTTCCATTGAAGAAGCAAGGTCGCTTAGGGATATTCCTATTGAAGAGCTCATTGGTAATCTACAAGCACATGAAGCCACGCTTGACAAGAGGGAGGAAGTAGAAAGACAAGAGAAGAAAGAGCTAAAGAGAATGAAGAAGGATGAAATAAAGGCTCAAATTGAAGCTATCATGGAAATAGTCTATCCATCCTCTCAAGCTAAAGAAGATGCCATGTACTCCAAGGGTAGACTCTACAAAGGCAAGTCCTCCTCCATCCGGTGCTTCACATGTGGAAAGAAGGGTCACTACAAGGAAGATTGCCCACAAGGCAAAAAGACCCATATTCACAAGGAGAAATGGCACTCAAGCTCAAGTGGCTCCTCCAACTCAAGCTCAAGTGAAGATTCATGTGAAGGATCAAGCTCAAGCTTCAGTGATGAAGGAGAATTTAATTTTGCTCTTGTAGCATCAACAAGTGAAGACTCAAATGAGGTAAATCCAGAATCTTTAGATAAAGAATCCTTGATTGATCTCATTCGTGATATTTGTGCATCTCTTAAGTCTTCTCAAAAGAAAAAGAAAAAGGTTGCTAAAATTGTTGATAATTTGTATGTAGAATTAAATGATCTTGAACATGCAAAATCTTGCTTGCTTAATGATAAAAATGATTGTCTTAGCCAAGTAGACTCTCTTAAACTTGAAAATGCTAGTTTACTTGATAAGATTAAATTTCTAGAAGCTCAACCTCTCATGCCTAGTTCAAATGAAGAGCATACTTTAATTGTTGATTCTCTCATGCATGACATTGATGTTCTTAAATCTGAAAACAAGGACAAAGATTTTGTTTTGCATGAATTAGAAATAGAAAATGCCTCCTTGCTTGCTAAAATCAATGGGCATGTATCCTGTTCTAGTTCTAGAGAGAATGATGTTGCTGCTCTTCATATTGATAGAGATTCTTATTTAACTAAAACTCTTTGCTTAGAAAATGATCTTCTACATGCTAGAGATAACATTAATCAATTGTCTTCTACTATTGCTTCTCTTAAGCATGATAATGATAGTTTAAGATCTTCTTTGCAAAGATTCTTAGTTGGTAAAAAGAATCTAAATCAAATCCTAGACCATACTACTAAACAAATTGGTAGACATGGTTTAGGGTATGATAGTAGTCAAGGGAACAACAAAGATAAAGGACCTCCAATATTCCATGGAGAATCCTCTAGTTCTAAGACTATGGGCACATGCAACTATTGCAATGAATTAGGTCATTATTCTAATTGTTGTCCTTTTAGGAAAGCACCCAAGAGAAATAGGATTTGGGTTGCTAAGCTAACTCCTCCGGACCCAAAAAGATGATTGGGGACCATTTCATCTTTCTTCTTGTAGGTACTTGCAAATGGATTGACTTGAACCACTAATTTGCAAATTGACTTCTCAATCCACATGAAAGAAGAAAGGTGAGATGTGTAGAGGGTGACAACAAGTGGAAAAGCAATGGTAAGTACAAAGGTAATGGTTTTATTGCTTATAACCATTTCTAACTTGTTTTGTCAAGTTAGTGTGCACTATACATATGGTTTTTGAGTCAAAAGTGGCATTTTGTGATTCTCTTCACACTCTTGCTCAAAAACTGTTTCTAATGCTTCCATAGTGCATTACTAACTGGATTAGACATGTTTGGATATGGTTTGTATTTTTAGCATGCCTTTAAATATGTTTTTATAAAATAGGTGTGCTTGTTGACAGCTGCTCTGTCGGTCGAGTTTGCCCTATTGAAACTCGACCGATAGGCACCAAGAGTGTTGCCAACAGCTTTCATCGGTCGAGTTGTCAATGCACATAACTCGACCGATCACATTGTGCACAGAATATACAGTTGGCTTATTGGATGAGAATTTCCCTCTCAACTAGATTTTCTCAACCAATAGCCTTATTCTTTGGCACTCTCTTTTGGTATCTTTATATATGCATATTGCCATGTTTTAAAATTTCCTATCTTGCATACAACTCTATCTCTCTAATTGCTCTAAATTGGTATATCTATATCTTGCAATTACTTGCTTTGAGTTGTTTTGCAAGTTTTCATGATGATCTCTTTGGATTTCTTGGTTGTGTCTAAAATCACTTCCGTTGTGCTCTAACTTGCTACATCTTTCTAGGTGTATATCTTGTTTTGATACAACCTTGAGGTTCTTAGTGGTAATCATCTTCTGGAACTGATGCATATTTGTATGTGAGTTATATCTTTTCATTCTTCTAAACTTGCATATCTCCTTGTTTGGATATATCTCTTCATCTAATCATAGCTTGCTTTATCTTGTGTATCTTTTGGTACCTCTTGCTATGATCTAGATCCTACTAGTAGTCCTAACTTGTGATATCATCTACTAGTAGTTCATATACATGTAGTTCTAACCCTGTTTACAATTGGCATATTTTCTCATCTATATGCTATGCTTATACATGCTCAAGCTTGTTCCTTAAATTGAATATCTACTATCTTGAGTTGCTTGCATAACATTGTGATGCAGGGTACATAGATCTACATGATATGTGGGAATTGGAGTATTTTTGGATTTTATGCAGCTTTTACTCCAGTTTTAGTTTTTGGTGCAAGACTAGTGTTTTTCATGCAGAAACAACCTTATGAGCAAGACTCATTGCATCGCCATGAGCTCCGATGGTTTTTGAACAAATTCCATCATCTTGAGGGTCAAAATTGCAATTTATTATTTTTATGCAGCACTTTATCTTGCATTTTGGGGTGTTCAAGTATATTCTTTAACTTGTTCTTCTTTCTATGCTTGGACAAGCCCCTATCTGTGCTCTTCTACTATCCTTATATATATTTGTGTTATCTCCTTTCTCTTTAACAACTAATGTTTCTTATTTCTTCATAACCCCACTTTTTAAAATGACAAAGAGGGAGAAAGGTATGTCTTCTTTTAAAAAGAGGAAGAAGGCATGTCTTACATGAAGAAGAGAAGTATGCTCATGTAAAGGGAGAAGGCAAAGGGGAGAAGACATATATGTGTAGAACATATATGAGTAGAAGACATAGTATTCTATAAATGTTATGAAAGCTAACCATGCAGGAGAAATAGCATCAATTGAGGGGGAGTATGAAAACTCCATGCGCATCATTTGAGGGGGAGCATATGAACTCAATTCTATTGAAACCCCTAGGTTTCTCCAAAGGTATGACTTTACTTTAAAGCTTTCAATACATTTATGAAATGGTTTGTCATCTTCAAAAAGGGGGAGAATGTTGACTCAAGGTCAATTAGGTCAATGTTGACTCACGTCTAAATTGACTAAACCCGTGTTTTGATGATGACTAACCATTCCACATATTGGTGTCTAATGCCTCTACTTGAGTGTTTTCAGATTAGGTATAGACACACTCCAATTGCCCAAACTTGCGCATTTCAAATTGGAGAAAAGACAAGTCAAAGTCATACAAGTGGACGTTTTTGTAATAAGATGTAAATCCATTAGAATCATGTTGTAAATCACTTGTAATGATTGTATGACTTGTAATTAAGCTTAGAAAAATCTCAGGAACACTTAGATCAAATATTAGAGCACTTTTAATGCAACTTTGAAAATCAATTACAGGCACTTGTTCGGTCGAGTTTCCCACCGTGAAACTCGATCGATCAACCTTGGTCGATTTTCTGAAGATTGCATCGGTCGAGTTGTGCACTCACAGAAATCGACCGATTGGGTAGTAGGCCAGTTCCAGTTGGAATGGTCGGTCGAGTTTCCTCAGAACAAACGCGACCGATCATTTCAATATCAGGCTTCCTGCTACTTGATCGGTCGAGTTACACATATAGAAACTCGACCGAATGCACTGTACGGAAAAGTGCAGAAAAGTGATTCTAGCCGTTGTGGAGTTGCAACAAGTGAAAATAGATCTGTTGCAAGCCACAAAACGGCTAGTTTTCATTCACAAGTGTTCCCAAAGGCTAAGAGGCATCCCCAGCTATAAATAGGACCCCTTGGGCTTCATTCCAAGGTTGAGCATTCATTGCAAACTCTTTATGAGGTTCCTATTCTATAGTTGAGTGCTTCCTACAGCCTCCTCTCTCTCTCTAAGCTTAATCACTTGCTACATCCATTAGAGTGAGTAGGAGATTTGTAAGAGATCTAGTTCTACTTGTATATCTTTTGAGGCTCTCACTTCCACCTTCTCCCCATCTCTCATTTGCTATCTTGAAGATGAAGGTTCTCTCTCTTGTCCAAGAGAGGTGAAGAAGAACAAGGGAAGGAGTCCCTTGGTGAAGATCAAGGCTGAAGACTTGGAGCTAGAGTGGGTAAGCCCTTGGAGAAGGCAGAAGACTCAAGCTCAAGTGGGTAAGTCCTTGGTGGAAAGCTTCTCCGAGTGAAGGTGAAGTCAAAAGCGGAAGATCCAAGAAGAGTGGGTAATTCCTGCAAGGCTGAAGACTTGTGCAAGAGTGGGTAAGTCCTTGGAGAAGGCCGAAGACTCTTGCAAAGTGGGTAAGTCCTTGATAAGGTTGAAGACTCTTTGTATTGGATAGGTAAGTCCTTTGTTGGTCATGCATTGCATGTCTTATGAATGAATATAAGAGTGCAAGAGTTTGGAAGTCCTAGAGGTTGACCTCTCTAGGCAAGTGGACTGACACACTTCTAGTTTGAAGTGTGGAACCACTCTAAATAACTTGTCTAATTGGTGCATGTTCAATCTCTCTTATCCTTGTTATGCATGATTTAGTTGCACTCAAATTACCTATTTAGCAACCTTATCTTATCATATAGCTTGAAGGTTTAATGAATTTTGTTTAAGTGCTTTCAGCTCTATTCACCCCCCCTCTAGAGCATCTAATCACCCATCTAGGATCCAACAAGTGGTATCA
Source organism: Alisma plantago-aquatica (assembly GCA_963693085.1). Lineage (NCBI taxonomy): Eukaryota > Viridiplantae > Streptophyta > Magnoliopsida > Alismatales > Alismataceae > Alisma > Alisma plantago-aquatica. The sequence continues at coordinate 1,069,744,594 of OY856410.1, forward strand.
GAGCGGGTCTTCTCCAAGCATACTTCAACAAGTAGGAGAAGATGGGTGACTACCTAGGAGGGAGACTCTCGACCAGCCTTCCAATCTTTGATGGGAGCAACTTCCTCTATTGGAGAAGAAGACTTCAATTCTTCATCCAAGGATCAAGTCTCGAGATTGGGCAAATGGTGAACAACCCATACATTCTACCAAAGACAAACATTGAAGAATGGGATGAAGCCACCTTGATGAAAGAAACCTTAAATGCAAGAGCCATGCACATCCTTTATGCCTCCATGACCCCCACCGAGTTCAACCGGATTTCCTTTTGTGAGACGGCCTATGACGTATGGAGAAAGCTTTGCATCACTTATGAAGGGACAGATCAAGTGAAGGAAAGCAAAGTCTACATGCTCAAAGGGTTGCTTCAGAACTTCAAGATGGGAAAGGAGGAGAGCATAGCCAACATGTACTCAAGGATCAACACCATCTTGAATGGTCTTGCTGCTCTAGGACATCCTATGTCTAGTGGAGAGATCAACTCAAAGATCCTTAGAACTCTCCCCAAGAGATGGGAATCCAAGGTGACTTCCATTGAAGAAGCAAGGCCGCTTAGGGATATTCCTATTGAAGAGCTCATTGGTAATCTACAAGCACATGAAGCCACACTTGACAAGAGGGAGGAAGTAGAAAGACAAGAGAAGAAATAGCTAACGAGAATGAAGAAGGCTGAAATAAAGGCTCAAATTGAAGCTATCATGGAAAAAGTCTCTCCATCCTCTCAAGCTAAAGAAGATGCCATGTACTCCAAGGGTAGACTCTACAAAGGCAAGTCCTCCTCCATCCGGTGCTTCACATGTGGACAGAAGGATCACTACAAGGAAGATTGCCCACAAGGAAAAAAGACCCATCTTCACAAGGAGAAATGGCACTCAAGCTCAAGTGGCTCCTCCAACTCAAGCTCAAGTGAAGATTCATGTGATGGATCAAGCTCAAGCTCTAGTGATGAAGGAGAATGTCATTTTGCTCTTGTAGCATCAACAAGTGAAGACTCAAATGAGGTAAATCTAGACTCTTTAGATAAAGAATCCTTGATTGATCTCATTCATGATATTTGTGCATCTCTTAAGTCTTCTCAAAAGAAAAAGAAAAAGGTTGATAAAATTGTTGATAATTTGTATGTAGAATTAAATGATCTTGAACGTGCAAAATCTTGCTTGCTTAATGATAAAAATGATTGTATTAGCCAAGTAGACTCTCTTAAACTTGAAAATGCTAGTTTACTTGATAAGATTAAATTTCTAGAAGCTCAACCTCTCATTCCTACTTCAAATGAAGAGTATACTTTAATTGTTGATTCTCTCATGCATGACATTGATGTTCTTAAATCTGAAAACAAGGACAAAGATTTTGTTTTGCATGAATTAGAAATAGAAAATGCCTCCTTGTTTGCTAAAATCAATGGGCATGTATCCTGTTCTAGTTCTAGAGAGAATGATGTTGCTGCTCTTCATATTGATAAAGATTCTTATTTAACTAAAACTCTTTGCTTAGAAAATGATCTTCTACATGCTAGAGATAACATTAATCAATTGTCTTCTACTATTGCTTCTCTTAAACATGATAATGATAGTTTAAGATCTTCTTTGCAAAGATTCTTAGTTGGTAAAAAGAATCTAAATCAAATCCTAGACCATACTACTAAACAAATTGGTAGACATGGTTTAGGGTATGATAGTAGTCAAGGGAACAACAAAGATAAAGGACCTCCAATATTCCATGGAGAATCCTCTAGTTCCAAGACTATGGGCACATGCAACTATTGCAATGAATTAGGTCATTATTCTAATTGTTGTCCTTTTAGGAAAGCACCCAAGAGAAATAGGATTTGGGTTGCTAAGATAACTCCTCCGGACCCAAAAACATGATTGGGGACCATTTCATCTTTCTTCTTGTAGGTACTTGCAAATGGATTGACTTGAACTACTAATTTGCAAATTGGCTTCTCAATCCACATGAAAGAAGAAAGGTGAGATGTGCAGAGGGTGAAAACAAGTGGAAAAGCAATGGTAAGTACAAAGGTAATGGTTTTATTGCTTATAACCATTTCTAACTTGTTTTGTCAAGTTAGTGTGCACTATACATATGGTTTTTGAGTCAAAAGTGGCATTTTGTGATTATCTTCACACTCTTGCTCAAAAACTGTTTCTAATGCTTCCATAGTGCATTACTAATTGGATTAGACATGTTTGGATATGGTTTGTATTTTTAGCATGCCTTTAAATATGTTTTTATAAAATAGGTGTGCTTGTTGACAGCTGCTCTGTCGGTTGAGTTTGCCCTATTGAAACTCGACTGATAGGCACCAAGAGTGTTTCCAACAGCTGTCATCGGTCGAGTTGTCAATGCACAGAACTCGACCGATCACACTGTGCACTGAATATACAGTTGGCTTATTGGATGAGAATTTCCCTCTCAACTAGATTTTCTCAACCAATAGCCTTATTCTTTGGCACTCTCTTTTGGTATCTTTATATATGCATATTGCCATGTTTTAAAATTGCCTATCTTGCATACAACTCTATCTCTCTAATTGCTCTAAATTGGTATATCTATATCTTGCAATTACTTGCTTTGAGTTGTTTTGCAGGTTTTGATGATGATCTCTTTGGATTTCTTGGTTGTGTCTAAAATTGCTTCCGTTGTGCTCTAACTTGCTACATCTTTCTAGGTGTATATCTTATTTTGATACAACCTTGAGGTTCTTAGTGGTAATCATCTTCTGGAAATGATGCATATTTGTATGTGAGTTATATCCTTTCATGCTTCTAAACTTGCATATCTCCTTGTTTGGATATATCTCTTCATCAAATCATAGCTTGCTTTATCTTGTGTATCTTTTGGTATCTCTTGCAATGATCTAGATCCTACTAGTAGTCCTAACTTGTGATATCATCTACTAGTAGTTCATATACATGTAGTTCTAACCCTGTTTACAATTGGCATCTTTGCTCATCTATATGCTATGCTTAGACATGCTCAAGCTTGTTCCTTAAATTGAATATCTACTATCTTGAGTTGCTTGCATAACATTGTGATGCAGGGTACATAGATCTACATGATATGTGGGAATTGGAGTATTTTTGGATTTTATGCTGCTTTTACTCCAGTTTCAGTTTTTGGTGCAAGACTAGTGTTTTTCATGCAGAAATAACCTTCTGAGCAAGACTCATCGCAACGCCATGAGCTCTGATGGTTTTTGATCAAATTCCATCATCTTGAGGGTCAAAATTGCAATTTATTATTTTTCTGCAGCACTTTATCTTGCATTTTGGGGTGTTCAAGTATATTCTTTAACTTGCTCTTCTTTCTATGCTTGGACAAGCCCCTATCTGTGCTCTTCTACTCTCCTTATATATATTTGTGTTATCTCCTTTCTCTTTAACAACTGATGTTTCTTATTTCTTCATAACCCCACTTTTTGAAATGACAAAGAGGGAGAAAGGTATGTCTTCTTTTAAAAAGAGGAAGAAGGTATGTCTTACATGAAGAAGAGAAGTATGCTCATGTAAAGGGAGAAGGCAAAGGGGAGAATACATATATGTGTAGAACATATATGAGTAGAAGACATAGTATTCTATAAATGTTATGAAAGCTAACCATGCAGGAGAAATAGCATCAATTGAGGGGGAGTATGAAAACTCCATGTGCATCAATTGAGGGGGATCATATGAACTCAATTCTATTGAAACCCCTAGGTTTCTCCAAAGGTATGACTTTACTTTAAAGCTTTCAATACATTTATGGAATGGTTTGTCATCTTCAAAAAGGGGGAGAATGTTGACTCAAGGTCAATTAGGTCAATGTTGACTCACATCTAAATTGACTAAACCCATGTTTTGATGATGACTAACCATTCCACATATTGGTGTCTAATGCCTCTACTTGAGTGTTTTTAGATTAGGTATAGACACACTCCAACTGCCCTAACTTGCGCATCTCAAATTGGAGAAAAGACAAGTCAAAGTCATACAAGTGGACGTTTTTGTAATATGATGTAAATCCATTAGAATCATGTTGTAAATCACTTGTCATGATTGTATGACTTGTAATTAAGCTTAGAAAAATATCAGGAACACTTAGATCAAATATTAGTGCACTTTTAATGCAACTTTGAAAATCAATTACAGGCACTTGTTCGGTCGAGTTTCCCACCCTGAAACTCGACCGATCAACCTTGGTCGATTTTCTGAAGATTGCATCGGTCGAGTTGTGCACTCACAGAAATCGACCGATTGGGTAGTAGGCATGTTCCAGTTGGAATGGTCGGTCGAGTTTCCTCAGAACAAACTCGACCGATCATTTCAATATGGGGCTGCCTGCTACTTGATCGGTCGAGTTACACATATAGAAACTCGACCAAATGCACTGTACGGAAAAGTGCAGAAAAGTGATTCTAGCCGTTGTGGAGTTGCAACAAGTGAAAATAGATCTGTTGCAAGCCACAAAACAGATAGTTTTCATTCACAAGTGTTCCCAAAGGCTAAGAGGCATCCCCAGCTATAAATAGGACCCCTTGGGCTTCATTCCAAGGTTGGGCATTCATTGCAAACTCTATATGAGGTTCCTATTCTATAGTTGAGTGCTTCCTACAACCTCCTCTCTCTCTCTAAGCTTAATCACTTGCTACATCCATGAGAGTGAGTAGGAGATTTGTAAGAGAGCTAGTTCTACTTGTATATCTTGTGAGGCTCTCACTTCCACCACCTCCCCATCTCTCATTTGCTATCTTGAAGATGAAGGTTCTGTCTCTTGTCCAAGAGAGGTGAAGAAGAATAAGGGAAGGAGTCCCTTGGTGAAGATCAAGGCTGAAGACTTGGAGCTAGAGTGGGTAAGCCCTTGGAGAAGGCAGAAGACTCAAGCTCAAGTGGGTAAGTCCTTGGTGGAAAGCTTCTCCGAGTGAAGGTGAAGTCAAAGGCGGAAGATCCAAGAAGAGTGGGTAATTCCTGCAAGGCCGAAGACTTGTGCAAGAGTGGGTAAGTCCTTGGAGAAGGCCGAAGACTCTTGCAAAGTGGGTAAGTCCTTGATAAGGTTGAAGACTCTTTGTATTGGATAGGTAAGTCCTTTGTTGGTCATGCATTGCATGTATTATGAATGAATATAAGATTGCAAGATTTTGGAAGTCCTAGAGGTTGACCTCTCTAGGCAAGTGGACTGACACACTTCTAGTTTGAAGTGTGGAACCACTCTAAATAACTTGTCTAATTGGTGCATGTTCAATCTCTCTTATCCTTGCTATGCATGATTTAGTTGCACTCAAATTACCTATTTAGCAACCTTATCTTGTCATATATCTTGAAGGTTTAATGAATTTTGTTTAAGTGCTTTCAGCTCTATTCACCCACCCTCTAGAGCATCTAATCACCCATCTAGGATCCAACAAGTGGTATCAGAGCGGGTCTTCTCCAAGCATACTTCAACAAGTAGGAGAAGATGGGTGACTACCTAGGAGGGAGACTCTCGACCAGCCTTCCAATCTTTGATGGGAGCAACTTCCTCTCTTGGAGAAGAATACTTCAATTCTTCATCCAAGGATCAAGTCTCGAGATGTGGCAAATGGTGAACAGCCCATACATTCTACCAAAGACAAACATTGAAGAACGGGATGAAGCCACCTTGATGAAAGCAACCTTAAATGCAAGAGCCATGCACATCCTTTATGCCTCTATGACCCCCACCGAGTTCAACCGGATTTCCTCTTGTGAGATGACCTATGAGGTATGGAGAAAGCTTTGCATCACTTCTGAAGGGACAGATCAAGTGAAGGAAAGCAAAGTCTACATGCTCAAAGGGTTGCTTGAGAACTTCAAGATGGGAAAGGAGGAGAGCATAGCCAACATGTATTCAAGGCTCAACACCATCTTGAATGGTCTTGCTGTTCTAGGACATCCTATGTCTAGTGGAGAGATCAACTCAAAGATCCTTAGAACTCTCCCCAAGAGATGGGAATCCAAGGTGACTTCCATTGAAGAAGCAAGGTCGCTTAGGGATATTCCTATTGAAGAGCTCATTGGTAATATACAAGCACATGAAGCCACGCTTGATAAGAGGGAGGAAGTAGAAAGACAAGAGAAGAAAGAGATAAAGAGAATGAAGAAGGCTGAAATAAAGGCTCAAATTGAAGCTATCATGGAAAAAGTCTCTCCATCCTCTCAAGCTAAAGAAGATGCCATGTACTGCAAGGGTAGACTCTACAAAGGCAAGTCCTCCTCCATCCGGTGCTTCACATGTGGAAAGAAGGGTCACTACAAGGAAGATTGCCCACAAGGCAAAAAGACCCATCTTCACAAGGAGAAATGGCACTCAAGCTCAAGTGGCTCCTCCAACTCAAGCTCAAGTGAAGATTCATGTGAAGGATCAAGCTCAAGCTCTAGTGATGAAGGAGAATGTCATTTTACTCTTGTAGTATCAAAAAGTGAAGACTCAAATGAGGTAGATCTAGACTCTTTAGATAAAGAATCCTTGATTGATCTCATTCATGATATTTGTGCATCTTTTAAGTCTTCTCAAAAGAAAAAGAAAAAGGTTGCTAAAATTGTTGATAATTTGTATGTAGAATTAAATGATCTTCAACATGCAAAATCTTGCTTGCTTAATGATAAAAATGATTGTCTTAGCCAAGTAGACTCTCTTAAACTTGAAAATGCTAGTTTACTTGATAAGATTAAATTTCTAGAATCTCAACCTCTCATGCCTAGTTCAAATGAAGAGCATACTTTAATTGTTGATTCTCTCATGCATGACATTGATGTTCTTAAATCTGAAAACAAGGACAAAGATTTTGTTTTGCATGAATTAGAAATAGAAAATGCCTCCTTGCTTGCTAAAATCAATGGGCATGTATCCTGTTCTAGTTCTAGAGCGAATGATGTTGCTACTCTTCATATTGATAGATATTCTTATTTAACTAAAACTCTTTGCTTAGAAAATGATCTTCTACATGCTAGAGATAACATTAATCAATTGTCTTCTACTATTTCTTCTCTTAAGCATGATAATGATAGTTTAAGATCTTCTTTGCAAAGATTCTTAGTTGGTAAAAAGAATCTAAATCAAATCCTAGACCATACTACTAAACAAATTGGTATACATGGTTTAGGGTATGATAGTAGTCAAGGGAACAACAAAGATAAATGACCTCCAATATTCCATGGAGAATCATCTAGTTCCAAGACTATGGGCACATGCAACTATTGCAATGAATTAGGTCATTATTCTAATTGTTGTCCTTTTAGGAAAGCACCCAAGAGAAATAGGATTTGGGTTGCTAAGCTAACTCCTCCGGACCCAAAAACATGATTGGGGACCATTTCATCTTTCTTCTTGTAGGTACTTGCAAATGGATTGACTTGAACCACTAATTTGAAAATTGACTTCTCAATCCACATGAAAGAAGAAAGGTGAGATGTGCAGAGGGTGACAACAAGTGGAAAAGCAATGGTAAGTACAAAGATAATGGTTTTATTTCTTATAACCATTTCTAACTTGTTTTGTCAAGTTAGTGTGCACTATACATATGGTTTTTGAGTCAAAAGTGGCATTTTGTGATTCTCTTCACACTCTTGCTCAAAAACTGTTTCTAATGCTTCCATAGTGCATTACTAACTGGATTAGACATGTTTGGATATGGTTTGTATTTTTAGCATGCCTTTAAATATGTTTTTATAAAATAGGTGTTCTTGTTGACATCTGCTCTGTCGGTCGAGTTTTCCCTATTGAAACTCGACCGATAGGCACCAAGAGTGTTGCCAACAACTGTCATCGGTCGAGTTGTCAATGCACATAATTCGACCGATCACGCTGTGCACAGAATATACAGTTGGCTTATTGGATGAGAATTTCCCTCTCAACTAGATTTTCTCAACCAATAGCCTTATTCTTTGGCACTCTCTTTTGGTATCTTTATATATGCATATTGCCATGTTTTAAAATTGCCTATCTTGCATACAACTCTATCTCTCTAATTGCTCTAAATTGGTATATCTATATCTTGCAATTACTTGCTTTGAGTTGTTTTGCAGGTTTTGATGATGATCTCTTTGGATTTCTTGGTTGTGTCTAAAATTGCTTCCGTTGTGCTCTAACTTGCTACATCTTTCTAGGTGTATATCTTGTTTTGATACAACCTTGAGGTTCTTAGTGGTAATCATCTTCTGGAAATGATGCATATTTGTATGTGAGTTATATCCTTTCATGCTTCTAAACTTGCATATCTCCTTGTTTGGATATATCTCTTCATCTAATCATAGCTTGCTTTATCTTGTGTATCTTTTGGTATCTCTTGCTATGATCTAGATCCTACTAGTAGTCCTAACTTGTGATATCATCTACTAGTAGTTCATATACATGTAGTTCTAACTCTGTTTACAATTGGCATCTTTGCTCATCTATATGCTATGCTTATACATGCTCAAGCTTGTTCCTTAAATTGAATATCTACTATCTTGAGTTGCTTGCATAACATTGTGATGCAGGGTACATAGATCTACATGATATGTGGGAATTGGAGTATTTTTGGATTTTATGCAGCTTTTACTCCAGTTTCAGTTTTTGGTGCAAGACTAGTGTTTTTCATGCAGAAACAACCTTCTGAGCAAGACTCATTGCATCGCCATGAGCTCCGATGGTTTTTGATCAAATTCCATCATCTTGAGGGTCAAAATTGCAATTTATTATTTTTCTGCAGCACTTTATCTTGCATTTTGGGTTGTTCAAGTATATTCTTTAACTTTCTCTTCTTTCTATGCTTGAACAAGCCCCTATCTGTGCTCTTCTACTCTCCTTATATATATTTATGTTATCTCCTTTCTCTTTAACAAGTGATGTTTCTTATTTCTTCATAACCCCACTTTTTGAAATGACAAAGAGGGAGAAAGGTATGTCTTCTTTTAAAAAGAGGAAGAAGGCATGTCTTACATGAAGAAGAGAAGTATGCTCATGTAAAGGGAGAAGGCAAAGGGGAGAAGACATATATGTGTAGAACATATATGAGTAGAAGACATAGTATTCTATAAATGTTATGAAAGCTAACCATGCAGGAGAAATAGCATCAATTGAAGGGGAGTATGAAAACTCCATGTGCATCAATTGAGGGGGAGCATATGAACTCAATTCTATTGAAACCCCTATGTTTCTCCAAAGGTATGACTTTACTTTAAAGCTTTCAATACATTTATGGAATGGTTTGTCATCTTCAAAAAGGGGGAGAATGTTGACTCAAGGTCAATTAGGTCAATGTTGACTCACATCTAAATTGACTAAACCCGTGTTTTGATGATGACTAACCATTCCACATATTGGTGTCTAATGCCTCTACTTGAGTGTTTTCATATTAGGTATAGACACACTCCAACTGCCCTAACTTGTGGATCTCAAATTGGAGAAAAGACAAGTCAAAGTCATACAAGTGGACATTTTTGTAATATGATGTAAATCCATTAGAATCATGTTGTAAATCACTTGTCAGGATTGTATGACTTGTAATTAAGCTTAGAAAAATATCGTGAACACTTAGATCGAATATTAGAGCACTTTTAATGCAACTTTGAAAATCAATTACAGGCACTTGTTCGGTCGAGTTTCCCACCCCGAAACTCGACCGATCAACCTTGGTCGATTTTATGAAGATTGCATCGGTCGAGTTGTGCACTCACAGAACTCGACCGATTGGGTAGTAGGCCAGTTCCAGTTGGAATGGTCGGTCGAGTTTCCTCAGAACAAACTCGACCGATCATTTCAATATCGGGCTGCCTGCTACTTGATCGGTCGAGTTACACATATAGAAACTCGACCGAATGCATTGTACGGAAAAGTGCAGAAATGTGATTCTTGCCGTTGTGGAGTTGCAACAAGTGAAAATAGATTCGTTGCAAGCCACAAAACGGCTAGTTTTCATTCACAAGTGTTCCCAAAGGCTAAGAGGCATCCCCAGCTATAAATAGGACCCCTTGGGCTTCATTCCAAGGTTGAGCATTCATTGCAAACTCTTTATAAGGTTCCTATTCTATAGTTGAGTGCTTCCTACAGCCTCCTCTCTCTCTCTAAGCTTAATCACTTGCTACATCCATTAGAGTGAGTAGGAGATTTGTAAGAGAGCTAGTTCTACTTGTATATCTTGTGAGGCTCTCACTTCCACCACCTCCCCATCTCTCATTTGCTATCTTGAAGATGAAGGTTCTCTCTCTTGTCCAAGAGAGGTTAAGAAGAACAAGGGAAGGAGTCCCTTGGTGAAGATCAAGGCTGAAGACTTGGAGCTAGAGTGAGTAAGCCCTTGGAGAAGGCAGAAGACTCAAGCTCAAGTGGGTAAGTCCTTGGTGGAAAGCTTCTCCGAGTGAAGGTGAAGTCAAAGGCGGAAGATCCAAGAAGAGTGGGTAATTCCTGCAAGGCTTAAGACTTGTGCAAGAGTGGGTAAGTCCTTGGAGAAGGCCGAAGACTCTTGCAAAGTGGGTAAGTCCTTGATAAGGTTGAAGACTCTTTGTATTGGATAGGTAAGTCCTTTGTTGGTCATGCATTGCATGTCTTATGAATGAATATAAGAGTGTAAGAGTTTGGAAGTCCTAGAGGTTGACCTCTCTAGGCAAGTGGACTGACACACTTCTAGTTTGAAGTGTGGAACCACTCTAAATAACTTGTCTAATTGGTGCATGTTCAATCTTACTTATCCTTGCTATGCATGATTTAGTTGCACTCAAATTACCTATTTAGCAACCTTATCTTATCATATATCTTGAAGGTTTAATGAATTTTGTTTAAGTTCTTTCAGCTCTATTCACCCTCCTCTAGAGCATCTAATCACCCATCTAGGATCCAACAAATGGTATCAGAGCGGGTCTTCTCCAATCATACTTCATAAAGTAGGAGAAGATGGGTGACTACCTAGGAGGGAGACTCTCGACCAGCCTTCCAATCTTTGATGGGAGCAACTTCCTCTATTGGAGAAGAAGACTTCAATTCTTCATCCAAGGATCAAGTCTCGAGATGTGGCAAATGGTGAACAGCCCATACATTCTACCAAAGACAAACATTGAAGAATGGGATGAAGCCACCTTGATGAAAGCAACCTTAAATGCAAGATCCATGCACATCCTTTATGCCTCCATGACCCCCACTGAGTTCAACCGGATTTCCTCTTGTGAGACGGCCTATAAGGTATGGAGAAAGCTTTGCATCACTTATGAAGGGACAGATCAAGTGAAGGAAAGCAAAGTCTACATGCTCAAAGGGTTGCTTGAGAACTTCAATATGGGAAAGGAGGAGAGCATAGCCAACATGTACTCAAGGCTCAACACCATCTTGAATGGTCTTGCTGTTATAGGACATCCTATGTCTAGTGGAGAGATCAACTCAAAGATCCTTAGAACTCTCCCCAAGAGATGGGAATCCAAGGTGACTTCCATTGAAGAAGCAAGGTCGCTTAGGGATATTCCTATTGAAGAGCTCATTGGTAATCTACAAGCACATGAAGCCACGTTTGACAAGAGGGAGAAAGTAGAAAGACAAGAGAAGAAAGAGCTAAAGAGAATGAAGAAGGCTGAAATAAAGGCTCAAATTGAAGCTATCATGGAAAAAGTCTCTCCATCCTCTCAAGCTAAAGAAGATGCCATGTACTCCAAGGGTAGACTCTACAAAGGCAAGTCCTCCTCCATCCGGTGCTTCACATGTGGAAAGAAGGGTCACTACAAGGAAGACTGCCCACAAGGCAAAACGACCCATCTTCACAAGGAGAAATGGCACTCAAGCTCAAGTGGCTCCTCCAACTCAAGCTCAAGTGAAGATTCATGTGAAGGATCAAGCTCAAGCTCTAGTGATGAAGGAGAATGTCATTTTGCTCTTGTAGCATCAACAAGTGAAGACTCAAATGAGGTAAATCTAGACTCTTTAGATAAAGAATCCTTGATTGATCTCATTCATGATATTTGTGCATCTCTTAAGTCTTCCCAAAAGAAAAAGAAAAAGGTTGCTAAAATTGTTGATAATTTGTATGTAGAATTAAATGATCTTGAACATGCAAAATCTTGCTTGCTTAATGATAAAAATGATTGTCTTAGCCAAGTAGACTCTCTTAAACTTGAAAATGCTAGTTTACTTGAAAAGATTAAATTTCTAGAAGCTCAACCTCTCATGCCTAGTTCAAATGAAGAGCATACTTTAATTTTTGATTCTCTCATGCATGAAATTGATGTTCTTCAATTTGAAAACAAGGACAAAGATTTTGTTTTGCATGAACTAGAAATAGAAAATGCCTCCTTGCTTGCTAAAATCAATGGGCATGTATCCTGTTCTAGTTCTAGAGAGAATGATGTTGCTGCTCTTCATATTGATAGAGATTCTTATTTAACTAAAACTCTTTGCTTAGAAAATGATCTTCTACATGCTAGAGATAACATTAATCAATTGTCTTCTACTATTGCTTCTCTTAAGCATGATAATGATAGTTTAAGATCTTCTTTGCAAAGATTCTTAGTTGGTAAAAAGAATCTAAATCAAATCCTAGACCATACTACTAAACAAATTGGTATACATGGTTTAGGGTATGATAGTAGTCAAGGGAACAACAAAGATAAAAGACCTCCAATATTCCATGGAGAATCCTCTAGTTCCAAGACTATGGGCACATGCAACTATTGCAATGAATTAGGTCATTATTCTAATTGTTGTCCTTTTAGGAAAGCACCCAAGAGAAATAGGATTTGGGTTGCTAAGCTAACTCCTCCGGACCCAAAAACATGATTGGGGACCATTTCATCTTTCTTCTTGTAGGTACTTGCAAATGGATTGACTTGAACCACTAATTTGCAAATTGACTTCTCAATCTACATGAAAGAAGAAAGGTGAGATGTGCAGAGGGTGACAACAAGTGGAAAAGCAATGGTAAGTACAAAGGTAATGGTTTTATTGCTTATAACCATTTCTAACTTGTTTTGTCAAGTTAGTGTGCACTATACATATGGTTTTTGAGTCAAAAGTGGCATTTTGTGATTCTCTTCACACTCTTGCTCAAAAATTGTTTCTAATGCTTCCATAGTGCATTACTAACTGGATTAGACAAGTTTGGATATGGTTTGTATTTTTAGCATGCCTTTAAATATGTTTTTATAAAATAGGTGTGCTTGTTGACAGCTGCTCTGTCGGTCGAGTTTGCTCTATTGAAACTCGACCGATAGGCACCAAGAGTGTTTCCAACAACTGTCATCGGTCGAGTTGTCAATGCACAGAACTCGACCGATCACACTGTGCACAGAATAGACAGTTGGCTTATTGGATGAGAATTTCCCTCTCAACTAGATTTTCTCAACCAATAGCCTTATTATTTGGCACTCTCTTTTGGTATCTTTATATATGCATATTGCCATGTTTTAAAATTGCCTATCTTGCATACAACTCTATCTCTCTAATTGCTCTAAATTGGTATATCTATATCTTGCAATTACTTGCTTTGAGTTTTTTTGCAGGTTTTGATGATGATCTCTTTGGATTTCTTGGTTGTGTCTAAAATCGCTTCCGTTGTGCTCTAACTTGCTACACCTTTCTAAGTGTATATCTTGTTTTGATACAACCTTGAGGTTCTTAGTGGTAATCATCTTCTGGAAATGATGCATATTTGTATGTGAGTTATATCTTTTCATGCTTCTAAACTTGCATATCTCCTTGTTTGGATATATCTCTTCATCTAATCATAGCTTGCTTTATCTTGTGTATCTTTTGGTATCTCTTGCTATGATCTAGATCCTACTAGTAGTCCTAACTTGTGATATCATCTACTAGTAGTTCATTTACATGTAGTTCTAACCCTGTTTACAATTGGCATCTTTGCTCATCTATATGCTATGCTTATACATGCTCAAGCTTGTTCCTTAAATTGAATATCTACTATCTTGAGTTGCTTGCATAACATTGTGATGCAGGGTACATAGATCTACATGATATGTGGGAATTGGAGTATTTTTGGATTTTATGCATCTTTTACTCCAGTTTCAGTTTTTGGTGCAAGACTAGTGTTTTTCATGCAGAAACAACCTTCTGAGCAAGACTCATCGCTCTTCCATGAGCTCTGATGGTTTTTGATCAAATTCCATCAACTTGAGGGTCAAAATTGCAATTTATTTTTTTTCTGCAGCAGTTTATCTTGCATTTTGGGGTGTTCAAGTATATTCTTTAACTTGCTCTTCTTTCTATGCTTGGACAAGCCCCTATCTGTGCTCTTCTACTCTCCTTATATATATTTGTGTTATCTCCTTTCTCTTTAACAACTAATGTTTCTTATTTCTTCATAACCCCACTTTTTGAAATTACAAAGAGGGAGAAAGGTATGTCTTCTTTTAAAAAGAGGAAGAAGGCATGTCTTACATGAAGAAGAGAAGTATGCTCATGTAAAGGGAGAAGGCAAAGGGGAGAAGACATATATGTGTAGAACATATATGAGTAGAAGACATAGTATTCTATAAATGTTATGAAAGCTAACCATGCATGAGAAATAGCATCAATTGAGGGGGAGTATGAAAACTCCATGCGCATCAATTGAGGGGGAGCATATGAACTCAATTCTATTGAAACCCCTAGGTTTCTCCAAAGGTATGACTTTACTTTAAAGCTTTCAATACATTTATGGAATGGTTTGTCATCTTCAAAAAGGGGGAGAATGTTGACTCAAGGTCAATTAGGTCAATGTTGACTCACGTCTAAATTGACTAAACTCGTGTTTTGATGATGACTAACCATTCCACATATTGGTGTCTAATGCCTCTACTTGAGTGTTTTCAGATTAGGTATAGACACACTCCAATTGCCCTAACTTGCGCATCTCAAATTTGAGAAAAGACAAGTCAAAGTCATACAAGTGGACGTTTTTGTAATATGATGTAAATCCATTAGAATCATGTTGTAAATCACTTGTAATGATTGTATGACTTGTAATTAAGCTTAGAAAAATATCAGGAACACTTAGATCGAATATTAGAGCACTTTTAATGCAACTTTGAAAATCAATTACAGGCACTTGTTCGGTCGAGTTTCCCACCCTGAAACTCGACCGATCAACCTTGGTCGATTTTCTGAAGATTGCATCAGTCGAGTTGTGCACTCACAGAACTCGACCGATTGTGTCGTAGGCCAGTTCCAGTTGGAATGGTCGGTCGAGTTCACTTAGAACAAACTCGACCGATCATTTCAATATCGGGCTGCCTGCTAGTTGATCGGTCGAGTTACACATATAGAAACTCGACCGAATGCACTGTACGGAAAAGTGCAGAAAAGTGATTCTAGCCGTTGTGGAGTTGCAACAAGTGAAAATAGATCTGTTGCAAGCCACAAAACGGCTAGTTTTCATTCACAAGTGTTCCCAAAGGCTAATAGGCATCCCCAGCTATAAATAGGGCCCCTTGGGCTTCATTCCAAGGTTGAGCATTCATTGCAAACTCTTTATGAGGTTCCTATTCTATAGTTGAGTGCTTCCTACAGCCTCCTCTCTCTCTCTAAGCTTAATCACTTGCTACATCCATTAGAGTGAGTAGGAGATTTGTAAGAGAGCTAGTTCTACTTGTATATCTTGTGAGGCTCTCACTTCCACCACCTCCCCATCTCTCATTTGCTATCTTGAAGATGAAGGTTCTCTCTCTTGTCCAAGAGAGGTGAAGAAGAACAAGGGAAGGAGTCCCTTGGTGAAGATCAAGGCTGAAGACTTGGAGCTAGAGTGGGTAAGCCCTTGGAGAAGGCAGAAGACTCAAGCTCAAGTGGGTAAGTCCTTGGTGGAAAGCTTCTCCGAGTGAAGGTGAAGTCAAAGGCGGAAGATCCAAGAAGAGTGGGTAATTCCTGCAAGGCCTAAGACTTTTGCAAGAGTGGGTAAGTCCTTGGAGAAGGCCGAAGACTCTTGCAAAGTGGGTAAGTCCTTGATAAGGTTGAAGACTCTTTGTATTGGATAGGTAAGTCCTTTGTTGGTCATGCATTGCATGTCTTATGAATGAATATAAGAGTGAAAGAGTTTGGAAGTCCTAGAGGTTGACCTCTCTAGGCAAGTGGACTAACACACTTCTAGTTTGAAGTGTGGAACCACTCTAAATAACTTGTCTAATTGGTGCATGTTCAATCTTACTTATCCTTGCTATGCATGATTTAGTTTCACTCAAATTACCTATTTAGCAACCTTATCTTATCATATATCTTGAAGGTTTAATGAATTTTGTTTAAGTGCTTTCAGCTCTATTCACCGCCCCTCTAGAGCATCTAATCACCCATCTAGGATCCAACAAGTGGTATCAGAGCGGGTCTTCTCCAAGCATACTTCAACAAGTAGGAGCGGATGGGTGACTACCTAGGAGGGAGACTCTCAACCAGCCTTCCAATCTTTGATGGGAGCAACTTCCTCTATTGGAGAAGAAGACTTCAATTCTTCATCCAAGGATCAAGTCTCGAGATGTGGCAAATGGTGAACAGCCCATACATTCTACCAAAGACAAACATTGAAGAATGGGATGAAGCCACCTTGATGAAAGCAACCTTAAATGCAAGAGCCATGCACATCCTTTATTCCTCCATGACCCCCACCGAGTTCAACCGGATTTCCTCTTGTGAGACGGCCTATGAGGTATGGAGAAAGCTTTGCATTACTTATGAAGGGACAGATCAAGTGAAGGAAAGCAAAGTCTACATGCTCAAAGGGTTGCTTGAGAACTTCAAGATGGGAAAGGAGGAGAGCATAGCCAACATGTACTCAAGGCTCAACACCATCTTGAATGGTCTTGCTGTTCTAGGACATCCTATGTCTAGTGGATAGATCAACTCAAAGATCCTTAGAACTCTCCCCAAGAGATGGGAATCCAAGGTGACTTCCATTGAAGAAGCAAGGTCGCTTAGGGATATTCCTATTGAAGAGCTCATTGGTAATCTACAAGCACATGAAGCCACGCTTGACAAGAGGGAGGAAGTAGAAAGACAAGAGAAGAAAGAGCTTAAGAGAATGAAGAAGGCTGAAATAAAGGCTCAAATTGAAGCTATCATGGAAAAAGTCTCTCCATCCTCTCAAGCTAAAGAAGATGCCATGTACTCCAAGGGTAGACTCTACAAAGGCAAGTCCTCCTCCATCCGGTGCTTCACATGTGGAAAGAAGGGTCACTACAAGGAAGATTTCCCACAAGGCAAAATGACCCATCTTCACAAGGAGAAATGGCACTCAAGCTCAAGTGGCTCCTCCAACTCAAGCTCAAGTGAAGATTCATGTGAAGGATCAAGCTCAAGCTCTAGTGATGAAGGAGAATGTCATTTTGCTCTTGTAGCATCAACAAGTGAAGACACAAATGAGGTACTTGCAAATGGATTGACTTGAACCACTAATTTGCAAATTGACTTCTCAATCCACATGAAAGAAGAAAGGTGAGATGTGCAGAGGGTGACAACAAGTGGAAAAGCAATGGTAAGTACAAAGGTAATGGTTTTATTGCTTATAACCATTTCTAACTTGTTTTGTCAAGTTAGTGTGCACTATACATATGGTTTTTGAGTCAAAAGTGGAATTTTCTGATTCTCTTGACACTCTTACTCAAAAATTGTTTCTAATGCTTCCATAGTGCATTACTAACTGGATTAGACATGTTTGGATATGGTTTGTATTTTTAGCATGCCTTTAAATATGTTTTTATAAAATAGGTGTGCTTGTTGACAGCTGCTCTGTCGGTCGAGTTTGCCCAATTGAAACCTGACCGATAGGCACCAAGAGTGTTGCCAACAGCTGTCATCGGTCGAGTTGTCAATGCACAGAACTCGACCGATCACACTGTGCACAGAATATACAGTTGGCTTATTGGATGAGAATTTCCCTCTCGACTAGATTTTCTCAACCAATAGCCTTATTCTTTGGCACTCTCTTTTGGTATCTTTATATATGCATATTGCCATGTTTTAAAATTGCCTATCTTGCATACAACTCTATCTCTCTAATTGCTCTAAATTGGTATATCTATATCTTGCAATTACTTGCTTTGAGTTGTTTTGCAGGTTTTGATGATGATCTCTTTGGATTTCTTGGTTGTGTCTAAAATCTCTTCCATTGTGCTCTAACTTGCTACATCTTTCTAGGTGTATATCTTGTTTTGATACAACCTTGAGGTTCTTAGTGGTAATCATCTTCTGGAAATGATGCATATTTGTATGTGAGTTATATCCTTTCATGCTTCTAAACTTGCATATCTCCTTGTTTGGATATATCTCTTCATCTAATCATCGCTTGCTTTATCTTGTGTATCTTTTGGTATCTCTTGTTATGATCTAGATCCTACTAGTAGTCCTAACTTGTGATATCATCTACTAGTAGTTCATATACATGTAGTTCTAACCCTGTTTACAATTAGCATCTTTGCTCATCTATATGCTATGCTTATAGATGCTCAAGCTTGTTCCTTAAGTTGAATATCTACTATCTTGAGTTGCTTGCATAACATTGTGATGCAGGGTACATAGATCTACATGATATGTGGGAATTGGAGTATTTTTGGATTTTATGCAGCTTTTACTCCAGTTTTAGTTTTTGGTGCAAGACTAGTGTTTTTCATGCAGAAACAACCTTCTGAGCAAGACTCATTGCATCGCCATGAGCTCCGATGGTTTTTGATCAAATTCCATCATCTTGAGGGTCAAAATTGCAATTTATTATTTTTCTGCAGCACTTTATCTTGCATTTTGGGGTGTTCAAGTATATTCTTTAACTTTCTCTTCTTTCTATGCTTGGACAAGCCCCTATCTGTGCTCTTCTACTCTCCTTATATATATTTATGTTATCTCCTTTCTCTTTAACAAGTGATGTTTCTTATTTCTTCATAACCCCACTTTTTGAAATGACAAAGAGGGAGAAAGGTATGTCTTCTTTTAAAAAGAGGAAGAAGGCATGTCTTACATGAAGAAGAGAAGTATGCTCATGTAAAGGGAGAAGGTAAAGGGGAGAAGACATATATGTGTAGAACATATATGAGTAGAAGACATAGTATTCTATAAATGTTATGAAAGCTATCCATGCAGGAGAAATAGCATCAATTGAGGGGGAGTATGAAAACTCCATGCGCATCAATTGAGGGGGAGCATATGAACTCAATTCTATTGAAACCCTTAGGTTTCTCCAAAGGTATGACTTTACTTTAAAGCTTTCAATACATTTATGGAATGGTTTGTCATCTTCAAAAAGGGGGAGAATGTTGACTCAAGGTCAATTAGGTCAATGTTGACTCACGTCTAAATTGACTAAACCCGTGTTTTGATGATGACTAACCATTCCACATATTGGTGTCTAATTCCTCTACTTGAGTTTTTTCAAATTAGGTATAGACACACTCCAATTGCCCTAACTTGCGCATCTCAAATTTGAGAAAAGACAAGTCAAAGTCATACAAGTGGACGTTTTTGTAATATGATGTAAATCCATTAGAATCATGTTGTAAATCACTTGTAATGATTGTATGACTTGTAATTAAGCTTAGAAAAATATCAGGAACACTTAGATCGAATATTAGAGCACTTTTAATGCAACTTTGAAAATCAATTACAGGCACTTGTTCGGTCGAGTTTCCCACCCTGAAACTCGACCGATCAACCTTGGTCGATTTTCTGAAGATTGCATCAGTCGAGTTGTGCACTCACAGAACTCGACCGATTGGGTCGTAGGCCAGTTCCAGTTGGAATGGTCGGTCGAGTTCACTTAGAACAAACTCGACCGATCATTTCAATATCGGGCTGCCTGCTAGTTGATCGGTCGAGTTACACATATAGAAACTCGACCGAATGCACTGTACGGAAAAGTGCAGAAAAGTGATTCTAGCCGTTGTGGAGTTGCAACAAGTGAAAATAGATCTGTTGCAAGCCACAAAACGGCTAGTTTTCATTCACAAGTGTTCCCAAAGGCTAATAGGCATCCCCAGCTATAAATAGGGCCCCTTGGGCTTCATTCCAAGGTTGAGCATTCATTGCAAACTCTTTATGAGGTTCCTATTCTATAGTTGAGTGCTTCCTACAGCCTCCTCTCTCTCTCTAAGCTTAATCACTTGCTACATCCATTAGAGTGAGTAGGAGATTTGTAAGAGAGCTAGTTCTACTTGTATATCTTGTGAGGCTCTCACTTCCACCACCTCCCCATCTCTCATTTGCTATCTTGAAGATGAAGGTTCTCTCTCTTGTCCAAGAGAGGTGAAGAAGAACAAGGGAAGGAGTCCCTTGGTGAAGATCAAGGCTGAAGACTTGGAGCTAGAGTGGGTAAGCCCTTGGAGAAGGCAGAAGACTCAAGCTCAAGTGGGTAAGTCCTTGGTGGAAAGCTTCTCCGAGTGAAGGTGAAGTCAAAGGCGGAAGATCCAAGAAGAGTGGGTAATTCCTGCAAGGCCTAAGACTTTTGCAAGAGTGGGTAAGTCCTTGGAGAAGGCCGAAGACTCTTGCAAAGTGGGTAAGTCCTTGATAAGGTTGAAGACTCTTTGTATTGGATAGGTAAGTCCTTTGTTGGTCATGCATTGCATGTCTTATGAATGAATATAAGAGTGAAAGAGTTTGGAAGTCCTAGAGGTTGACCTCTCTAGGCAAGTGGACTAACACACTTCTAGTTTGAAGTGTGGAACCACTCTAAATAACTTGTCTAATTGGTGCATGTTCAATCTTACTTATCCTTGCTATGCATGATTTAGTTGCACTCAAATTACCTATTTAGCAACCTTATCTTATCATATATCTTGAAGGTTTAATGAATTTTGTTTAAGTGCTTTCAGCTCTATTCACCGCCCCTCTAGAGCATCTAATCACCCATCTAGGATCCAACAAGTGGTATCAGAGCGGGTCTTCTCCAAGCATACTTCAACAAGTAGGAGCGGATGGGTGACTACCTAGGAGGGAGACTCTCAACCAGCCTTCCAATCTTTGATGGGAGCAACTTCCTCTATTGGAGAAGAAGACTTCAATTCTTCATCCAAGGATCAAGTCTCGAGATGTGGCAAATGGTGAACAGCCCATACATTCTACCAAAGACAAACATTGAAGAATGGGATGAAGCCACCTTGATGAAAGCAACCTTAAATGCAAGAGCCATGCACATCCTTTATTCCTCCATGACCCCCACCGAGTTCAACCGGATTTCCTCTTGTGAGACGGCCTATGAGGTATGGAGAAAGCTTTGCATTACTTATGAAGGGACAGATCAAGTGAAGGAAAGCAAAGTCTACATGCTCAAAGGGTTGCTTGAGAACTTCAAGATGGGAAAGGAGGAGAGCATAGCCAACATGTACTCAAGGCTCAACACCATCTTGAATGGTCTTGCTGTTCTAGGACATCCTATGTCTAGTGGATAGATCAACTCAAAGATCCTTAGAACTCTCCCCAAGAGATGGGAATCCAAGGTGACTTCCATTGAAGAAGCAAGGTCGCTTAGGGATATTCCTATTGAAGAGCTCATTGGTAATCTACAAGCACATGAAGCCACGCTTGACAAGAGGGAGGAAGTAGAAAGACAAGAGAAGAAAGAGCTTAAGAGAATGAAGAAGGCTGAAATAAAGGCTCAAATTGAAGCTATCATGGAAAAAGTCTCTCCATCCTCTCAAGCTAAAGAAGATGCCATGTACTCCAAGGGTAGACTCTACAAAGGCAAGTCCTCCTCCATCCGGTGCTTCACATGTGGAAAGAAGGGTCACTACAAGGAAGATTGCCCACAAGGCAAAATGACCCATCTTCACAAGGAGAAATGGCACTCAAGCTCAAGTGGCTCCTCCAACTCAAGCTCAAGTGAAGATTCATGTGAAGGATCAAGCTCAAGCTCTAGTGATGAAGGAGAATGTCATTTTGCTCTTGTAGCATCAACAAGTGAAGACACAAATGAGGTACTTGCAAATGGATTGACTTGAACCACTAATTTGCAAATTGACTTCTCAATCCACATGAAAGAAGAAAGGTGAGATGTGCAGAGGGTGACAACAAGTGGAAAAGCAATGGTAAGTACAAAGGTAATGGTTTTATTGCTTATAACCATTTCTAACTTGTTTTGTCAAGTTAGTGTGCACTATACATATGGTTTTTGAGTCAAAAGTGGCATTTTCTGATTCTCTTGACACTCTTACTCAAAAATTGTTTCTAATGCTTCCATAGTGCATTACTAACTGGATTAGACATGTTTGGATATGGTTTGTATTTTTAGCATGCCTTTAAATATGTTTTTATAAAATAGGTGTGCTTGTTGACAGCTGCTCTGTCGGTCGAGTTTGCCCTATTGAAACCTGACCGATAGGCACCAAGAGTGTTGCCAATAGCTGTCATCGGTTGAGTTGTCAATGCATAGAACTCGACCGATCACACTGTGCACAGAATATACAGTTGGCTTATTGGATGAGAATTTCCCTCTCGACTAGATTTTCTCAACCAATATCCTTATTCTTTGGCACTCTCTTTTGGTATCTTTATATATGCATATTGCCATGTTTTAAAATTGCCTATCTTGCATACAACTCTATCTCTCTAATTGCTCTAAATTGGTATATCTATATCTTGCAATTACTTGCTTTGAGTTGTTTTGCAGGTTTTGATGATGATCTCTTTGGATTTCTTGGTTGTGTCTAAAATCTCTTCCATTGTGCTCTAACTTGCTACATCTTTCTAGGTGTATATCTTGTTTTGATACAACCTTGAGGTTCTTAGTGGTAATCATCTTCTGGAAATGATGCATATTTGTATGTGAGTTATATCCTTTCATGCTTCTAAACTTGCATATCTCCTTGTTTGGATATATCTCTTCATCTAATCATCGCTTGCTTTATCTTGTGTATCTTTTGGTATCTCTTGTTATGATCTAGATCCTACTAGTAGTCCTAACTTGTGATATCATCTACTAGTAGTTCATATACATGTAGTTCTAACCCTGTTTACAATTAGCATCTTTGCTCATCTATATGCTATGCTTATACATGCTCAAGCTTGTTCCTTAAGTTGAATATCTACTATCTTGAGTTGCTTGCATAACATTGTGATGCAGGGTACATAGATCTACATGATATGTTGGAATTGGAGTATTTTTGGATTTTATGCAGCTTTTACTCCAGTTTTAGTTTTTGGTGCAAGACTAGTGTTTTTCATGCAGAAACAACCTTCTGAGCAAGACTCATTGCATCGCCATGAGCTCCGATGGTTTTTGATCAAATTCCATCATCTTGAGGGTCAAAATTGCAATTTATTATTTTTCTGCAGCACTTTATCTTGCATTTTGGGGTGTTCAAGTATATTCTTTAACTTTCTCTTCTTTCTATGCTTGGACAAGCCCCTATCTGTGCTCTTCTACTCTCCTTATATATATTTATGTTATCTCCTTTCTCTTTAACAAGTGATGTTTCTTATTTCTTCATAACCCCACTTTTTGAAATGACAAAGAGGGAGAAAGGTATGTCTTCTTTTAAAAAGAGGAAGAAGGCATGTCTTACATGAAGAAGAGAAGTATGCTCATGTAAAGGGAGAAGGTAAAGGGGAGAAGACATATATGTGTAGAACATATATGAGTAGAAGACATAGTATTCTATAAATGTTATGAAAGCTAACCATGCAGGAGAAATAGCATCAATTGAGGGGGAGTATGAAAACTCCATGCGCATCAATTGAGGGGGAGCATATGAACTCAATTCTATTGAAACCCCTAGGTTTCTCCAAAGGTATGACTTTACTTTAAAGCTTTCAATACATTTATGGAATGGTTTGTCATCTTCAAAAAGGGGGAGAATGTTGACTCAAGGTCAATTAGGTCAATGTTGACTCACGTCTAAATTGACTAAACCCGTGTTTTGATGATGACTAACCATTCCAAATATTGGTGTCTAATGCCTCTACTTGAGTTTTTTCAAATTAGGTATAGACACACTCCAATTGCCCTAACTTGCGCATCTCAAATTGGAGAAAAGACAAGTCAAAGTCATACAAGTGGACGTTTTTGTAATATGATGTAAATCCATTTGAATCATGTTGTAAATCACTTGTAATGATTGTATGACTTGTAATTAAGCTTAGAAAAATATCAGGAACACTTAGATCGAATATTAGAGCACTTTTAATGCAACTTTGAAAATCAATTACAGGCACCTGTTCGGTCGAGTTTCCCACCCTGAAACTCGACCGATCAACCTTGGTCGATTTTCTGAAGATTGCATCGGTCGAGTTGTGCACTCACAGAACTCGACCGATTGGGTAGTAGGCCAGTTCCAGTTGGAATGGTCGGTCGAGTTTCCTCAGAACAAACTCGACCGATCATTTCAATATCGGGCTGCCTGCTACTTGATCGGTCGAGTTAGACATATAGAAACTCGACCGAATGCACTGTACGGAAAAGTGCAGAAAAGTGATTCTAGCCGTTGTGGAGTTGCAACAAGTGAAAATAGATCTGTTGCAAGCAAAAAAATGGCTAGTTTTCATTCACAAGTGTTCCCAAAGGCTAAGAGGCATCCCCAGCTATAAATAGGACCCCTTGGGCATCATTCCAAGGTTGAGCATTCATTGCAAACTCTTTATGAGGTTCCTATTCTATAGTTGAGTGCTTCCTACAGCCTCCTCTCTCTCTCTAAGCTTAATCACTTGCTACATCCATTAGAGTGAGTAGGAGATTTGTAAGAGAGCTAGTTCTACTTGTATATCTTGTGAGGCTCTCACTTCCACCACCTCCCCATCTCTCATTTGCTATCTTGAAGATGAAGGTTCTCTCTCTTGTCCAAGAGAGGTGAAGAAGAACAAGGGAAGGAGTCCCTTGGTGAAGATCAAGGCTGAAGACTTACAGCTAGAGTGGGTAAGCCCTTGGAGAAGGCAGAAGACTCAAGCTCAAGTGGGTAAGTCCTTGGTGGAAAGCTTCTCCGAGTGAAGATGAAGTCAAAGGCGGAAGATCTAAGAAGAGTGGGTAATTCCTGCAAGGCCGAAGACTTGTGCAAGAGTGGGTAAGTCCTTGGAGAAGGCCGAAGACTCTTACAAAGTGGGTAAGTCCTTGATAAGGTTGAAGACTCTTTGTATTGGATAGGTAAGTCCTTTGTTGGTCATGCATTGCATGTCTTATGAATGAATATAAGAGTGCAAGAGTTTGGAAGTCCTAGAGGTTGACCTCTCTAGGCAAGTGGACTGACACACTTCTAGTTTGAAGTGTGGAACCACTCTAAATAACTTGTCTAATTGGTGCATGTTCAATCTCTCTTATCCTTGTTATGCATCATTTAGTTGCACTCAAATTACCTATTTAGCAACCTTATCTTATCATATATCTTGAAGGTTTAATGAATTTTGTTTAAGTGCTTTCAGCTCTATTCACCCCCCTCTAGAGCATCTAATCACCCATCTAGGATCCAACAGGTCTCACAAGTATCTTTGCATTCCTCATTTCATTTGAGTATCAAAATTAGGGTTCATCAATTAGAAGCTACTAGTATGGGCTCATAAGGTAGAGAACAACAATAGGTCGGTTGCGGGTATACACATTGTGATAATTATCATTATCATACCATGTATCACATGTCACATATTTATTTCATAGATCACATCTCTTTTATCATGCCCTTGTAATATCAACATAACCATTGGAGATGTGACCTCAAACACATTCATATCATGGATGATCATAGGGTGTCAAGGGGACCATACTTCATATGGGTTATCATTCACTTGCATATACTCAGTAATATGAGACTCATTTTACCTTCTGACAGTCCTTGCCTTGCTAAAAGGATAATCATTTCCCTTCCATGAGATCTCGATAGTTTAGAAGTTCAGTATCATACAATGATAATTATCTTGCATAGTTAGACTCCATCAGAGATTTTTAATTATCATAATCATGGAGAAATAATATACCTAGTAGTAAAATTTAAGCAACATATAATATGAAAATGATATTGAAAAGGCTCTAATATGACAAACAAGCAATATCATGTAACATCATTTATTGACACATGCCTTTGGTTGTAAGTATGCTCACTTGGATATTTCTCTTGGGATTATCATCTGGTCCACATGCCTTTAATCCTCACTAACATCACTTGGAGTTGCCCCTCAGTCTTATCATGTGGGAAACATGAACTTAATGCAAGTGATTCTCAATATAATGCTTAAACAAGGCATTAACATCACATACCTCTCATTCAATTATTTGTATTCAATTCATATAAGGACCTGGTAAGGAAGTAGATCAGATGTTAAATGAATGGCCTCCCAAGTGAAGGCACCCAGGATCAAACCGTCAGTTGTGTGTATCAGAATGAAAAATGATCCTGTCATGCAGGCTTGCACACTGTCTGGATTTACAATGTTCCCCACAATGTAAGGATATTTGAGGGGGTGAGGGTTTTCTATTAGGGTGGTATCAACAAAGTGTCTTTTCCTAAAAAACCATATAAGTAAAATATATGGTATGTAGTTTCTCATATTTGGGAATTCTCATAGATCAGCACTTAGAACAAGCCATAAATGTAACAAGTTTAACCATCATTCAACAAGTGAGGATGGCTAAGAAGAACTACCCCACTGCAGTACTTTTAAAAATCATATGATCAAATATAAATTGATCATTATGATATTTCTCTTTCAAGGTTAGAACTATGATCATAAAGTTCTTAACATCATTTGAAGGTGAGTGTATCTACCACACAAGGAAATTATATTTTCAACTCTAAAAAATTCATACTTCATTCAAACACTTTTATTTACAAGCATGGATTCAATGCTTAGCCATTTTTCCTTGCCACAAACCCATAATTGGCAAAACCCATAAAATTACCCTCAAAGCATCAACCTCAAGTCCATAAGCCTACATCATAACCCATAGCCAAACTTACATCTTATAGTGTCATGTTTTACAGTACTTTTGACTGTATTATAAAAGATCATAAGAGGAATAGACAAAAACATCATATGCCTTCAAATTAGGAGGGAAAGATCTCAGTATGTGCCTACTCTCATACAAGACTTGGTTCCTTTAAATATTTCATATTCATGTGATTAGGGACACGACACCTACCATTGGTCCTGATTTATTTTATATATATCACATGTTGTCATGTATGTTTACTATTTGACCCTAGATCTGTCATTAACTGAAGTTAAGTGTAAACATTAATTTCCATTCCCTTTTGCATATTATAATATAGTGCATTCATGTATAGATAATTATCATTCATTTGAACCTTCCTATCATGAGAATAATATGTTTTTTTGCTAAAACAAGGATAGAAATCGATTCTCTAACATAATAACAAGAATTAGTCATCATGGTAAAAAAAAGACTTTTTTGCCTATAAACATGGCTTGGGTTCATTAATTTTGGCCAAAATCATAGCATGAGTTGGTCATTGGTCAAGATATACTTGAAACGTTCATTAGAGGGACAAAAGCTCATTTCTACTAATGTTAAGCTCCTAACATTATTATGACGTTCATTAAAGCAAGTTCCTAAATAACAAGAACATGATTTGGCCTATGTCCTACCTCTGTGAAACATGTTAATCCTTTACATTTTACTTTCCACCATGCGTATCCACATGCATAAGCCACATCACCCTCTTAGGTTTCATCATAAAGCACAAGTCATATGGACCTTCTCTTTCTAATTTTCATAACATGTCCACATGCATTGTCCCCCTTATCCCCATTATATATTTTAGGTGTATCTTCCCCTTTTCTCTTCTCACATTATGTATCATCAATATATCACACTACTATCTTAAATTTTCATCCACAATCCCAAATAGGAATTTAAGTGCCTTGATGTAATGACAACATTTGTGCTTAATTGGTAAACTAGGGTTTACCTAAATGATTACATGCTTGATTAGATTGAACACCGTTTAGACTTGATTAATGATAGTAGATCAATTGTGATGTTTCAAACCTAAGAAGAAACTCTAACTATGATTTTAGTTTGAATAATTAGGGTTTGAGAAATGTAAACCCTAATCGGCAAAAATTAGGGTTTTGATAGAACATGAATATGGAATTTGATCAGGATAGCAGTGTGGTAAATGATTTTTCATATTTTCTAAAAATTTTGTATTTAATTGAATTTTGGATATGATATGGATAACTCAATCATTCATATTGGAGAAAAATTTCATAATATTTGAGTGTTCTTTGAATGTGGTTCTCAGTCGAACTATACTTTGACCAAAATGCTAACAGAGTGCTTTTTAGAAATGTAGTGTTTTATTTTTATTTATTTATTTGTAATTCCAAATGATCTGAAATTTTAATTGGAGATCTCAAACTCAATCATAAACATCATGTAAAATTTTCATAATTTTTGGATGCGTTTAGACCTTATCAGTAGATGAATATCATTAATATTTTTATGACAGAAGATTCACCTGAAATAAGAGAAAGTATAGTGAGGGGTCAATGTGCAATTGACCCAAGCAGCTCAATTGCTCTATATGGTCAACCTAACATACAAGGAGCTATCATAATTCATAATTCAATCCAGAGAAATGAAATCCTAGAGAGAGAGGGAGAGTTAGGGTTTGAGAGGAGAAAGTGATGGAGATGTTGACCTAGGGTTTTGCGGTCTGAGGAATGATGAAATCATGTAAGTTTAGCTTCTTTGGATATAGTTTCATGGTGAATCTTCTCTCAGATGTCAAGATTATGTCCCTCCCCTAATTGGATTCAAAATCATATCAAATCAAGTCCTTTTCTCACTCTTTCTTCATAATCCCTCATTTCTAGGGTTTCTGAGTTGAAAGGAAGAAGAATCGGGTGAATTGTTAGGGATTTGATATGAGATCGAGATTTTCAGGGATGAGCTGAATTTTTAAGGTGTTTTCACACCTTAGGATGTGTGGGAACTTCGTTTAAACAGTATATTACACGAAAATTGGTTAAATCATTCATAATCTTTAATTGCTTAGTATGCGACTACAAACCCTGAATTGTCTGTTTGATCTAAGTTGTTGCAAAATGATATGAAATGGATTCTTCCTCTGTTTGTTTGAATTTCAGATGATAAATTCATATTAGAAATGTATAAAATACATCATAATGATAATTCCCTAAGTATTCACAAAGGTTATAAGAGTAAACTGAAATATAGGGAATTTGTCTATGACTGAAATTGTTGTATAATTAAATAGAGAAATTTGTTTATTTGGATCCACTTGGTTATGAATGATTGTTTATCTGAATGCATAGTACATATATGTCAGATACTATTTTGGATTTCATGTGATGTGGTGAATAGTGTTTGCTTGATATCTTCATAAAGAGGGTGAAGCCCTATATGAGTGGAAAGTTGGAAATTTGTGAATAAATATGGTGAAATCCATTTGAAGTGTTTTTCTTGGCATCATAGACTCTATTTATGCAATGTTATTCTTGATTCATAATATCTCAATGAATGGCATGGAAAACCCTAATTTAGCTCAATTTGAGGATTTCACACATATGTTGATTGTATATGACTTGTTTAAAGCAATCTGTATTTAGTGGATGTTTATGACATATTAAATCCTTATCTGAGCCATGTGATAAGTGAATGAGGTAAATGAAACCCTAAGGATAGAATGTTCAATGAATTAAGCATTTTGATTACCATGTTCACAGTATGATATGCACAACCTAGGATTTGGGTCGATGTGCACATTTTCCAAGAAAGTGCTAATAATTTATGGGTGTAAATGACGATTACTTGTATGCCAAGTAATTATCTCTTATCAATATATTAAGATGTTTAATTTCATGATTCTAGTGTATAAGTGCCAAATGGACATGCATTATATTTATTTAAGTATTTTAGTCTGCCTGCATGTATAGTATGTTGATTATTCAGTATACTACAATGTTTTGAATATACTGCTCTGCCAAGTTTAGAATGATATACATGTTGTATTATAACTTCAAATAAGTAGATGCAACACCATAGAGATACTAGAGTCAAGTATAAGTAAGAGAAAGGTACAATGTAGAAAGAGCTTTCAAGGAATAATAAAATAATAGACTTATGAGCCGTGAACACCATAGAATCCCAATGAGAGGTCTACGCCTTAGGGATGAAACGACCTAACCCTAGTAGTGCATCTAGTATACGGGGGTCAAAACGTACCAACATGTGTTACGGGGGACAAAGCCCTAGTGGAAGTCTCCTTAAATTACAGAATGTAGTGTCCAACATCAACCAGAGATCCTGGTAGCACTAGAGAACAGAAAAAAAAAGCCAATAGATGGCTTGACTCTCTGCCTGTGTGCTCAGGTTAGAGGAGGAGTCCAGTTTTTACGACATAATAGATGTGCTGAGGCCAGAGAGCCATTTTCCTATTGCAGACCAAAGAGTAGTCAGACTTAGCATTCCCAAGTGTGTCCGCTAAGTCTTTTATGGTGAGATCGTAGTTCGCTATGAGTCTTCATATGTAGAGTACACTGCATATGATCAGGGCATAAGCTAAAATATGATAATATAAGTTTTAAAGAGTTTCTTATAAGTTAGAAAGGCTAAGAAAGATTCGAGTATAGTTTCCCAGCAATTACTCTGTATGTTTCTGAATTATTAGTTCTCTTTGAAATTTATCAAGCATGCTCATATATTGATTTTCTCTTGTTGATATCTAGAGTATCCTGCCATATTTATGATTGTCAATGATCAATCTCTTTAAAGCCTACTTCTATTATAATTGATATTAGTTGCTCAAAAGTATATTTGTAATTATATCATTGCTTTAGACTATTTCTTTGAAGTACTCAATCACTGAGCGAGTAGGCTCACCCCTCTACTCACAATTTTTAGGGAAACCACGTGGACTTGAAGAAGGTCAAAGCATCAGAGTAGATCTACCACATGAGTTAAGTATGAGATTAGTTAAGTTCAGTCGGTCCCTATCACTCTAGGTCCTAGTATAGATGTGAGAGTGTTGTAAGTAATGTTTTGTATCTTTGTTTCCTTAATAAGAGAGAATATATCTGATTATCATGTCGTATGTACCTAAGAATGAATGTATAAATGTGTATCGTTTATGTTGAGATCATATTAAAGAAATCAATTTTGATAACCCAGGTTTTAGGGTTTTGATAACCAATATATTATTTTAGGACCATGTGTGTCATTTAGGGGATTGATACCAAATAAAGGAATTGGTTATCCAATTAATGAATCTTCTCACTCAAAGAGTGAACCAGATACCCAATTGATGATGAGAACATTTATTGTGTTCAAATAAGATGAATGGAATTGGTTAAATTATTTGTGTGCTTATGAGATCAAGAGGTCCATTAATAGTCACAACAAGCTCAAGTGGCCAATTGATGAGCCTTTAGGTATGTTACTATCATATTAGGTGTTTTGGACTTGTAGGATCAAGTTTGATGATTGTTTATAATGAATCCTAGGTTTATACACAAATTATAAGGTTATTTGAAGAATTTATTTGCATGATCAAATAATAGAGTTTGTGTCTCGAACATTCACAGAAGATGCTTTAGGATATTATGAGCCTACGTCTAAAGTTTTAGAATTTTTAGAGATTGTTACAAACAGGTATATCCTTTTGCAGTTGAGGACAATAGTGATATAAGTATGTTCACACTTTGGTCTTTTGGGTATTTAGTAGTTAGGTGTGACAAATTAGATGTCACGCAGCCCACTCAACCGAGAGCCCATGTAGTTGAGACCATGGGCAGGAGACATGGCCTCATCTAGGCCGTTTGTTGTGATCTGGTGGTGGAGACTTTGTCTCCCACCTCCGATTCCCGTGGAGAAAAGGGGTGACAAAATACCAAGTCTCTCGTCATCGATGAACAAAAGATCTGTGACATAAACACAAACCCGACTAAGCTTCTAGGTCCGTAAGAAATGGAGTTCTAAACTACCATTTTGGGACTTTAATTTGTATAGAATGGAGAGAGATTGACCCATTTTTTCTCTACTCCCTCTCCATCACTGTGATCACAATAGCCAAGTACATGGCCAAGGGGCTAGGGATCCAAAGCTAGAAGTTTGGGTTGTAGGGAGCACCAGCGAGACAGAGAATGATGAGGTGATATCAACTGGGTGAGTGTCTCCTTGTGCAGAGCCTTACCCTAAGCTTTCGAAGCTCGTATTTCCCGGCCATGGAGGACTGTCTTGTGACCAAACTTCCTTGGGCTTTCACCTCTCTTAGGGATGACCTTTGAGATTAGGTGCTCTCAGAGAAGCTTTAGAGCCAATTTGTGAAGGTAGGGAGGCCACAATGAGTGAAACCCCAATCTCATAGAGCCTTCTCCGCCGTGCTCAAATCGGAGTTCAACATGGTGTCTCCGGCACCCATCACACCACTTGGAGATCCATTCATTGATCTATGCTCATCTACGAAGCTTCTGGGGTCAATACTTCATGATGATAATAAGGATTGGGCCACTGATTGCTCGTCGATGTCCCTATATGCGGCGGCGTTCTCCGTGCATCGTTACATAGGACCAGATCACACAAAGGAGAGAGAGAGTGTGTGAGCGAGAGAAAAGATAGTTGAAGACTGGTCCAGACCAAATCCTGAAACGCCCGGCTCAACAAAAGATTGGGATGGTTCATTAGACCCAGTTGGGTGGAGCACCTGCTCTCCCTTTCCAAGTGGCGGCGATCTGAGACTTGACCAGGAGGATTCAATGGCTCCAGTAAATTCTTTAAGGTAAATATTGTCTTCATTCATCAGTAATACATGGAAACTTAGAAAATGCTTAGTAAATAGATCCAATAGCCAATAATTACCCCAAAAATACCCAAAGACTTAGCAAAGTTCTCTCTTTATTGTGAAACCCCTATTTCAGACTTTTGAGACACAAATATTGTGATATTTAAATTAGATGAGAATGCTTCATTTAAATAGTATAACCAATAATTGATGATTATTAAATCTAAGAAAAATACTATTGAACTATAATGTCATCAGGAATCAAAATATGTACTTTGATCATATTTTGATGTCAAATCAATAGGCATTTCCTCAATTGTTATAATTAGATGCTTTAAACCTAATAATAATTCCAGAACATATTATATGCATCATAAAAATATGAAACTTGTATCAGATCCTTAGTATGACTTACTAATCAGTATAAAAATATTGGAAACTCATTTTGGGCCAGTTGAACCTAGATTTGGCTAAACCCTAATCTGGACCAAAATATCATTAATAATGGTGAAAATTGTATTAATGATGATTATTATTATTAATCAGGTGATGGCCAGATATCTAGATGAGCAAGAATGATTAGAAATCTCTAAACTTAGGTATGTGTGCTTTATCTAAGTATATGACTAGTTTTCTTATGTGCAATAGCTATGTTGTATTGCTTGTCTTTATTTGAGAATATTGCTTGGATGTACTATGATTATAGTATCTTCACCATGTCAATAAGAACATCAAAGAATATAGATGGTTTGTAGCTACTAAGTAGATATATGCTCTCTCTCTCTCTCTTCAT
The DNA here is from genome assembly GCA_963693085.1 of Alisma plantago-aquatica. NCBI lineage: Eukaryota > Viridiplantae > Streptophyta > Magnoliopsida > Alismatales > Alismataceae > Alisma > Alisma plantago-aquatica. The sequence continues at coordinate 1,069,778,023 of OY856410.1, forward strand.
CCTCTCTCTCTCTCTTCCTCTAGATATAAGGTCGGCACTCAGTCCCCATAGCCCAAGGGGTGGGCGAAAATGAAGTGTGACGCCACTTAGTAGTACAAACGCATCAAAAGACATCTAAAAATATGTGTTTACCTGATTATTGTTTTAAATAATGTTTTCTTTTACTCTTTCTTTCTCAAGTTATTTCAATTATGCAAGCATATTAGTATGTATCTTTCTACCCACGTACAAAACACCTTGTGTGTTGATTTGTTGTTTCACGTATGTTTTAGGCTCAGAGCTAGTGTGGGACAAAAGACGGGAAGTGATCAGTTGTACAGGTTTACCTATTGTGTGTAGATCCTAGTTTAGCATACGTGTTCTTAGACTATAGAATTTTCATTCAATATGTAATTGTAAATCGTGTTGTAATAACTCATTTGGTAATATATACATGTTGAACGTTGAGAAATTTTTATGGTGTATGTTATGGTTTAATGTTCATGTATGCGTATGAGACTTCCGCATTACTCTATGAAACAATTAGCTAATGTTTTTGGGTTTGTCTTCTCGGGCCTTCTAAGTCTCGAGACGGCAGAATCCGGGGATGTTACATCAATGTTTAGATTCCCTTGTAAAGTTAGTTTATGTGGTTCAATGTGAGAAAATAAAGAGTTTGAAATAGAAGAAAAATTTAAGGGTGATCTTTGTATTACGTTAAATCCTCAATTTATGCCCTAATCTCATGATTAATGGTAATTGTGAGATTGGGGTGTAACAACTTGGTATCAGAGCTTAGGCTAAGTTTTCAGGGACCATTAAGTTAGTAAATTAGAATCATAAGTGTGGTAGATAGGAGATGTTATGATGTTAGCTTTGGGGATTTGAGTATTTGGATATCCTGGCCCGGTATTCGAATACTTGGATCAACCAGTATCAAGCTACTCTATCTATTCTTTCATGTATACCCTGGCCAGGTATACAGTGGAAGGATGGTCTAGAGAGGAACCCTGGAAATATTAGGGTTAGAAACAAGATAAGTAAAATGAATTAAGAGCATAAATATAAAATGAGATAGAACTTTCATTTCATATTGTTGTTTTATTGGAGATGAATAGAAAAGATCTTATATGTTTGAATTCAGATATTCAATATTTTGAAATATATATGGGTCTTTAAGATTTGTTATACACTATGTAGTTGTAGCATTTATTGATTACATTCTTTGTATCAAGTAGACTAGAAATGATCTTTGAATGAGCTTTCCTAAGTGGATAAGTTATCTTCCACACATTTGAGATGAATAGGAGTTGAGTAATCCTGAGTAGCTCTTGGCTTCAATACTGCAAGTTCGGCCTAGTCCGACTGGCAGGATGCATTACTGGGATCTAATGACTCCTATTAATAACATAACAAGAGTAAATTCTGGATAGATTAGATCCAAATTCTAGTATGAATGTATATACTCTAAGATTTTGAAGTATAAGGGAAAGACTAGGATAACTAAGAATAAGTTGGAACTGATATCTGAGATCCAACTTTGGGGCCTCATATGAGAAACCCTTAATTGGGAATAAAGGAACACAACATAAGGTTCAGATTAAGTTTAATTATTAGTATTATATGAACTCTAAATATGAAATATGGAAAAGATATGAGAAAAGTATGTAAGGGGCCAAGATAGTAAGAATCAATCATGAGGAATGGATTATATAACTGAGTACAATGTTTTTATGTACTCCAAAGCAAAGGGAAAATAGAAGAAAAGAGCTAAGTATACAATAAGTACATAGAATTGAAGAGTCTTCAGAAGAGTTAAAGTGAAGAGAATTAGATGAGCATGTAAATCATAAAACTAGGATAAGAAACTTAGTTGAAACAAAGAGAAATGTTGGAAATAATGAGCTTGATTAAGGAATGAGGGTTATGATATAATTGAGAGCATGGAATGTATACCTTTATTAATAAGTTTAATACATTCATACTTACTACCATTGGATTCTAAGTCTCTATAGAACAACAAACTAGTTTCTAAAAGAAGAATAAAAGTGTAGCTAAATAAATGAATAAGTCATACAAAGGTAGACTATATTCATGAAGGAAAAACTTGATTCAAAGAGAAACTATGTTTCACCCATGCATGAGCCGTTAGATTTCAAATGAAGGATATGTAATGTATTAAACATGAGGTGATACTAATAGAGAGATTATTGATTTAGAATTTCAACTTCACATTAGTAGAAGGATAAAAGGAAATATATGCAACATTGTATACACGATCATACACATAAAAGAAGCAACATAATCATAAAAGAAAACTAGAAGTTAAAGATGACGTGGAATAGTAGTATATGGTAAGGGGATTATGGAAAGTAAAGAAGGGTTTCAAACATAATGGAGTAATATAGATTAGAAAAGAAAGAGGTTTTGAGATTCAAGAAAGTGCTAATTAGTCAAGTATCCTTGTTGATAATTAATTAAACCTACATATGAGAAATGTATTATTGAATGTTTGAAGATAAGAATTCTAAGTCTCAAAATCATCCTCTCTTTCATATCTTCCTTAATGAGAGCAATGTGGGAATGAATTGATAAGAAAATGAATCATATATGATGCATAACCACCATGGTAGAGACATCAAGTGAATGTAATAATGACACACAATATGATGATGAAACCCTAGCAGGGTGATTGAGAATGTAATCTATCTAAATGGCCAAGTAAGAGAAAGGAAATTCAATTGATAATATAAAGAAGACTTTAGTAAAACTTGTGAGATCCAAAGTTTGAATTTCAAATTCAGGGAGCAAAGTCACATCACAATAACGTCATGCTACTGATAAGGACCAAACCCTAGAATGTTTAGAGTTGTAGTAGTTCAAGGGATGTCACTAGTGATTTGACCTTGAATGCTAGCATCTCTATATGACAAGACCATGAGATTTGCACTATGAGAAGTAAACTAGCACTGATAGTAATCTATGGTTTAAATATAGCTAATCTGAAAGGTAGATAAACAATATGGAAATGATTCAGAGTAAAGAGTAAGATATAAATTTGAAATGTAACAAGTGTGTTTTGAACAAAAGGAGAAATACAATATGTGTGAAGTGTGATATGAGATAAATTCTTGCAGTGATAGCAAGAATGATGAATAATCTATTTGTACCTTGTATGTTTCAATTTTAGGAATATTTAATCTATATGATTAAAATGAGAAGGATAAGTAGCAAAAAGTAAGTAGTAGTGAATGAGGAGAGAGATAATAGAAAATAATGGCTTTTAGTAATATGTGAATTTGTTTTTAGAAGTATAATTTGTTGAAGGTATATTAAGGGATGTAAATTGGTTCTACGTATGATTTTAGTGTACATGTGCAAGCAATGTGTTAATTAAAGGTGTCTTATAGTTGTAGTCATTCATACCAGTAATTCATCTTAGTATTGTACAATTGTGGTATGGTGATATGGGTTGAATAATGATGGAACAAATGAAGGGTTACCCTGAATAAGGTAGTCTTACCTATTCACTCATATGAATAGAAGGGATGATAACCATATTGTATTGATATGTAACCCTAATGAGGCATAGCTTGTTATACCTAGCTTTAATATAACAAAGTGATGGTAATTGGGTATGAATAGTCCCTGAATGACTAATACAATCATGGAGTACTTTGTTACTATTGTTGAAACTCTAGTATGCTATAACATGATGGTTGCACCTTGAATTATGTGTGGGTTCATACTTGAGAATAGTATGGAATGTGATGGTAATGCTTCACCTTATGCATCCATGATACAATGGGGACACCGTGAGTAGTATTGTACAATTTTTGTTGAATCTAGTCTGCCAACTCAAAACTGTTTTGCTATTTGAGTAGCGTAATAGTAAAATTCAAAACAACATGGTGAACTCTCTTTTGTGACTCAGAGGTAATATAAAACAATAGTACATATTGAGTTGTATGAATTGAGATGGTTGTATCAGATTATCAATGTTGAGGTAACACCTCAAGAGTATAAAAAAATATTGAAATGGTTGTTTCTCTCTCTCTCTGCTATGATTGATTGTGGCATAGAGAATTTGTTTGTTGTCATTGAGAACTATTTCAAACATGTTGTGATTAGAAAAGTAATGAATGACTTAACGTTGAAAACTACATTCAAGTATGAAATACAAGAATATAATGACATGTAACATTTCAGAAGCTTAAAATAAATTTTGAATATACTTTGTTTGTGTATTTATGTTTTGAGAAACTTTTTAAGAGGATGAGAATTGTAATGACCACATTTGTGCTTAATTGGTAAACTAGGGTTTACCTGAATGATTACATGCTTGATTAGATTGAACATCATTTAGACTTGATTAATGATAGTAGATCAATTGTGATGTTTCAAACCTAAGAATAAACTCTAACTATGATTTTAGTTTTAAGAATTAGGGTTTGAGAAATGTAAACTCTAATCGACAAAAATTAGGGTTTTCATAGAACATGAATATGGAATTTGATCAGGATAGTAGTGTGGTAAATGATTTTTCATATTTTATACAATTTTTTTATTTAATTAAATTTTGGATATGATATGGATAACTCAATCATTCATATTGGAGAAAAAGTTAAGAATATTTTAGTGTTCTTTGAATGTGGTTCTCAGTCAAACTATACTTCGACCAAAATGCTGAAAGAGTGCTTTTTAGCAGTGTAGTGTTTTATTTTTGGTTATTTATTGGTAACTCCAAATGATCTAAAATTTTAACGGGAGATCTCAAACTCAATAATAAACAACATGTAAAATTTTCATAATTTTTGGATGCGTTTATAACTTATCAGTAGACGAATTATAGTAATATTGTGACACAGTGGATTTTCTGGCTTAATTTCGAGGACAAAATATCTTTTAAGGTGTGTAGGATGTGATGGAGTGGACTTTTAGAATCCTAAAATGTCCAATGACACAAGTAAAGTCATGCATGTTGAGTTATTTTGAGAATCCCAAGTGTTTTAGTAAAGTTGGAGTGTTGATTGAGGTTTATATAATGATTTGGATTCATAAGTTATGCCTATTTGAGGAATTTAATTAAATGGTCTAACGATTGAGTTTTGGCACTAAATTCATGTACAAGGTACCTTGAGTAGTGAGGAATCTATGGTTAAAATTTAGTTGTAATTGGATGTTCCTAGAGGAAATTATTTAGGTTTGAATATTATGAAATCATGTGCATTTCATGTATGATAGACCAAGATATTATCCTTTTCTAACCTAAGTTTGTATTAACCAATGTGTAACACGAGTCTGTATAAGTGAATGTTCAATCGGTAGACTTGGTGGGCCTTGGATTGGCTGCGTGGCACTTTTTAGACTGTAGGATGGGATTGGAGACTCTGTTTGTAGGAGAGACAGTGGAGTTGATGGAAGTTGTAGTCACCCATGATCGCACGTTGAGAGAGAGGAAGGAGTACGTGCAAGTTAACCGAACAATTCGGCTTCAATGGAAGACCAATAAAAACCTCACTTGAGGATAGTGGGTAAGAGACTAGCGAGAACAGATGCCAACTTCCTCCTTCTCCATTGTCGTGGGTAGACACTGAAAAAGGATATGCAGTGAAAGGTGCTGGCGAGGGAGCGACCATGGCCTATCTCTCACTGGCGTTCCAGCCTTGCAGCAGTGCTTGCGTCATAGCTGAACAAAGGAGCCACGAGCTTTGAATCTATTGCAATCCAGAACATCTGACGAGGAGGCATGCATGTTGGTTGTTCCAAGCTGGGGTTCTCCCTAGCGCCTGTGACGAAACCAAGAAGCAAACTGCTCGCCGGAGCAGTCCATTATAGGCGGCAGGGCTCGGAGCTGAAGTAGATATCTAAAGCCAAGCCAAGAAACCACATCACCGTTGAGGTCTGCCGCACTGTAAGAGCTGATGGTTGCCGAGCAAAGGAGAGAAGAGTGGCGTAAGTCTCTCACCACGCCCATCATTGGCGGAAGGGTACAACCCGACGATGGACTCGAGTAGAGAGGATCAAGGTTGTCCTCCCTCTATTGCTCTGCCGCAGCCACACCCCATGACAGCAGCCTACTCGAGCCGCCAAGCGGGAACTGATGAGGCTCACCTGAGATCTGTCAATTTCTCACCGGAGTTGGCCCTTGCGGTGGCGCTCCTACGCTGCGGAGAAACAAGGAGCCGCACGCCCGCACCAGGCGACTCACGCAGGGGAAGAGCAAGCGGTCTCGAGAACTGGTTGCTCTCAGAAGTGAACCGCTGGTTCACTTGAAGCCAGCATCAAGGGGGAGCCGCAGCCCTGGGGTACACATGCCTGATCCCTATTGGCCATATGAGGTAAATAATCAGATATTGCTCAATTCTTCAATAAATCATAGAAATTAGCTCGCTCATCGAAAAAATACAAACAAGATACTGAAATGTTCAGAAAAATAATTAGAACAACATGAGATCATAATATCAGTATTTTGTTGCATTAATATCAGTGATATCTTGTTAGTTGGAAATGCTTAATTGATGGATAATAAATATCAAACATCGACCTAAAATTATGAGAAAATACCATCAAATCATAATTCATGTTTATAATCCATCTGATGTGAGATATGGCCATGTTGATGTATGAAAATATGTAATTTGCTTAGAATGGCTATCTCGGGCTAATAACCCTAAATAAAATGTTATAAATGCATACATGCTCAATAAATTATGAAATTTACAGAGTAAGCTCATATCAGTAATCTGAAGCTAAGATGTAACTTTGATATCAGTTAGATGCATATAATTAATGTTACATGAGGATGACCCTTAAAACATGTGATGTAACACTCATATGGTTAATGAAAGTGACTTAACGTTAAGTATGTTCACATAATAATGTGACACATGAGTATATCCAGTTGATGAACAATAATTAGGAATATGATATCAATAAGATAAATATAAGACTAGATTACAAGTAATAATGAACATACCCTATAAGATGAGATGTAAGAAGATGAGAACCTGACGATAGTGTATGTGATCTTCTCTTGATCAGGTTTGACCAAGCTTATAGTTGACGTCAGTGGTATGTGATTAGGATGTCTCTTTGGAAGGTACGCCATTACCTCTTACTTGGCTTATTATACAATATGCTTGTGTTATATGTGTAGTAAAATACTTGGTATATGATATTGGTTGAAATGATTGTTCCTGTATGTCATGTTGCTTGAGCTTTTCCATACTTATGGCTATGAACACATGAAACATAAAGTATCTGATCCATCATATGATAGCACTAAACTCTTTGGTAGTACAGTGCATTGTAAAAACATCAAAGCCCTTGGTGGCATATGTAACATTAAAGCCCTTGGTGGCAGATGTACGAGTTATATGACATGGACTAAAAACATCAAAGCCCTAGGGGAAGATGTACGAGATATATGATGGAAAATAAGTTTAAAATATGTGTTCTATTTTGCTAACGAATATCTTTGTGCAAGTATATGATGTTCTTATATTTCTTCTATTACTGCCAAGTATTAGTTTTATCTTATTGCCAAGATATGATGAGAGGTATATAAAAGACATGTTGGCGTACTCAGTACAATATTCTTGAATATTGTGCTGACGTGTACTGCTTGTAATCTTTTGTTTTAGGTTGTGGTTATGCTCTTGGAGAACCAAGATAGTGAGAGTTGTATGGCGAGCTGATGTACAGGTGGACCTGTTGTCTTAAGATCCAGTAGTTTAGTGGTAGTACATGTATTTGTATAGTTTGATGTTCAATATGTAATATCAAATGTTGTAACAATTCATGTTGTAATTATATGTTGAATGGTGAACATGTGTGCATGGTTTTATTATTGTTCATGTACATGTGCTACTGATTGTTTCCTTCTGACTCCCTTAATTTTATTCTTCTTAGCCTAGTGTGGGATGTTTAAATTGGGATTCTCGCTGAGGTGAGGGCTTCAATTTGGACGTCGCACATCAGATTAAGTTTTAGAAAATCTGGGGACGTCACAGGTGGTATCAGAGCATGAACAATAGAAAAGCCTGACATTTGCTCATTATGCAACTCAAAACTAAAGAAACTTGAACCTTAATAATCTTTTAGGGTTAGATTAGTCGCCTTTTATAGACTAGATCTGACCTAGCCTCTAGGTTAGCACCTAGATGTCTGAGAACTAGGTCTAGACTGGTGCTTGTTGAGTAGCAAGTCCTTAGATGTCTTTCTTTCCTTGTAGTGCAGCGGTATGGAATGTTGCACTATTTGGAAATGTGTGCATGAAGGGAAGAGAAATCCTAGACATATAGCACTCGTTGTCTAGGATAGCTACACTATTCTACACCATGTTCTCACCCTTTTTACTAGTTTTCATGACATTGGACTCTCTACTATGTGTGGGACACTCGTTTCTGGTTTTGGTTTTTGATTCCAAACGAATCGAACCTCGATAGTTTTCTCTGACGCTTGTTTTATCGGAGAAAAATTATATAATATTTATTATGTATATGTATTACAAAAATGTGTCCCCACACATGTACGAGTAGGAGGTGGTCATGCAGTCTGAGTGAAAGTGAATGACATCAGTCTAGAAGAGAGAGTTTCTCTAGATTAGATGTCTAGAGCCTTGTTGGAATATATGATGGATGGAATAGATGACATAAGTTTTGATGATATGATGTAAGCCTTATATAGATGACATAAGATGGTTATGATGATCTATGTTTGTCTTCGAGGATTTATGTTCATTTTTGAGAATTTGAGATAAGTTTTCATGATGAAAGTATGTTTGCTTTTCTAAGTTAAGATATGATAAGTTAAGACAATGTTGTGAGTCAGCATGAGCCTCAAGCTCTTTTACGAAGGAGGACCTCTAGTGTTAGGACCAGTTTCGGGGTTAACTCCAGAGAGAGTGAGACCCATTGGGAGAAGGTTAGAGAACCTATACTCCAAGATATGAGAATTCTGAGATATGTGATATGTTATGTCCTAAACTAGACTACTCCTGAGTGAATGAGTTGAGTTTCTTAATGCATGATTCCTATAGCCTTGTTGAACCCTAGATGTCCTTGGGAGGACCAAACCCTAGAGTCAGAGAGAGGCTGGTTATATATGTGCATATGTGAATAAGAATTTGAGAACCTACCATCTGGATGAGGAAGAGAGCCCAAGACCCTGGAGGAGGTAGCTATGTTAGTTTCTGTGAAGCCTCATGCTCGGGTTGGTGGTTTCCCACATAGGAATCTAGTGGTGTATATAAGAAAGTTTTGGGTAAGATGTGTCGTGGGTAGAAGACCTATGAATAGTATGTCATAGCATGTTTTGGTTTGTGCTTATGTGGCTAGATCTTGTAAGGCTATCACTAGTGCCAATGAGGTAATCTGAGAACCCTAGACTAAGAGGAAAGATAACGTATATGCATATGAGATACTCATAGAGTTGAGTTAGCTCAGAGAGAATGAGCAATGCACTATCTTCGTGATAAGGGTTGGGAGAACCTCATTTGGACTAGATAAAGTTTTGATATATATTCAACAAGCCACTTGTATAAGTTTGTTAGCACAATCATGATATAATGTATGTAAGTATGTGATCTAATCTCGAGATGTAGATATAATGGCATGTGGAACAACCTAGAGATGGTATATTAGATGCTAATGCATAAATGGTTAACCATATACACGAATAATGATGATTAATGAGAACTTTTATTTAATCTTGTGATGAAATCACTAATAAATCCTGCAATTTACCATGAGCAATAAAACAAGATCATATGTATGAAACATGTTACATGAGGTGTTAATCTTAGTGCTTAATAAAGATGAAAAATATAGTTTGACAATTAGCACAACATAACGTTTATGACACCTTGATATGAATTAGATGGATAAAGTGGGTTAACTTTAATTAATTCCCTCCTAAAAGGCATATGTCAATGATGAACATGTTCTAACAATGAACTAAATAAAATGTTGATGACACCTTGATGTATGGGTTAACTCCTTGGGAACATGGTAATATGATGTTGAATAATAACGCATGAATAAATATGAAGATGCAACCCTAATATATGAGATATGGAATGACATAAGCTAAGCTTCTAAACTTTGAGTTCAACCCGGAATGGAGTGTTTGTGCACCCAAGATGGTTGTAATCCTCCTAATAGTGCTTTGGATACATGGTTATAGGTAACCTTTGTGAATATGTTACACTTAGAATAGTTCCTACACGTGGATGAAGGCAAGATAAGGTTTTCCCTAGAAGTATGAGTACGGTTTACTTTCGAGGACAAAAGTTCTTTTAAGATGTATATGATGTGATAAAGTGGATTTTCTAGCTTAATTCCGAGGATGGAATATCTTTTAAGGTGTGTAGGATGTGATGGAGTGGACTTTTAGAATCCTAAAATGTCCAATGACACAAGTAAAGTCATGCATGTTGAGTTATTTTGAGAATCCCAAGTGTTTTAGTAAAGTTGGAGTGTTGATTGAGGTTTATATAATGTTTTGGATTCATAAGTTATGCCTATTTGAGGAATTTAATTGAATGTTCTAACGATTGAGTTTTGACACTAAATTCGTGTACAAGGTACCTTGAGTAGTGAGGAATCTATGGTTAAAATTTAGTTGTAATTGGATGTTCCTAGAGGAAATTATTTAGGTTTGAATATTATGAAATCATGTGCATTTTATGTATGATAGACCAAGAGTTTATCCTTTTCTAACCTAAGTTTGTATTAACCAATGTGTAACATGAGTCTGTGTAAGTGAATGTTTAATCTGCAGACTCGGTGGGCCTTGGATTGGCTGCATGGCACTTTTTAGACTGTAGGATGGGATTGGAGACTCTGTTTGTAGGAGAGACGATGGAGTTGATGGAAGTTGTAGTCACCCATGATCGCACGTTGAGAGAGAGGCAGGAGTACGTGCAAGTTAACCGAACAATTAGGCTTCCATGGAAGACCAATACAAACCTCACTTGAGGATAGTGGGTAAGAGACTAGCGAGAACAGATGCCAACTTCCTCCTTCTCCATTGTAGTGGGTAGACACTGAAAAACGATCTGCAGTGAAAGGTGTTAGCGAGGGAGCGACCATGGCCTATCTCTCGCTGGCGTTCCAGCCTTGCAGCAGTGCTTGCGTCATAGTTGAACAAGGGAGCCACGAGCTTTGAATCTATTGCAATCCAGAACATCTGATGAGGAGGCATGGATGTTGGTTGTTCCAAGCTGGGGTTCTCCCTAGCGCCAGTGACGAAACCAAGAAGCAAACTGCTCGCTGGAGCAGTTCGTTATAGGAGGCAAGGCTCAGAGCTAAAGCAGATATCTAAAGCCAAGCCAAGAAACCACATCACCGTTGAGGTCTGCCGCACTGCAAGAGCTGATGGTTGCCGAGAAAAGGAGAGCAGAGTGGCGTAGGTCTCTCACCACGCCCATCATCGACGGTAGGGTACAACCCAACGATGGACTCGAGAAGAGAGGATCAAGGTTGTCCTCCCCCTATTTCTCTGCCGCAGCCGCACCCCATGACAGCAGCCTACTCGAGCCGCCGAGCAGGAACTGATGAGGCTCACTTGAGATATGTCGGTTTCTTGCCGGCGTTGGCCCTTGCGGCGGCGCTCCTACGCTGCGGAGAAACAAGGAGACGCACGCCCCCACCAGGCAACTCACGCAGGGGAAGAGTGAGCGGTCCAGAGAACTGGTTGCTCTCAGAAGTGAACCGCTAGTTCACTACTTGAAGCTAGCGTCAAGGGGGAGCTGCAGCCCTGGGGTACACGTGCCTGATCCCTATTGGCCATATGAGGTAAATAATCAGATATTGCTCAGTTCTTCAATAAATCGTAGAAATTAGCTCGCTCATCGAAAAAATACAAACAAGATACTGAAGTGTTTAGAAAAATAATTAGAACAACATGAGATCATAATATTAGTCTTTTGTTGCACTAATATCAGTGATATCTTGTTAGTTGTGAAATGCTTAATTGATGGATAATAAATATCAAACATCGACCTAAAATTATGAGAAAATACCATCAAATCATAATTCATGTTTATAATCCATCTGATGTCAGATATGGTCATGTTGATGTACGAAAATATGTAATTTGCTTAGAATGGCTATCTCGGGCTAATAACCCTAAATAAAATGTTATAAATGCGTACATGCTCAATAAATGATGAAATTTACAGAGTAAGCTCATATCAGTAATCTGAAGCTAAGATGTAACTTTGATATCAGTTAGATGCATAGAATTAATGTTACATGAGGATGACCCTTAATACATGTGATGTAACCCTCATATGGTTAATGAAAGTGACTTAACGTTAAGTATGTTCACATAATAATGTGACACATGAGTATATCTAGTTGATGAACAATAATTAGGAATATGATATCAATAAGATAAATATAAGACTAGAATACAAGTAATAATGAACATACCCTAATGAACACGAATAGGGTTAAGATGAGATGTAAGAAGATGAGATCTTGACGATAGTGTATGTGATCTTGTCTTGATCAGGTTTGACCAAGCTTATAGTTGACGTCAGTGGTATGTGATTAGGATGTCTCTTTGGAAGGTACGCCATTACCTCTTACTTGGCTTATTATACAATATGCTTGTGTTATATGTGTAGTAAAATACTTGGCATATGATATTGGTTGAAATGATTGTTCCTATATGTCATGTTGCTTGAGCTTTTCCATACTTATGGCTATGAACACATGAAACATAAAGTATCTGATCCAACATATGGTAGCACTAAACTCTTTGGTAGTACAGTGCATTGTAAAAACATCAAAGCCCTTGGTGGCAGATGTAACATTAAAACCCTTGGTGGTAGATGTACGAGTTATATGACATGGCCTAAAAACATCAAAGCCCTAGGGGCAGATGTACGAGATATATGATGGAAAATAAGTTTAAAATATGTGTTCTGTTTTGCTAACGAATATCTTTGTGCAAGTATATGATGTTCTTATATTTCTTCTGTTACTGCCAAGTATTATTTTTATCTTATTGCCAAGATATGATGAGAGGTATATAAAAGACACATAGGCGTACTAAGTACAATATTCTTGAATATTGTGTTGACGTGTACCGCTTGTAATCTTTTGTTTTAGGTTGTGGTTATGCTTTTGGAGAACCAGGATAGTGAGAGTTGTATGGCGAGCTGATGTACATGTGGACCTGTTGTCTTAAGATCTTGTAGTTTAGTGGTAGTACATGTATTTGTATAGTTTGCTGTTCAATATGTAATATTAAATGTTGTAACAATTCATGTAGTAATTATATGTTGAATGGTGAACATGTGTGCATGGTTTTATTATTGTTCATGTACATGTGCTACTGATTATTTCCTTTTGACTCCCTTGATTTTCTTCTTCTTAGCCTAGTGTGGGATGTTTAAATTGGGATTCGCGCTGAGGTGAGGGTTTCAATTTGGACTTCGCACATCATATTAAGTTTTAGAAAATCTGGGGATGTCACAAATATTTTTATGATAGAAAATTCAGCTGAAATAAGAGACAAGTATAGTGAGTGGTCAATGTGCAATTGACCGAAGCAGCTCAATTGCTCTATATGGTCAACCTAACACACAAGGAGATCTCATAATTCATGATTCAATCCAGAGAAATGAAATCCTAGAGAGAGAGAGGGAGAGTTGGGGTTTGAGAGGAGAAAGTGATGGAGATGCTGACTTAGGGTTTTGCGGTCCGAGGAATGATGAAATCATGTAAGTTTCTCTTCTTTGGATATAGTTTCATGGTGAATCTTCTCTCAGATGTCAAGATTCTGTCCCTCCCGTGATTGGATTTGAAATAGTATCAAATCAAGTCCTTTTCTCACTCTTTCTTCATAATCCCTCATTTCTAGGGTTTCCGAGTTGAAAGGAAGAAGAATCAGGTGAATTGCTAGGGATTTGATATGAGATCGAAATTTTTAGGGATGAGCTGCATTTTTCAGGTGTTTTCACACCTTAAGGTGAGTGGGAACTTCCTTTAAATAGTATATTGCATGAAAACATGTTAAATCATCCATAATCTTTAATTGCTTAGTATGCGGCTACAAACATTGAATCGTTTGTTTGATCTAAGTTGTTGCAAAATGATATGAAAAGTATTCTTCCTCTATTTGTTTGCATTTCAATTGATAAATTCATATTATAAATGTATACAATACTCCCTAATGAGAATTCCCTAAGTATTCACAAAGGTTATAAGAGTAAACTGAAATATAGGGAATTTGTCTGTGACTGAAATTATTGTATAATTAAAAAGAGAAATTTGTTTATTTGGATCCCCTTGGTTATGAATTATTATTTATCTGAATGCATAGTACATATATGTCAGATACTATTTTGGATTTCATGTGATTTGAATAGTGTTTGCTTGATATCTTCGTAAAGAGGGTGAAGCCCTATATGAGTGGAAAGTTGGAAATTTGTGAATAAATATGGTGAAATCCATTTGAAGTGTTTTTCTTGGCATCATAGACTCTATTTATGCAATGTTATTCTTGATTCATAATATCTCAATGAATGGCATGGAAAACCCTAATTTAGCTCAATTCGAGGATTTCATACATATGTTGATTGTATATGACTTGTTTAAAGCAATTCATATTTAGTGGATGTTTATGACATATTAAATCCTTATGAGAGCCATGTGATAAGTGAATGAGGTAAATGAAACCCTAAGGATAGGGTGTTCAATGAATTAAGCATTTTGATTACCATGTTCTCAGTATGAGATGCACAACCCAGGATTTGGGTCGATGTACACATTTTCCAAGAAAGTACAAATAATTTATGGGTGCAAATGATGATTACTCGTATGCCAAGTAATTAGCTCTTATCGGTATATTAAGATGTTTAATTGCATGATTCTAGTGTATAAGTGTCGAATGGACATGCATTATATTTATTTAAGTATTTTAGTCTGCCTGCATGTATAGTATGTGGATTATTCAGTATATTACTGTGTTTTGAATATATTGCTCTTCCAAGTTCAGAATGATATACATATTGTATTATAACTTCAAATAAGTAGATGTGACACCATAGAGATACCAGAATCAAGAATAAGTAAGAGAAAGGTACAATGTAGAAAAAGAGCTTTCTAGGAATAATAAAATAATAGACTTAAGAGCCCTGAACACCGTAGAATCTGTATGAGAGGTATGCACCTTAGGGATGAAACGACCTAACCTTGGTGGTGTGTCCAGTATAAGGGAGTCAGAACATACCAACAGGTGATATGGGGGATGAAGCCCTAGTGGAAGTCTCCTTAAATTATAGAATGTAGTGTCCAACATCAACCAGAGATCTTGGTGGCACTAGAGTATAGAAAAAAAATCCAATAGGTGATTTGACTCTCCGCCTGTGTGCTCAGGTTAGAGGAGTCTAGTTTTTATTGCATAATAGATGTGTCGAGGCTAGAGAGCCATTTTCCTATTGCAGACTAGAGAGTTGTTAGACTTAGCATTCTCGGGTGTGTCTACTAAGTCTTGTAGGGTGAGATCGTAGTTTGCTATGAGTCTTCATATGTAGAGTACACTGCATATGATCAGGGCATAAGCTAAAATATGATAATATAAGTTTTAAAGAGTTTCTTATAAGTTAGAAAGGCTAAGAAAGATTTGAGTACAGTTTCCCAACAATTACTCTTTGTATGTTTCTGAATTATTAGTTCTCTTTGAAATTTATCAAGCATGCTCATATATTGATTTGCTCTTGTTGATATCTAGAGTATCCTGCCATATTTATGATTGTCAATGATCAATCTCTTTAAAGCTTATTGCTTTTATTATTGATATCAGTTGCTCAAAAGTATATCTGTAATTATATCAGTGCTTTCGACTATTTTTTTGAAGTACTCATTCACTGAGCGAGTAGGTCCACCCCTATACTCACAATTTTTAGGGAAACCACGTGGACTTGAAGAAGGTCAAAGCATCAGAGTAGATCTACCACATGATGTAAGTATGAGATCAGTTAAGTTCAGTCGGTCCATGTCACTCTAGGTCCTAGTATAGATGTGAGAGTGTTGTAAGTAATGTTTTGTATCTTTGTTTCCTTAATAAGAGAGAATATATCTGATTATCATGTCGTATGTACCTAAGAATGAATGTATGGATGTGTATCATTTATGTTGAGATCATATTAAAAAAATCAATGTTTAGATTCCCTTGTAAAGTTAATTTATGTGGCTCAATGTGAGAAAACAAAGAGTTTGAAAAAGAAGAAAAAGTTAAGGGTGATCTTTGTATTATGTTAAATCCTCAATTTATGCCCGAATCTCATGATTAATGGTAATTGTGAGATTGGGGTGTAAAACTTGAGGTGTATTATAGTCAGTAGATGAATGTGTTATGCAAGCAATGTATCATTCATAGAAGTCATGACATCATAAATCTATAAAACAAGGGATATTCTCATCTGTGTCTATTGTCAAAAAATACATGAAAAAATACCATTTCTAGCATTTATAAAGAGACAATGATTATTCATCATTATCCATATGTCGATGCTAGGAAATTCAATAACGTAAAGCATATAGAAACATATATATATATATATATATATAGAGAGAGAGAGAGAGAGAGAGTTAGGCTAGAATACACTCGAGTGTACAGAGCGCACAAATACATTCAAGTGTGTTTTCATATCAAGACTATTTTTTGCAAAATGTAAACCATTTATTTTCACCGTCATACTATAACTAGGTTACATACAAATTTGGAGTCCATTTGGATGAGTGTAAGTCACTCATCCAAGGGCAACAAAATTGACGTGCAAAACTAATTTGAAATGCATAATTTTTGTGCTCTTTATAACATGACCTATGAATGTCCAAATGTGCTCAAATTTTACATGTGCACTATTCACAAGATGTTTAAGAAGATCAATAGATTAGATTTAAAAAAAGTATTGCATCATGAAAAACTACTTGAGTGTATTCTGCTCCGAATACACTAGAGTGTATTCTAGACTGACTCTCTCTCTCTCTCTCTCTCTATATATATATATATATATATCAATATTATTTCTTTTTAGTTTATTATGTCATATAAGTCTAATTGTCTTCACCCATTAGGGTTAAGTTTTCTTCCCATGTCCATTCCTCCTTTCTTATATAAAGGAGAGGAGTGTTCTTTCTATCATTAAGAATATATATCACTATTCCCACACATCTTTCACACATGAATATCAAATCAGGACCAATCATAACCTAGGGATAAAAATGGAGATTCTCTACCTGTGGGTAGCTGCCTTCTCTTTTTATCTTGTCTGTCCACCATGCATCATCTGTGTAAGGCCCCTAAACTTGCTTAAAGAATTGAATAAGATTAATTATCATAATTAAATTCTTATAACCCTAATCTAACCCTTTATATTCTTTTAAAACATAATACAAGCTTAAGTTTCAAATTTGGTCCAATTTGGACACTGTTTGAGCAAGTAATGCAATTTTATGCACATTTTAGACTTTTCTGCAATTTACCCAATTGAGAGGTTTTCTTTACAATTTATCACTTGAATTATGTTCCTTGGATATTCTATCATAAATCTTGATCTTTTTTATTAATGTCATGCTTATTTAAACCTTGGTTTGAAGGTGATTTCTCCAAGGGTATTTTAGGGTTTACCCCTTCATGGATGAGTGACCTTTAATAGCTATCAACTAATGAGTTAGTTGTTTTGCTTGAAAATTAAAGAAACGAGGGATAATCATGTCTCTATGGATGATGGGGGATCTTGTTATGTGTGTTCTTTTATATTCTTAATAGTTTAAGGCCATGGACACTCGGAAAGATACTAGAACTTCAACTTTTTCTTTTTCTTTATCTTAAAGTTTCATATACTTATCCCTAAGCACCAAAATGAGCCATTTTCTCTCCAACACTTCCATCCTTCTACAAACCTTGTCCTCCCTCTGTGATTCTGTGAATTTCCTATCCAAGTAAGATGAAAGAGGGGACCTTCTTGGAAAAAGAATCTAGGGTTGCAATTGACTTCCTTTTAGGGTTGAAAAAGCTTCCTTCTAGTGATCTTGACCTAAAAGAGTAAGAATCCCCTTCTTTCGTCCATTTATTTCTTTGTTATCCTTATTCCTACCTTTATCCAGGTCGTAACCTTGCTGTTCCATGGTAGAAATTGCTCTAAAGCTCTAAAACCCTACCTTTCTTGCTCCTTATGCTTAGGATTTGCTCATTTGATGAAGAAAAGTGCTAGATGGACGAGTTCACAGCTTATGATTGGATTTTCTACCCCACCTTCTCATGTTTTCTTATGTTTGGGAGTTTATCTTATCATTAGAGTCATGTTTAATAACTTGCTCCATGTTTATTGCTTACCATAAGCTTGCTAGCTCATGTTCTTGCTTGAAAATGATGATTCATGCACTAAAAAGCTATGCTTGACTTGGATTTCAATTTTTGTAATGTTCCCTATTCTGATTTCAGTTCTAGATGAACCTTTGATCATGTGTAAATTATTCCTAAGGTATAATATGACTTGGATCAGGTTGGTTTGACAACCTATGGTGCTAAGCACCTATCAACCAATGGTCAATTTTAGGGTTTAATGTTGATTTCTTTTATAAACTCATGACCCGATGATGGTACCATTGCAACAACCCAATGGTGTTGTCTTCATGATAACTGATGGTTGAGATAAAAGGTGTCAGATGATGGTGACAACCTATGGTCACCCCCTTAGGTTAGGTTTTGTATCAATTAGAAGTTTAATGATTAACCATTAAGTACCCTAATAATGTTATCAATCAATGATGACATTAGCTTAATATTTGATGTTGATTAATGAATATAGTGCAAATATGACAACCTATGGTGACTTAGTGGTCCCTAATGATAGTGAATCAGGTCTCCACAACCTATGGTGAGTTAATCATATAGTTGTAGTATCAATTAATCCTTAGACCAATGGTTTCTTGGGTCACTTGATGCAATGGTTGGACCTATACTAAAATTGATGGTTTTAACATATGAACTTGACCCAATGGTCAAGATCTACTATTTATTCCTCAAATAAAGTGTAATGATGGCTAATGTAATATTTTGGTCCTAATAATGTGATTTAGATGGTTTCCTTTATATGGTCAACTTAAGGAGCTTACTTTTTGACAATAGATGGCTTGTTTTAAATGAACAACCGATTGTGGGTTTTACCCTACTCTCAATGGATCTTTTTGTGTTTTTAATCAAGGGATGTCTAGGGATAGATGGTGAATCTTTATATAGCACAAACCCATGACTTCATAGGTGGTTTATCCAAGTTGTTTACTTATGTAAACAACCAATGGTCTTACCTTTTAAACATCCAATGGTTCTGGGTGACATTGTTGTATGGTGATATGGGTTGATGATGGAACAAATGGAGGGTTACCATTAATAACGTATTCTTACCTATTCACTCATATGAATAGAAGGGATGATAATCATATTGTGTTGATATGTAACCCTAAAGAGGTATAGCATGTTATACCTAGCTTTAATATAACTAAATGATGGTAATTGGGTATGAATAGTCCTCGAATGACTAATGCAATCATGGAGTACTCTATTACTGTTGTTGAAACCCTAGTATGATATAACTCGATGGTTACATCTTGATTTATGTGTGGGTTCATACTTGAGAATAGTATGGAATGTGATGGTGATGCTTCACCTTATGCATTCATGATACAATGGGGATGCTGTGAGTTAGGGTTTGGGTATGAGTGATGATTAGTAACATTAATATAATTTATCTTGTGAAATTAACTCTAATGAAAATAGATAAAGATGAGTATTCATGTTTAACATTCTTATATGATGGAATGATGGTGGAATAACCTCCTTAACATGATCATAACCTTAATGTGTTAATTGGTGGTTATCATAGCCACATGGTTGATACTTTCTTATGCTAAACATGTGCATTATGAATATGATGAGGGTTAATCATATCTAGATTCCTAGCATGTTGATGTGATAACGAAATGTTCTTAATGTTAATATAACCCTGCTATGATTGTTTATGAATATGTCTTAGCTCATTAATGTAATAGTGTGTTGATCCAGTGTATTATATATAAGTGATGTTGTTGAGCCTTGTTATAAGGCATGCAAAAATAACGATGATCTTGTGGGGAATAGTATGATGGTCTTGATGACCTTTGGGCATGGTTGAGCCCTGAATGAGGTGTAATCCTCTTCTATTGATAAGAGTTGATACCCTGTGATATTGTGAAAATGATTTATATCCTATGATAGTATGATGGTTTTAATGACCTTTGCGCATGGTTGAGCCCTAAATGAGGCATAATCCTCTTGTGTTGATAAGGGTTGATACCCTGTGATATTGTGAAAAGCATTTATGTCTTGTGATAGTATGATGACTAGGGTAGCCTCATGAATGGAAAGTGAATAGTACCATGTGATGATGAGATGAGAAATTATGTTTCACACATTTTATATCTTTTGAAGTTGTGATATGTATATGCTTACTAGAAGTGAATTAGGGTTTGTTTGTCCACTTGTTTGATGCAGCCTTAATTCACTCAATTGGCATTACTAATCAAGTGAAACTCTAATCATGTAGTTCCCTTTGCCATAGATCCATTTGAGTGTTAGAAAATGCCAGATGGTGAAAGGAGCATTCCTAAGGGAAACTTGGAGTGCATACTGATGAGTATGAGGGGTGCTTGTCATCCTAAATTCAAGTGTTTAGGGAGTATGAATATAGTCATACCTAGCCCTTAGTTTGAGAACGGCTGCGGTCGTGTCTCGGTGATTATATATGTGACAAGATCAGAGGACAACTGTGGTTTTACCTTGGATGGTAGGGTATGCGTATCCACCTCCTTTCACTAGTGATGTGACATGTACCAAGGATGGACTAGGCTGTTAGCAACTTGACCTTATGTGTCATTGTGGAAGACCCATACTGACCGGGGGCGGAGAAGATATTAGGTGTCTGGCTCTTCCTAGATATTGTATGGAACTGATTTTGACTTTATGATGGTTAGTTGGAACTTCAGTTGTATCCTCAAATTCCTCAAGGCTTAATAAAAGATGTAATATATATGTGTAGCATATTTGTTTAGGTTTATACATGATGTTTCACATTGTATGATGACCCATGTTTGTTATCTTTACATAAAGATGATGCTTAGTGCAATTAAGAGATAGTAGATATACTTAGGTTGTAGATATGCTTAAGATTGTAGATGCTACATAGAATAGCTATGATTGTGTTGATAACTATACTGCTACTGCTAATTATAATCATGATGTTAGATATCTCATGTTGTTAGTTATGTTTAGCATGCTAGCCATGCCTTTATAACTAGAGATGCATATACTGCTAATCATGCTTATCCAGATAGGTTTGCTTATGTTGTTAGCTCTTCTTATGATGTTGATATGTTCAACCAATTAGACATGCTCATGTTTTTAGCTATGCTATGTTACTAGACTTGCTCATGATGCTAGATATCCATATGCTACTGAATTGCTTATATTGTCAACAAGATAAAGGATGATAGTCTGGCTAATGATGATAGTTATTATCTACTCCTTTATGTATTTTGTTAATCATCAGTATTGCTGATATTATTTGTTATATCTGATTAAACTGCTTAACTATTTAATTACTTAAAAATAATGTAATCAATAAATGTTGTTGGAGGTTATATCTCTTGCTAGAACATGGGTCTCACCCCTGTGGTTCGCCACATTTTTTTGGTAATCAAAAGTGACGAAAGCAAACACGTGGTAGTAAGGAGGAGCTATAGTAATGAATCTTTGAGAAAGTTGATTAGACGTCTACTGTGTCCTAGAGTCATCCCTATACTCTTAGGTCCGGGAAGGAAAAGTTTGTATATGGTGTTTCAAACGAATCAAACTTTTGTTAGCATATTAATTCTTGTTTGTGTGGCATATACAATATTGTTCTCCTGTGTATACATGTTGTGGTTAAGGCAATAGAAAAATTTGTATCAAATTCTTGGCCTAGTATGGATATAAGAATGATGATGGGTATTTAATTATTGAAGAAAAGGTAAGTACGAAACTCTTAGATTGTTATCTTTCTGATTACTCTAATCAAGTAGTAATTTTGAGACAATCTAAAGTGCATAATGAATAAGAAATCATGGTGTGAATATCTCAATCCTACCTTAAAGAAGATGATAATTGCATCATTATCTATCAAAACTTGAATGTTTGGAAACTATAAGAGAAAGATACAACACCATGAAATCTAAATCTGAATACAAATAAGGAAAAGAGGAGTTCTTTAAGATGTGATTTAAGAAGATAATAAAGTAAAAGATAGATAAGTCTATTCTTATAAAGTGAATCAATCTGTGAAATCCACATAAGATGGAAAGAACTCCTATAACAAGTACAAAATGAGAAGATAAATGGGAAAAATTACAAAGGAATAATGTGGAACCTGAGTTAACCTCAGACCCACCTATGTGTGTAAGAAAGTGTTAATGTAAAATCATCATAGCATGTGAAAGAAATTAAGGAAGATGATCCATGTTTAATGAAGAAAATGTGGAGTATGATGATTTGCCTTTTGATAAGTGGTTGAAAAATATAATAAAATAAGAGAACATACCCAAGTATGATAAATAGTCATCAAGGAAGGAGTAATGATATATGTTAATCATGATGATTCCTATGCTAATGGCAAGGAATCCGAAATGAGAAAGGTAAAATGATACATAAAAAGTTGTAACCTGCATAATGAAGATAGAATTGGCTACCTTTTTTCTAGTGACCCTTGAACAATGCTTCTATGATGTGGGAAGTGTGTTTCCTTTTGTGTCTATCCTTTCTAGGGCACAACTTTCAAGTGGATCATTGCCACTTGGTACGTGTGGATTCGCTACAAACATGAGGGTTGATAGCTTATTATAGCATAAGGTTGCTTGGACTATGATTCCAAGATCACAAAGTTTGTGATGAGTTTTCTTTTGAGCCTTCCAATAATTAGGATGACTCTTCTAATATTTCTTGATATTTGCTATGTTGGTAAAAGTAGATGAGATAAGGATGTGAGTTCCTTATAGAACATGAGGTGGATACCAAGGTAATGAATCGTAGTATCCAAGATGTATCAATAGTATGAGAAATATGTGAAGGTTGGAGATGTTTATTAAATGAACATTCCATGTATTCCTCTCCCATAGAGAGAGAGAGAGTTGATGATGATCCTATAAATGTTGTTTGGAAGGAAAAATAAAAGTGACTCTATAATGTTGTGTATGGTCTAGTGATAGTTAAGCAAGACCACTATAAAGGATAGATGGTTTATTGATACAATAGATATAATTTCAAGATGATAGATAGAATTTAAAGTTGAAAGTTACTATTAGATTTGTACAAGTGGCACAACAAGTTTCTATGTTCCATATTTGCAAATGTCTTCTTATGTGGGGGGTTTCGTGCTGACCCAAGATGAGATATGTATGAATAAAATGGCATCACCATGATATGAAAGTAACCATGTGAAGGTAATATGATGAGGTGCAAAGGAAGTACCCATCTTTGTTTACCTTGGATTTTGGAGGTGAAATCCATGTTAGGGGTTTATAGTTGTAAGGCCCCGAAACTTGCTAATGAGTTGAATAAGTTTAATTGTCATAATTGAATTCTAATAACTCTAATATAACAATGTGATATGATTTTAAATCATAATACAAGCTTAATTTTCAAATTTTGTCCAATTTGGAAACTGTTTGAGCAAGTTATGCAATTTTATACACATTTTGGACTTTTCTGCAGTTTACCCAATTGAGAGGTTTTTTTTGCAATTGATCACTTGCATTATGTTCCTTGGATATTCTATCATCATTATTGAGCTTTTTGAGCCATGGGGAACTTATTTAAAACTTGGTTTGATGGTGTTTTCTCTAAGGGTATTTTAGGGTTTACCCCTTCATGGATGAGCTACCTTTAGTAGCTATCAACTAATGTTTTATTTGTTTTGCTTGTAAATTCAAGAAACGATGGATAATCATGTCTCTATGGATGTTAGGGGATCTTATTATTTGTATGGTTGTATATTCTTAATAGTTGAAGGCCATGGACACTTGGAAAGATACTAGAACTTCAACCTTTTCTTTTTCTTTAAGTTTCATATACTTATCCCTAAGCACCAAAACGAGCCATTTGATCTTCACAACTTACCTCCTTCTACAAATCTCATTCTCCCTCTGTGATTCTTTGAATTTCCTGTCCAATTAAGAAGAAAGAGGGGACCTTCTTGGAAAAAGAATCTAGGGTTGCAATTGACTTCCTTTTAGGGTTAAAAAGCTTCTTTCTAGTGATCTTAACCTAAAAGAATAAGAATCCCCTTCTTTCCTCCATTTATTTATTTTTTATCCTTCCTCGTAGCTTTCTCCAGGTCACAAACTTACTTTTCCATGGTAGAAATTTCTCTAAAGTTCTAAAACCCTACATTTCTTGCTCCTTATGCTTAGGGTTTGTTCATTTGATGAAGAAAGGTGCTCGATAGATGAGTTCACAGCTTATGATTGGATTTTCTACCCTACCTGTTCGTGTTGTCTTATGTGTGGGAGTTTATATTCTCATTAGAGGCAAGTTTTATAACTTTCTCCACGTTTATTGCTTACCATAAGCTTGCTAGCTCATGTTCTTGCTTGAAAATGATGATTCATGCACTAAAAAGCTATGCTTGACTTGGATTTTGATTTTTATAATGTTCCCTATTCTGATTTCAGTTCTAGATGAACTTATGATCATGCGTACATTATTCCTAAGGTATAATATGACTTTGATCAGGTTGGTTTGACAACCTATGGTGTTAAACATCTATCAACCAACGGTCAATTTTAGGGTTTAATGTTGATTTCTTCTATAAACCCATGCCCGTTGATGGTACCATTGCAACAACCCAATGGTGTTGTCTTCATGATAACTGATGGTCAAGATCAAATGTGTCAGATGATGGTGACAACCTATGGTCACCCCCTTAGGTCAGGTTTTGGATCAATTAGAAGTTTAATGATCAACCATTAAGTACCCTAATAATGTTATCAATCAATGATGTCATTAGATTAATATTTGATGTTGATTAATGAATATAGTGCTAATCTAACAACCTATGGTGACTTAATGGTCACTAATGATAGTGGATCTGGTCTCCACAACCTACAGTGAGTTAATCATATAGTTGTAGAATCAATTAAGCCTTAGACCAATGGTTTCTTGGGTCACTTGAAGCAATGGTCAGACCTATACTAAAATTGATGGTTTTAACATATGAACTTGACCAAATGGTCAAGATCTACTATTTATTCCTCCTATAAAGTGGAATTATGGATGATGTAATATGTTGGTCCTAATAATGTGATTTATATGGTTTCCTTTATATGATCAACTTAAGGAGCTTACTTTTTGACAATGGATGGCTTGTTTTAAATGAACAGTCAGTTGTGGGTTTTACCATACTCTAAATGGAACTTTTTGTGTTGTTAATCAAGGGATGTGTAGGGTTAGATGGTAACTGTTTCTAGAGCACAAATCAAGGACTTCATAGGTGGTTTATCCAAGGTGTTTACTTATGTAAACAACCAATGGTCTTACCTTTTAAACATCCAATGGTTCTGGGTGACATTGTGGTATGGTGATATGGGTTGATGATGGAACAAATGAAGGGTTACCCTTAATAAGGTAGTCTTACATATTCACTCATATGAATAGAAGGATGATAATCATATTGTGTTGATATGTAACCCTAAAGAGGTATAGATTGTTATACCTAGCTTTAATATAACTAAATGATGGTAATTGGGTATGAATAGTCCTTGAATGACTACTGTAATCATGGAGTACTCTGTTACTGTTGTTGAAACCCTAGTATGCTATAACTTGATGGTTACACCTTTATTTATGTGTGGGTTCATACTTGAGAATAGTATGGAATGTGATGGTGATGCTTCACCTTATGCATCCATGATCCAATGGGGATGCCGTGAGTTCGAGTTTGGGTATGAGTGTTGATTAGTAATACTAATATAATTTATCTTGTGAAATTAACTCTAATGAAAATAGATAAATATGAGTATTCATGTTTAAAATTCTTATATGATGGAATGATGGTGGAATAACCTCCTTAACATGATCATAACCTTAATGTGTTAATTGGTGGTTATCATAGCCACATGGTTGATACTTTATTATGCTAAACATGTGCATTATGAATATGATGAGGGTTAATCATATCTAGATTACTTGCATGTTGATGTGATAAAGGAATGTTCTTAATGTTAATATAACCCTACTATGATTGTTTATGAATATCTCTTAGGTCAATAATGCAATGTTGTGTTGATACGGTGTATTAAGTATAAGTTATGTTGTTGAGCCTTGTTATAAGGCATGCAAAGATAATGATGATCTTGGGGGGAATAGTATGATGGTCTTAATGACCTTTGGGCATGGTTGAGCCCTGAATGAGGTGTAATCCTCTTCTATTGATAAAAGTTGATACCTTGTGATATTGTGAAAATGATTTATATCATGTGATAGTATGATGGTGTTAATGACCTTTGGGCATGGTTGAGCCCTGAATGAGGCGTAATCCTCTTGTGTTGATAAGGGTTGATACCCTATGCTATTGTGAAAAGAATTTATGTCTTGTGATAGTATGATGACTAGTGTAGCCTCATGAATGGCAATTGAATAGTACCATGTGATGATGAGATGAGAAATTATGTTTCACACGTTTTATATCTTTTTATGTTGTGATATTTATATGCTTGCTAGAAGTGAATTAGGGTTTGTATGTCCAACTTTTTGATGCAGCCTTAATTCACCCAATTGGCATAACTAATCAAGTGATACTCTAATCATGTAGTGCCCTGTGCCATAGATCCATCTGAGTGTCAGAACTTGCTAGATGGTTAAATGAGTATTCCTAAGGGAAACACAGAGTGCATACTGATGAGTATGCGGGGTGCTTATCATCCTTAATTCAAGTGTTTAGGGAGGATGACTGCAGTCATACCTAGCCCTTAGTTTAAGAATGGTTGTGGTCATGTCTCAGTGATTATATATGTGACAAGATTGGAAGACAACTGCGGTTGTACCTCAGATGGTAGGGTATGCGTACCCACCTCCTTTCATTAGTGTCATGACCTATACCAAGGATAGACTGGGTTGTTAGCAGCTTGACCTTATGTGTCATTATGGCAGACCCATACTGACCAGGGGCAGAGAAGATCTTTGGAGTTCAGTTCTTCCTAGATCTTGTATGGCACTGATTTTGACTTAGCGGTGGTCAGTTGGAACTTGAGTGGTATCCTCAAATTCCTCAGGGCTTAATAAAAGATGTAATATAGCCGTGTAGAATATTTGTTTAGGGTTATACATGACGTTTCACATTGGATGATAACCCTTGTTTGTTATCTTTACATAAAGATGATGCTTAGTACAATTAAGAGATAGTAGATATACTTAGGTTGTGGATATGCTTAAGATTGTATATGTGTACATACAGTAGCTATGCTTGTGTTGATAACTATACTGCTACTGCTGATTATAATCATGATGCTAGCTATCTCATGTTGTTAGTTATGTTTAGCATGCTAGCCATGCCTTTGTAACTAGAGATGCATATACTGCTAATCATGCTTATCCAGAGAGTTGTGCTTATGTTGTTAGCTCTTCTTATGATGTTGATATGTTCAACCAATTAGACATGCTCATGTTGTTAGCTATGCTATATTACTAGACTTGCTCATGATGCTAGATATGCATATGCTACTGAATTGCGTATATTGTCAACAAGATAAAGGATGATAGTCTGGCTAATCATGATAGTTATTATCTTCTCCTTTATGTATTTTGTTAATCATCAGTATTGTCGATCTTATTTGTTATATCTGATTAGACTTCTTAATTATTTAATTACTTTAAAGTGTTGTAATTAATAAACATTGTTGGAGATTATATCTCTTACTGGGACATCGATCTCACCTTTGTGGTTCGCCACATTTTTTTAGGTAATCGAAAGTGACGAAAACAAACATGTGGAAGCAAGGAGGAGCTATAGTAATGAATCTTTGAGAAAGTTCATTAGATTTCTAGTGTGTCCTAGAGTCATCCCTATACTCTCAGGTCCGGGTTGGAAATGTTTGTATATGGTGTTTCAAATGAATCAGACTTTTGTTAGCATATTAATGCTTGTTTCTGTGGCATATACAATATTGTTCTCCTATGTATATATGTTGTTGCTAAGGCAATAAAACAATTTGTATCAAATTCTTGGCATAGTATGGATATAAGAAAGATGTTGGGCTCTTATGCAAATGTTTTTGAGTGAGTGCCGACGTTGAAATCAGTTTTAATTTACCCAGATTTTTGGGTAGGTGGTTAATTGGTGATTGATTGTGTTTTATATTTTGAGTAATCTTGTTTAGTGTAAAAGTTTCTCAAAATTTGGGCCTCTGTGGTCATCTCATTTCTTCTTGGTTCATCATAAAAATCCAATCTTTTTACCAGCACTCTTCATCCCAACAATCATCTATGTTTGTCTAGCCTTTTCGAGTCTTATTTATCTAGTCATTTCATCTCGGTATCTTCCTCACCTTGACATGTGTGAAACCCATCTCCCAAAGCCCGCAATGCCAAGGAAATCTTCCTTCTGGTCCAAGGTTTTATTTTCTCATTTTATTCTCCAATAGCAAT
Organism: Alisma plantago-aquatica; assembly: GCA_963693085.1. Classification (NCBI taxonomy): domain Eukaryota; kingdom Viridiplantae; phylum Streptophyta; class Magnoliopsida; order Alismatales; family Alismataceae; genus Alisma; species Alisma plantago-aquatica. The sequence continues at coordinate 1,069,806,736 of OY856410.1, forward strand.
GCCAGACAATTTTTTTTCCAATCAAAGTTTATTTTTATTTTTTAGTTTTATCATGTCATTATTATCAATCAATATTTCCTTTTCTCATTTCCTATCTGAGCCATCATTGATTATTGTTTCTTTAAAAAAAACTACCAACCACCTTTCCTTTTTATTTTATACAACCAACATTGACTAAGCTCCTTTCCAATACTCTTTTCTTTTTTGTTATCATACCTGAACTTTTTATTTGATGGAAACATCATTTTCTCATGGTACCTTTGTTTGTTTTATTTATTTTCATGATAATAAGAAACCATGGGAGTTTTATATGTGTCTTTTTGGTTCCTACTTTTCTTTGATTATATAATACCTTTTTTGTTCTTGTTGCTTGTAGAAAGCCAGACCCATTTAATATCCATCCCTGACTATAAGAAAAAGAAAGTGGGTGGATCCTTGTGTTGCATAAAAGAAAAAGAAACAAATGGAAACAAAAGGGAGGAAAATTTGGAAAAGGAATATAATTGAAGGGGAAAGGAAATATTAGTGCAATAAAAAAATTTAGATAAGAAGAAAAAGTGGAACTCTAACCGCCATCCTCAAACAAAAGATGCCCTGATATGTTTATAAAGTACAAAAAAGGGGGCACACTACTTTTCTTCCTATGTCTTGACATTTTTTATTCCCCCCTACCACCCCTCATGTGTGCATCCCTTTCTAGGTATAGGGGGTATATTTTCTTTTTCGTACTAATTACTCATTCACTTTGTATCTGGTGTGGGGGATATAGAGGAGAGAGAGTATGAGTAGGGAGAAATATGAAGTATGAAAAGAGAATATGAGGATAAAAAGTATGAGAGAGACTATATGGATTAGATAGGATATCTTAATTTTTATGGAGCTTCTTATTATTCATATTCTAATATTTTTGTAGTGTTGCATTCCCAGTAAGTATCATGCTTTCAATGCATAATTGGTGTATCTTTCCCAATGTCACTATGCTTCTTTGTACTTCTAGTGAATTGTTGGTGTATCTTTCCCTAGGACACTATGCTTCTTCATGTTTGTGCTACGATATACAATTAGGTTGACTATATGCACTTTCTTATTTCATTAGCTACTACTTTCATGTGTTGAAGGATGCCACTTGCAAAATTGAGACCAAGGTTTTTGTGTTCATACCACATTATGTACGTCAAGATAGAGCTTGTTGCTATTATTCCAGCCCCTTGTTACCTCTGGTATTAATGATGTCTCAATTTATCATTCTCACTACATTCTCTTGAGAGAGATGGTTGTTTCCTCACATCAGACTTCTCAAAAGCTCGTCAATTTCTAGCATACAAATTTTGTAACTGTAAGGTTGATATTTCATCTAGGTTTCATCTTTTTCGACTATTTTATTCATGTTTTCTTGAATCTATATGTGACAACTTAACTTTTATCTCTCCTATCTTGCACTCTTTCTCTCTCATCGGGTGGACTCTCTCTCTCTATCTGATGTCAATTTCATAATTGAGTGTGGTGATGCTCCAATTTGTTCACATCGATGATCAATTTCACCATGTGTGACATTACTTTACACTTTAATATAAATGTAATGAGTTAATAAATCACCATATTGAAAGATATTTTGAACCTATTTATTGACATCACTTTGATCGATAATGTATTTCATGTTGTAAATATTTCTATTATCCTTCTAGCGGTCCCTGCATCGCCTTAATCGGAGCTTTGTATCCCATGTTATGGCCATTTAAAATTGGCTCAAATTGTACATATTTTAGCAATTTTACATGATTTCAAGCTTATATGGGCCCAATTGAGAGGCGCACGACCCAATTCTTTCTCCCATACTCATCTTGACTCACTCAATCATAGCCTTTGATCTATGCCCCATGGACCCTCTTTTTCTGATCCAACGGTTAGGAGGGCATCCCCTTCCTCCCTAGTGTACCTTCCCAACTCCCAACAAATCCCTCTCTTCTACACCTCCTAGCGTGGAATTGAAGTGAGCTTCCTCTTTGTTTTCTCTTAGCTACTCTTTCCCACTTCCTTCTTTCCCTGGACTTCTCATCCCCCACTACCTCACACCACCGCAGGCAAATCAAAGGGCAGCAGTGAGTCCGTCGGGACAAACCGAGCGTGGACGACCTGCTCGCATGACCTCAAGCCAACCCATCCTCATACTCATTGTCTTCAGCTTGGAGTGCTGCAGAGACATCACCACCCTCTGAATGGGTCACACAAGTTGTTGGTGGTGGCTGACGGTCGTTGATCTCAGATAAGGGCGGTCAGCAGACATGGGTCCAGTGGCCATCTGTTGTCGGGTCCCACCAGCTATTGCTTTGACCACAGAATCACCTGGGGTGGCCATGCATGCCCATCATAGTCGCTCAATCAAAGATCAAGGGCTGGAGCCAGACTCAAATAATGATATAGGTAACGCCTAACCTTTTCTATATAGTTTTGATGTAAAACTTCAAAAAACCATATCTTCCACACCCATGACCCAATTATATCGAAGTTGCATGTCAAATCGATCAGATCGACGACACCTACACAATGGACATAGTTACAGATCCTAGTTCATTTTTTTGTTCCATATTTTCCATAAAATATGGAAACTTTAGTCTGCTGAATGAAATTAATGCACTATTATAATGAAGTTTGGATCTTTGTTGCCTTTTTACCCTCCTTAGCATCAAATCAGTAGTTCTTGAGCACCCTTATGGATCCTTCCAATGGGAACTTGATCAAAGGCCTTATGATACATGATATGGATGGTATAATTGGAGTAAAATGACATAAAATATGGGTTATCTCTTTTCTAAGTACTTAACTTATTTATTCTTACTCGTTTACTTTTGCAAATCTTTTCAAATTATGCAAAGCTTATGTATATGTATCTTTTGGCCATGTACTCAGCACCTCATGAGCTTGACCCACCTTGTTTCACATATTTTTATAGGTTCAGAGATGAATAATTGTTGATGGGCTTGGTGAGCTATGCCAAGTGTTCTCGTTGTAAGATCCCTACTATACATGAGCAGACCTATAGAATTGTACTCTTGAAAATGTAATTGAAAGCTCATAATAAACAATGTTGTTTTATATATCTTGTTGAATGTTGAGTTTGTGATTGGTTCTTTTATCTTGTTATCTTTTCAAGTATGCTAATTTGTATGCTTTCACATTTGTGCTTTGTAATATTATGCTAGGGATGGATGCCTAGGTCCTATCTCCACTTTATAGTCATTCGGAGTTAGGTTTTGGGTAACAAATGATTCCGTGACAGATGGTATCAGAGAATGAACAATAAATACACCAAACATGACTCACATGAAACACAAACTAAAATCCCCTTACATCTCAACCCCATAAACTTAATAAGTTGTCCTTTGTGGACTATGTTGACTTATTGTCTATGTTAGAACCTAAATGTTCTAGAACTAGGTATAGACTTGTGTAATCCCAAAAATCTTTCTTTTCTCCTCCTTATATCTTGTAGTATGGGTTGTAGTTGCAGGAGGGTGAGAAAGGGGAGACCTTATTACATCCCTAGATATATGTTCATGACATGTGCTTAGGGTAGCTACATAGCTGTGCGCCATGTTCTTGCTAGTTCTCTAGGTGCCATGATACTAGACTGCCTAATGACTGTGGTAACTCACTTTTAGTTTTGGTTTTATTCTAATGGAGCATGGTGGTTTTCATCGTTTTTTCAATGTTGGAGAAAACTTATTTTTCAAGTATTAGTATATGTACATATGAAAAATGTTACCACATGCAAAAAGGTAGTGAGTGTCAATGTAACTTAATAGAAAGAGATGTAACGTCAAGTCTAGATGAGAGAGTTTAGATGATAGTTGTAGCCTCTATAGTTGTCCAGAAACATGATAAAGGTTAGGCTAGTAGATATCCCAGATGACCTAAGGTGGTGGTGGTGGCCCATGTTTGTTTGTAGAGGGTACATCATGTTTGATGATATGAGATGAGTTTGACCATGCAACCCTAGATAAACTTAGCACCTTGTATGATACATGTGACTTGGTTGATGTGTTAAATATAGCTTGTGGGTTGGCATGCTTGCTTGTACCTAGGCTTGTACGTGTTGAGATACGATATGTGATTTATCGTTTGAGATCCACATGGGCCTCAATATCCTTACAAAGGAGGACCTCTAGCATGGGACATACAAATAGGGTGACCTCTTGATATGAGTCGACCCACCATGGGATAAGGTCAGAGTACCTAAACTCCAAAATGTGTGAAATGTTGAGAAATATGCATGATGAAATACATGATGATGAGTCCCTAGCTAGAATACTTCTAAGTATATGAGTTGAGTCACCTAGTGTTGTTTGCTAAATTGGACGTTAACATAACCATTGTTTTGATGATGACAAACATTTCATACTTGTGGATCTAACGTGCTATTTGAGTATTTTAGGGTTCAAGGTAATAAAGAGATCCTACTAAGTGGAAAGTTAAAGATCAATACAAATTGATGATCAAATGTGCTTAATTGTTTATGTTTTCATGATTTTACTCAAATGTAAACACTTGTACAAAGATATAATGTACAAGTACTTTGACATTATGTAAATCAAGCGTTAGATATTCCCTATCCACTTATAACCCTTAGCTAGGATCCCCCCTAGAGTTAGAGTCACTAGCATCCATTAGAGAACACATTTAATTGTTGGTTCAAAACTTTGAAATAGGAACATCCTCAGTCAAGAAGCTAGTCAACCGAGACACCCTCAGTTGAAGTGTTTTGTCGATCTATAACCACCTCGGTCAAACATCTGAGCAATGTTTAAGACCTTACATATTTGTGCTCTAAAATGTGTTTTGCTCAAAAATATAGTCGACTGACCCAACCTAGATCCAAAACTTATGACCGTTAGACTAAGTTGTTGGGAGTTGGGAGTTGGAAATAGACATTGGTACACATTTTCCTTAAACCCAGGCTCGGTTGAAGAAAAGTTTGACCAAGACATGATTCGGTTGACAAACTTGTCGACTGAGCAGGATTCTGGATTGTTCTTCCAAGCACGAACAAATTATCCATTGCTAGCCAACTATTGTCTACCTAACAACTAGTTAACACTAAGAACACTCTAGAGACTCCTTACAATGTCCCTAAACACTAGCAAACCATCCCTATAAATAGGAGAGGCCTTAGGACACCTAAAGAACCAATGCTACACTTGAGAATCCATTCTAGTGAGCAACTAAGTTGAGCAACACTTTCCATCTTGTTCTTCAAGCTCCAAGTTCGTGTCCTATAGCCATAGCCTCTTAGACACCATCTAAGAAACGTCCATCCTAAGTGGTTTGAGAGGTCTAATGCTTGATATAGGATGAAAGCGCAATACTCTATTGGTGTACTTCCTTTCTTCCAATCCCCATTCACAAGTTAAGCTACTTGTGCTCCTTAGCTACTCCAAGTTGCGGAGGCTTCTTGAGGGATCTTGATTGGTGCTACTTCTTGGTGGAGAAGGCTACTTCAAGGTTTCTTGAGATTACTTCAAGAAAGCAAATTCAAAAGTGGTTCGGTCTACTTATAGGTGAAGGCTATCTCAAGGTGGTGGATCTACTTGAAGGAGGAGAAGGCTCCTCTAAGGGCTTGGAGTTACTTCAAAGAAGGTTGCTTCAACGAGTTTGAGGCTACTTCTAGGAGAAAGCTACTTCAAGGAAGGTGATTGTATTTTATTGTAACATCCTTGATAGGTAAATAAAATCTATCCCTTTCAAAATCCCAATTGGAGACAACTGGGTAGTTGGCTGAAAACCTTTGATTCAAAGGTTGGAACCACTCTACATCGAAGTGTCTTACTTGTTTCCTCCTCCTTCTTTGGTTGAGTGTTTAATTATTTTTTAAATTATCAAAAATATCTATTCACTCCCCTCTAGATCTTTGAATTGGTATCATAGCATGTCTTCAAGGATCCCTAACAAGTATTGAAGAATGGGGGACAATTTGCTTAGCCAACCTCAACCTTGAAGGAACTCATGTGACTCGGCCACCACCTTTTGATGGAAGCAACTGCACATATTGGAAAAGAAGAATGAAATTCTACTTCCAAGGGATCAGCCTAGAGTTGTGGAGGATGGTTTCTTCACCTTATGAACTTTCTACTATTGAATATGCAACTTGGAATCCTGATACAGTAAAGCAAGTTCAATTAAATACAAAAGCGGTAAGCATATTATATTTTTCCATTACTGATAGTGAGTTTAATAGGATATCTTCATGTGAAATAGCTTAAGATATAACACATAAACTTTCAATTACACATGAAGGTACCAGTCAAGTTAAAAATACCAAAATTAACATGCTTATACAAAAGTTTAAACCAAGGCTCAATCAAAAGTCATCACACAAGAAAGTGATGAAACAAGTGAAGGAGATAATGAAGAAAATACACTCATTTAAAATGGTAAGAAATATAGAAGGTATAAAACTAACAAAAATTTTAGTGCTTCTTCCTCTTCTTCTCTTAGATTCTTTGAATGCAGCAATAAAGGACATGTAAAGAACGAATGTTCTAAGACCAAGAAAGGAAAGAAATCTTCCTTCCAAAAGAAATACAAGGGAGATAAAGCTTACAAACCTGCTTGGGATGAATCAAGCGTTGATAGAGGAAGTGGAGAGGAAGAAGTGGAATGTATCATGGATAAGGAAGATGAAAATGAAGACTCAAGGGAGGAAAGCATTCTGAAATTATCTAAAGAAAAGTTAGTTACTAGTCTTGAAGAACTACATGATAAATATGTTGATTGTAAAAAGAAATTAAAGAAGTTTACAAAAACAAATGATGACTTGCATGCCAAATTACATGTGCTTTCTTCTAAAAGTGAAAGTCTTATATCTGAAAAAGATACTTTGAAATCATCTATTAATGATCATAATGTCAAGTTGCTTTCTCTAGAAACAAACTACAATTTTCTTTCCCAAGAAAAGGTTGAATTGCTTGCTAAGATAAATGATCTTCAAACTCAACCTATTCTTTGCACTCATTTGGATTATGATGTTATTGTCAATGAAATAGATAGCTTGTTATCTAGATTAGATCAAGAAAAGTTATATATTAAAAGGAAAATGGATGAAATTGCTACGTTGCAAAAAGATATTAGTAACTTGAAAAATAATGATATTCTTGATAGAATCCTAGAAATCTCAACTGGTCAAATTGGAAGGAGAGGCCTAGGTTTTGTACCCAAAGATAAATCCTATCAAAAACCTAGATCTAGAAATATACAAGTACCTAAGACCAAAGTCATGTATGTGCCTAAAAACAATCTAGCTCATGACCACAATGCTAAAAAGAGAAATGAAATTGATTTTGTTTGCTATCATTATTGTTTACATCTTGGACATTATTCATTTGCATGCACCTACAAGAAAAATAAGGACAAAGATTTGATTTGGGTTCCAAAACCACATACTTAAAAATATGGAACATTGAGTTGATATTTGACCAAAACTTCAATTTGAAATCCACATTGTCTTATCTCAACTGAAAAAACCCTTAATTTGCATATTCTTATATGATTTGATTGAAAATGATAACATGTTTTGCTTGGAGATAATAAACTTACTGAAAACACACATAATATCATCTTGGTTAACAAAATTCTTGACTGAGAACTCTTCTGTATGAAGCAATAATCGACCAAAGAGAGTTCTGTCAAAACTTATATTTTTTGGAAAATTGTCCTAGTCTACAAATATTTCAATTGAGAACACATCCGATTGATGAAATGCTCAACTGAGGATAGTTCTGTCAAAATCTTTTTATTAAAATCATAAACTCATTCAACTTTGGTTCTTTAAAACTATAAAGAACTCTTCATATTAAGTTGTTCTAAAATATGAAATGTTTTAATTAATGCTCCTAACCAAAAGGACCATCACATGGGTAACAAAATATACCTATTTTGCAAGATTGGGTGGTTGATAGTGGTTATACCAAACATATGATTGGAAACAAGGAATCTTTCCATACACTTGAAGAAAATAAGAATGGAATAGTCATTTTGGAGATTACACTAAAGGTAAAATTATTGGGATAGGCAATGTTGGTACAAATCTTGAAATAAAAAATGTTCTACTTGTAGATGGATTATATCACAATTTTATTAGTGTTAGTCAATTATGTGATAGTGGTTATGATGTTCTATTTAACAAATCTTGCTGCAAGTTACTCCTAGAAAATACTAAGATGTTGTTTATGACGGAAAAATAATAGGAAATATGTATATACTTAGACCTAACTCTATGCAAGCCATTATAGGAAAATGTTTTCTTGCAAATGATGAATCTTTACAATTATGGCATGGAAAGCTAGGTCATGCAAGCTCACATGTTATCAAAAAGTTGATTAAGTAAGATCTTGTTCATGGTTTACCTAAACTTTCTTTTGATAAACCTGAAAATTGTGAACCATGTACTCTAGGTAAGAAAAATAAAAGTTCTTTCAAATCTAACATGTTTCCTAGTACTACTAGATCATTATAACTTATTCATATTGATTTGCTTGTCCCTGTGAGGACTCAATCTATTTGTGGTAAAAGATATTTCTTTGTCATTGTTGATGATTATAGTAGATATACATGGGTTCATTTTCTCTCAATTAGAGATGGCACTATTAAAATATTCATTCAATTTTTCTCAAAGATTAACAAATAAACTACAAAACAAAATTTATACCATTAGAATTGATCATGATGGGGAATTTGAAAATCACATATTTGAATAATTTTGTACATCCCAAGGGTATACTCATAATTTTTCAGCTCCACGCACCCCACAACAAAATGGGATAGTAGAGAGGAAAAATCGACCCTTACAAGAAATGGCTAGAAGAAATTTACTTGAACATAATACACCTAAAACCTTTTTGTCTGAAGTAGTAAATACATTATTCTATGTATGAACCATGTTTCTATTCACCCCCATCTTAAGAAAACTCCTTATGAACTCATCTTCAACAAGAAACCAAGAGTTGACTACTTTCATACCTTTGCACACCATGTTACATCTTAAATATAAAGGATGATAGAGACCAATTTGACCCTAAATAACATAAAGGATTCTTCTTGGGATATTCAACTTCTAGTAAGGCATTTAGAATCTAAAATATTATTTAAAGAAAAGTCGAGGAATCAATTCATATCACATTTCATGAAATGACAACACAAAGTGCTGAAAATGAATCTAAAAATGAAGACTTAAATAATATTACACACCAAATTGAGGACCTAACCATACAAACAAAAGATGATTATAATTCTGAAATTGAACAACATAATATTGAGTTACAACAACCTATTCCTACAATAATCAAGGACCATCCTCAAGACTTAATTATAGAAAATCCTTTTGATAAATTAAAAACCCGATCATCATTTAGAGATGTTGCAAACATGGCCTCTGTATCAATTATTGAACCTAAAAAGATAAATGAAGCTCTAAAATATGAGTATAGGATAATGGCTATGCAAGAAGAGCTAAATCAATTTACTAAGAACAATGTATGGGACTTAGTTCCTAGACCTCAAGACAAAACCATCATTGGAACTAAGTGGGTTTTTCAAAATAAACATAATGAAGCTGGGGAAGTAGTTAGAAACAAAGCTAGGTTGGTTGCTCAAGGATATAATCAATAAGAAGGGATAGATTTTGATGAAACCTATGCACTTGTGGCTAGACTTGAAGCCATTAGAATGTTATTAGCTTTAGCTGCCCATAAAGACATTAAATTATTTGAAATGAATGTATACAGTGGCTTCTTAAATGGAATCATAGAAGAAGAAGTCTATGTTGCCCAACCATCTGGTTTTGAAATTCCTAACAAACTTGACCATCTTTGTAAACTTAAGAAAGCACTTTATGGTCTAAAACAAGCACCATGAAATTGGTATTAGAGACTTAAAATTATCTCTTTGATAATGGTTTCTCAATTGGAAAATCAAATTCCATATTATTTTTCAAGACATGTTGTTCAAATATATATTGATGACATGATTTTTGTGCTTGAAATGATTCCTTATGCAATCAATTCAGTGATATTATGCAGAAAAGAATTTGAAATGAGTTTTATAAGTGAATTAACATTTTTCCTTGGTTTTCAAATAAAACAAACGCCCATTGGAATTTTTCAAAGACAAGATAAATACACTAAGGAACTCTTAAAACGATTTAGTATGGAAAATTGCATACATTCTACTACACCTATGGTCACTTCTTCTAAAATTCACAAGTATGAAGATTGTGAACCCATTGAATATTCCTTATATAGGTCCATGATTGGTAGCTTGCTATTTTTGACTGCTTCTAGACTGAATATCATGTTTGTTGTTGGACTTTGTGCTAGATTTCAATCAAAACCAATGCATTCTCATTTTTAAGTTGTCAAAAGAATCTTAAGATATCTGACTGGAACTATAAACTATGGATTGTGGTATCCTAAAGGTCAATCATGGGATTTGAAATCTTACACCGATGTCGATTATGTTGGTTGTCGCATTGATTGTAAGAGCACAAGTGGTGGTTGTTTCTTACAAGGTGGAGTCTTAGTATCTTCTTTTAGTAAGAAACAAAATATTTTTCCCTATCTACCACTGAAGTTGAATGTGTGGTTGTGGGCTCATGTTGTGCTCAAGTTCTCTATATGCAACAAGTTTTGAATGATTATTGCTTTATATTTTCTTATACACTGATAATATTAGTGCTATAAACTTGGCTCATAATCCTATTTGACATAGCTGTGCCAAGCATATTGAGATTAGGCATTATCTCTCAAGAGATCATATTTCTAAGAATAATATATCTCTTCATCATGTTGACACAGAAGATCAATTAGTTAATATCTTTACCAAACATCTTCCTTTGCATCAATTTTAATATATTAAAAAGAGGTTACTTATTACTCCCCCAGAAAATGTTTTCTTTGATATATGTGCTCAAAATTTTTGATAATTTTCTGATTTAAAATTCACATGATTTTAGTTTATAAAATTGTAGAACTATACCTTTGTTTGTCCACAATAATTTAATATCATGAACAAGAACTTAAACAAGCTCAATTTACTTATGCAAAACTACTCACAGAGTCATTTTCGGTCGACAAGATATTAGACCGAGAAAATCCTCGGTCGAAAAAATTCTCGACCGAGTTTTACTTGGTGGGACCATCAATCGATTATGTGAATCTTAGCTGAGATTTTTCTATATACCTCGTGGATCAAAAAAATTTACATAGAGGTCCCTCGATCAAAAATATTCTTTATCGAGTCCTGGACCGTTGCGACCAGAAATTCAAATTTCAATGTCAACTGACTAGCCATCACAAAGAGCCATTGGAAGAGAGTTGTTGAGGTCACATTAAATGAGTTTGTCGGCCGAGTAAGGTTCTATTTTGCTATAAATATCACCGTAATCCACCCATTTTCTTCACAACCCAAGTTCTCTATTCTCCATCACTTCTCTAGTGTTTCTTAGAGCTATCCTACAACAACATTCATCCCCTACCATCTCTACCTCTTCTTCCACGACTCTTTGATCAAGATGGCTTCCTCTTCAGCTTGTGGTGGGAAGAAGCAAGTTGCTACAAGGAAGGGATGGACGCTTACTCCATCCTTGAGCATCATCAATGATATCCTCTTCAACGACGTTGTTGTTGGAGAACACTACTTGAAGCTCACCTCAAAGTCTCCTCTTCCTTGACCGTCAGTGGACCTCAATGACTTTGTCACTCTTCTCGATCTCTCCTAACTTTTCAAGGTGCAAAAATTGACAGAGTTTCTTATTCCCTCCTTTCAATTCTGGTCCACCCAAGTCATTAATGAAATCTATGCCAACCTTATTAGGGACTCCAATGACCCATTTTCTTTCACTTCCATGGTTGATGGGTTATCCTTCAATTTTTTTCAAATGACATTCTCAAGATGCTAGATATATATGTAGAAAAATATGAAGAATTTCTAGACCTAACCACTGGCAATCCCATCTCAAAATTCTCCACCTAAGAAAACACCATTAGCCTTAGTGATATCAAAAAGGTTATCATTCTTCCCAACACCTCATCACATGAGCACAGTGGAACTTATTATGCTACCTCCTTTACCCCTAAATCTTGGATAGTGAATCTAATTATTTCCCATAACATTTATCCTAGAGCTAATAAAACTAAAATTCCACAATTTAGGATATGCCTTATCTATGCCATACTTGAAAGCATTCATGTGAACTTCATTCGCATCATCTTATCCAATATGTTTGATTTTTCTAAAAATTATCCCTATGCTGATTTTGTGTGCCAAATAATCCAATATTCTCTTAACAAACATCTAGAGGACTTAGGCTACAATTGTGATAGACATCCCAAAAGAATTATCCAAAACATTGTTGATAAAATGGGAATTGACTTTGGGCACAAAAGATCTAAGAATGAAGGGAAGACATCCACTAAAGCAAATCCTCCACCTCCTACTCCTCCTAGATATTCCATAGAAAACCTTATCAATGATGTTTCCTATCTTAAAGGGGCCACTTATCAACTTTGGAGACATCTAGACTACAACAACCATGCCATGACCTATCTAAACCAAAGAATGCAAGCCTTGTCTCCTAATGTTCCTGACACACACCCTTATGCATTATATCATGGGAACATCTATCCTTTTAACCCTTACGTCCAATACACCCAATTTCGACCACCAACATCAAATGATATCTCCCATACCCAATACTCACACATGCAACCCCAGGATATAGCTGCCCATTTTAGATTTTATCAGGCACCTACATTTCTGGAAGCATATACTCTCAAGAAGACATGTGCAATTGACAGGTAGACACTTGTCAAGTATTATGATGATACTTCATTCCTTGGGAAAGATCCTGAAGTTGATGTAATCATGAACTCTTTCAAGTGATATTGTTATCCTATGTATTGAGTAGTAAATCTTATGTAATCACTTCATCATCAATAAAAATTGAGTTTGTGTGCGATCACTTCTTCATGATAATAAAAATTATCTTGTGGATTTCAATGGACTTTTTTCATCACTTTGTTTTCTTTCTAAAATTTGTGTACGCTATTGAGGGGGAGTATTCCATTTAGGGGGAGTAAGTTTAAAATAATTATATGGCTATCTTTTTGAAATGAAAAAGGGGGAGAAATAAAATGAATGAGCTTCATGATCTCTTGGCTTGACATTAATTGGTGCTACATTTCCTTAAGAGATGGATGCTATGTTCCATATCTCTTTAGGAATATTAACACATATTTTATAATAACATGAGAATCTATTCATCTCAGGTATATCCCAAGTATGAAACTCATCTCGTTTAAATTATTTTGATTATATTTTAGAAATGTTTGTCGTATTCAAAAAGGGGGAGATTGTTGTCTAAACTGTACATTTACATCCCCTCTATTTTGATTATGACAAACATTTCATACTTGTGGATCTAACATGCTATTTAATTATTTTAGGGTTCAAGGTAATAAGGAGATCCTACTAAGTGGAAAGTTGTAGATCAATACAAATTCAAGATCAAATGTGTTTAATTGTTTATGTTTTCATGATTGTACTCCAATGTAAACCCTTATATAAAGATATAATGTACAAGTACTTAGACATCATGTCAATCAAGCATTATATCTTCGTTGTCCACTTATAACCCTTAGCTAGGACCCCCCTAGAGTTAGAGTCACTAGCATCCATTAGAACACACATTTAATAGGTGGTTCAAAAGTCTAAAACATGAACATCCTTGGTAGAAAAATTAAACGACCGAGACACCCTTGGTCAAAGTGTTTTTTTGACTGAGAACCACCTCAGTCGAACATCTGAGCACTATTTAAAAATCTTACATATATGTGCTCTAAAATGTGTTTCGGTCAAAAATATAGTTGACTGACTCAACCTCAATCCAAAGCTTATGGTTGTTAGACTAAGTGGTTGGGAGTTGGGAGATGGAAATAGATGTTGGTACACATTTTCCTTAAACCCAAGATCCACCGAAGAAAAGTTCGACTAAGACACGATTCGGTCGAAAAACTTATCGACCGAGCAGGGTTCTGGATTGTTCTTCCAAGCATGAACAAATTAGCCATTTCTAGCCAACTATTGTCTATCTAACAACTAGTTAAGCAATAAGAGCACTATAAAGACTCCGTAGAATGTCCCTAAACACTTGAGAATCCATTCTTGTGAGCAAATAAGCTGAGCAACACTTGCCATCTTGTTCTTCAAGCTCCAAGTGTGTGTCCTATATCCATAGCCTCTCAGCCACCATCCAAGAAATGTCCATCCTATGTGGTTTGAGAGGTCTAACGCTTGATATAGGATCAAAGCGCAATACTCTATTGGTGTACTTCCTTTCTTCCAATCCCCATTCACAGGTTAAGCTACTTCTGCTCCTTCGCTACTCCAAGTTGTGGAGGTTGCTTGAGGGAGCTTGATTGGAGATACTTCTTGGGGGAGAAGGCTTCTTCAAGGTTGCTTGAGATTACTTCAATAAGGCATCTTGAAGGGTGGTCAGAGCTACTTCTAGGTGAAGTCTATCTCAAGGTGGTGGAGCTACTTCAAGGATGAGAAGGCTTCTCTAAGGGCTTGGAGTTACTTCAAAGAAGGCTCTTTCAAGGGAGTTGAGGCTAATTCTAGGAGAAGGCTACTTCAACGAAGGTGATTGTATTTTATTGTAAAGGTAAATAAAATTAATCACTGTCAAAATCCCAATTAGAGAAAATTGGTTAGTGGACTGACAATCTTTGATTCAAAGGTTGGAACCACTCTACATCGAAGTGTCTTCCTTATTTCCTTCTCCTTCTTTGGTTGAGTGTTTAATTATTTTTTAAAGTATCAAAAAGCTTTATTCACCCCCCTCTAGATCTTTTAAGTGTGTGGTTCCCTTGATAATGATGAACCCTATATTTCCTATGAAAGGATCTAACCATAGAGTAAGAGGCATTCAATATATGATGTTTTCTATATAGGTGAGGGATATGTCCCAAGACCCTAAGATGATGTACATGATGTGTGATCTTTGTGATGAGCCTCATACTCGGGTTTGTGGATATGTAAAGGAATCTAGTGGTTTCTCTTATTTGGTATGTTGGGTAAAAGTATGGTATGGGTAGATGTTTGTGGCTAGAATGTCTTGTCAGACATAAACTAGGTATTATCTTGAGTAACTCGAGCTTATGGATCTCTCTCTAGATACCAGTGAGATAGTTGGGAACCTAAATGTTGATGATACTATTGTTCCTCAAACAATGCATGATACATGATGATAATCTCACTTAAGTCAAAATTTTGATATATGTATGATAAGTCACTCTCATAAGCTAGACCTAATATGAAACTACACCATACATGAAAGATGTAGTTTTGGAATCATGAAATTGATATGATGATGCTTTGAGATCTTAGCTTGAATAACCAGGGGTAACATTCCTAATCTCATACCCAAATGAAAATTGATTAACTCGATATGATGATGCTCTTGGGGTCATAACTCGAATAAGCATAATGAATAAATTGCTTAATTTCATATGCAAAATGAAAAATGATGAACATAATTAAGAAAAGTTGGTAAAAAAATCTAGGGAAAACTAAAGCATGCATGAAATCTGGTATAAGGATGAAATATACACGTTCGATGACGATCTCATTTGGAAGTCATGATCATGAACATATTCATTTGAGAATTGATAACATAGACTTTAATAATACAGCTTGATCTCGTAGTAAGATATGAACAAAAATCCTAATGTAGGGATACTAAGGGATGGGAAAACCCTAATGCCTTGATGAGGTCATCATATGATGGAACAATAAGTAAATGTGTATGAGTCGATATGAGTGCATTCTTGTTGATGATAACCTAAGTGTGTGTTCCATTATGGGGAATGCCTTGACAACCATGGTTGAATACCTAGACCTGATGGATATTGACTCTAACTCTTAACTATGATCTTGGATAAATTTTGAGGATAAAATTTCTTTTAAAGAGGTAAGGATGTGACAAACTAACTTTTTTTCTCCTATCTTGCACTCATTCTCTCTCAATGAGTGGCATCTTTCTCTATCTAATGTCAATTTCATAATTGAATGTGATGATGCTCTAATTTGGTCACATTGATGATCAATTTAACCATGTGTGACATTAATTTGCACTTTTATCTAAGTTTCATGAGTTAATGAATCACCATATTGAAAGATATTTTGAACCTATTTAATGTCATCACTTTGATCCCTGATGTATTTCACGTTGTAAATATTTCTATTATCTTTAAAACAACCCTAAGATCAGCATAATCAGAGCTTTGTATCCTGTGTTATGGCCATTTAAAATTGGATCAAATTATACATGCTTTTAGAAACTTTACATTATTTCAAGTTTATACAATCCCAATTGAGAGGTGTGCTGCCCAATTCGTTCTCCCCGACTCATCTTTGCTCACTCAATCCTGGCTTTTGATCTATGCCCCACGAATCCTCTTTTTTTTATCCTACGGTTAGGAGGTCATCCCCTTCCTTTGTCCATAAACTATAGAAGTGCTACAGTGTACCTTCCCAACTCACAACCAATCCCTTTGTTTGACACCTCTTGGCGGGGAATTGAAGCAAGCTTCTTCTTTGTTTGTTATTTCCTACTCTTTCACCTAGATTTTGTGCCTTTTGGTTCCCTAGAGAACCCTACTTCCACTTCCTTCTTTCCCTCCATCCTAGGCTGCCACATCCATATGACTTCTTAGCCCACTGCTAATTCACACCATCACGGGCAAATCAAAGGGAAGCAGTGAGTTTTCCTGGACAAACTGAGTGTGGACGACATGCTCGCATGAACTTGAGACGATCCATCCTCTTGCTCGTTCTCTTCAGCTTGGAGTACTACAATGATGCTGCCACCCTTTCAATGGGTCAGGCAAGTTGTTGGTGGTGGCTAACGATCACCGATCCCAATTAAGGGTAGTTAGCAAACCCAGGTCCAATGGCCACCTGTCATCGGGTTCCACTAGCTTCCTCTTTGACCATGGAACCACCTGGGGTGGCCACAACTGTAACATCCCTGACCTAGGTTTAGGGATAGCCCTATTTTTTAACTTAAATAATTTACTTATAACTTTAATATAATTCTCTAAAGTGTTTTGTTATCATGTGACAAACTTATGTTTCAAGTTTGGTCCTATTTGAATAATGTTTGAGCAATACTCTCTTGTTTTGGACCAAAATGCAATTTACCCAAGATAAGGGGTTATATTGCAATATGTCACATGATGAATGTGCCTTAAGTGTTTTAGCATCATAATAGAGAGAATAATGGTAAGTGGTGGCTTGTGGAAAGCCTAAATTCCAAGTTTGAGCTTGTTTGAAGAATGTTGGTGCCTTGTGTACCAATTTTGGTACAAATTGTAATTTACCTAAAATGTAGGATTCATATGCAAATTACCACCTCTAGAGTGTTCCTACTCCCTCTATGTATCTTTTGCAAGAGAGAGAAATAAGGAGACACCATATTGAATCATCTTTGAATGATGGTACTCTTAGTGATGAAAAGACCAAGAGATGATGAATAGTTGAAGCTCTTACATGAGTTGTATCATATTGTAGAGTTCATATGAGAGTGCCTATTGGCCAAGGAGCCATAGGGGGAGTCTCATATCGGTTTGTGAACTATTGGCTTTGTACAATATGGGCTAAGAACCTCAAGGAGGTGAAGTGTATCAGTTTACAACTTCCTTGGAACAATTGTATCACGTTGTGAAAAAAGTGGTGTTTGGGTTGATATATCTTATCCAGAGAGATAAGTGATGGCCGAGATATTATCTCTAGATTATCCTCAAGTGTTTTGCATGTCAAGATAAATAAGAGTGCATGCATGTACATGTGTCAACCTTGCATGGACACGTGGCACCTAGTAGCTTAAAGTGATGAAACCTCATATTCACTCTTTTTCATGAACCTGAACTATATATACCATTCCACTCACTTATTAGTGAAATTTTTCGAAAGTTACCACCCTCTTTCTCTTAGATATCCTGCATAGTGTCTTGGTATTGAAAAAAACACTAGAGGGGGGTGAATAGGGTTTTATGATTATTTTAATAATAATTCAACCAAAACAGGCAACCACAAAAATATTAGACAAGGGGACAAGGATTTAGAGTGGTTCCAACCTTAGCAAATACTAAGGCAGACAATCCACTACCTGGTTACTTACCCAACCAGGATTTTGAAAGTATTAAATTTTATTACCTCGCAAGGATATTACATAAAATTACAATACTTTCACCAAACCCTTCGGACAACCTTCACCTTGAAGTAGTTGCACCAACCTTGAAGCAGCCTTCTTGAAGTAACTTCAAGCTCCCCCTTGAAGTAGCCTTCCTCTTGAAGTAGCTTCCCGTTGCAACAGCCTTCTAGAAGTAGTCCAAAGTCTACCTTCTCCACCGAGAAGACCCTTCTCCACCTGAGAAGTCAAACCCTCTCCAATTTGCAGCCTCCAACCCTAGGAGTACCAAGGAGAGTACAAAAGATATAAAGGAACAAGAAGGAAAAATAGAAATTACAATACCACTTGTAGCACAAGGCTTGATTTCCTATATCAAGCATTTTGATCTCCTAACCAATGTATATGGAAGTGTAGGTGTTGTGGATAGGAGATGCTAGCCTATAGGACACGAATTTAGAGCAATGGAAATGTATAGCCAATGTCAGAATTGCTCAATTGCTCACAAGAATGATTTGCCAATTGCAAGTGTGAATGCTTAAGTGTAGCACAAGTGTATTCTAGGTGTCCTATGGCTTGTCCTATTTATAGGAATGGCCTATGGATGCATAAGGACGTTCTAGATACTTTCTAGGGTGTTCTAAGTGGTCAACTAGCCGTTAGGTATCCATTAGTTGCACTAACAACAACTAGTTAATTAATTCTGAAAAGTGCAGATAGAGACATTCTCGGTCGAGGAATTGTCGACTGAGATCCCAGTCGGTCAAAGTTTTGTCGACCGAGGGACTGCCTGGAGTTAAGTGTATATAACGTTCTGATCCAACTCCCAACTACTTTGTCTGCTATGTCTAACGGCTACCTGGGTCAATCTCGGTCAAGGAATTTGTCGACCGAGAGTGTCTCGGTCGAGGAGTTTGTCGACCGAGAATGACCCTGTTTCAATGTTTTGAACTAGATACTAAGTGTGTGTATGAGTGTGCAGTTGTGACACTATTGTAGGGTATGACCTATCTAAGTGTTGTGATTGACTAGGGAAGATCTAACGCTTGATTTACATGATGGATAAGTACTTGTACATTATATATCTTGTACAAGTGTTTACATTTTATTACAATCATGATATTAAGGCATTTTGAAGCATATAGATCTTCCAAAAGGTTGTCATCCACCTTGTTCCTACAACACTCAAGTACCACGTTAGATCCACAAGGATGAAATGTTTATCATCATCAAAACAAAGGGATTATAATAATGTCCAATTTAGCCAACAATCTCCCCCTTTTTGAAGATGACAAACATTTCCTAAATATAAAATAAGGAAATATAAATCATATGAGTTTCATACCTGGAGTTTACCTTTTGTAGCCATTCTCTTGTTTTGCAAATGTGTACTGGCCCGAGTTTAATGAAACTAATTTTACTTTATGTTTTCGGTTTATATTATTTCTCCCCCTTTGTCATTTCAAAAAGATATCCAAGAAAATCATTTTGTATGACTTTTATTTCTCCCCCTTAATTTCATAATTAGATGCTCCCCCTTAATAAGATATTCAGTTTGAAAAACCAAGGGATGCAAACCAAGTAAAATGAAACAATTTATTGTCAAATTTACCCACAATTTATTTCTCAATTATTTGCAAAGGATGTATCCTTTAAGCTTAGAGTACATGAATGTATCTCTAAACAAATACACAGGATGTTAGGCCCAGATTTGTTTAGAGAATTTCATTAAGAACCATATGTATGGCATATTCATGAATATTGTAGATTTCTTTGTTTTTATAACCAATACTACTTTTAAGGATACTAAGGTCATAACAAACTTTCATATGATGTTTTTGTAAGCTTCTTCTTAATCTTATAATCAAAATAGTTTCTGTGAGCTCCCCCTTAATCTTACAATCAAGATAATTTAAGGATTCTAAGGTCACAATCAATATTAGATCATAATAAGTTGACCTTTTATGAGTGTTATGCACTAAAATTATGTTTTCAATATGATAAACACATTTTGAATCAAGATACTAAGATTAAGTGCAGTAAAATGATGTACAAATAAGCATTTTGTCAAGCTTATTTTAGATTGACCTTGACTTAGACCATAGCTCCCCTTGATTACATTTAATTTCAATCAAGAGGCAAATTTTGCAGATTTCCAATTTAAATATTCATATATGAAGCATAATTTCTGTAGGTAGCTTTAAATAAATATGAATTTGAAGCACATTAAGTGATACCTATTATGAAGACTTAATGTGGGCATCATAGTGAAGTCTTTGACCTTGATTTTTCTAGAATGTATGTTTTACATTCATTGTGAATGATGTCTCATAAGCTTTGCTATGGGTACATAAATATCAAATCCCATTTCTTCTTGTACTATTATTTTCAGATTAATCATAAGATTTTTTAGAAACATATATCCTTGAAAGAAAGATTAATGTCTTAAAGTCAAGATTTTGCAAACAACTAGATAAAACATTAGTATTCTTGTTCGAATAGACACTATTTTGCTTGTCATAGCATCATCATTCATTTATTACAAGCCATTCATACAATAATCATTTTCTATTATGTCAAGATGCATTTATGCCATAGAGTTTTAGTGTTATGCAAAATGGCATTTTCAATGATAGCATCATCTATATTTGTAATCACAATGATCATCCATTTATGGTTTGTATATATAGATCAAAGATTATTTTAGACAAACCAAGTAAAATTTAAACACAATGATCATGGTATAATGATTTTGATAGAATAGTAGAAGCATATCCACAATATATTGATCAAGATATGAGCATATAATTTCATGAAATATAATGATCATGGTCATTTAAACTAAATTTTAATACACATGGTTCCTATATGGATAGACCAGGGAATACTTGGGACAAACCATGTGAATTATGATAAAACAGTAATTTCCTTGATTTAAAACACCATGGTTCATAGTTTTCAGTTTTAAGTCCAACCATGTAGAGGATAAACCAAAATAATCTCTTTCTAAGTTCATAAATTTTCATCTTTAAGACACACCATGAACGTGCTTAATGAACTTTTTCAAGCAATGAATAAGGTATATTCAATATCAGTCTTCATATAGCATTTTTGCAATATATATTTAAATATTTCATATTTATAATGTTATATCTTTATTCAACAATTTCATGATACAAAAGATCAATATGTTTAAGAAAATGATGTCCAAAATTCATTCGTGATTTGCATATTAAATCAATCATTAATAACAAATTGATAGCAAACTAAATTAATTGAAAACAGGTTCAACAGAACTTGAATCGGTCGAACTGTTTGTCGACCGAATTTATCTCGGTCGACTATTTCTCGACCGATAATGTTGCTGTTTGTACAGGTTTTATCAGATTTATTGCAAACTTGAAAATAGTAACCTGCTCGGTCGACTATTTCTCGAACGACAATGTTCTCGGTCGAACAGTTTCTCAACTGCAAATGTTTCTGTACTGTTTCAGAATTGTTTTCAGTGAGTAAAACATAGGTTATTTATGTAATTTGAAAACTCAGTTTAGTTGAGATGAAACATTTAAATTTCAAAGTAACATTTAGGTTAAATCTCAACTAATCATATACAAATTTCTAGGTTTTTAGAATCCAAACTAAAACAAGTTAGTTGAAGATGTAAATTTGGAAACTTGGTGTCCTATTATGTTAAGTTGAGATAGATATAGAGATATACAACTTAGAGTCTTTGGTCATATCTCAACTTAATTTTATCCATTTATTTTGGGGGTTTTGGAACCCATACTAACTCAACATCCTTTTTCTTGTAGGGACATGAGAAAGAGTAATGTCCAAGACGCAAATAATAATGACAACATATGGAATCAACCTCATTTCTCTTTCTATGATTTTTTTCTAGATTGTTCTTGGGTACATATGTATGTTTGCCTTTAGGTACATACATAGATTGATTTTATAGTGCTTGTGTCTTTCTCCAACTAGGTTTTTGATAAGATTTTCCTTTAGGATTATAACCTAGTCCTCTCCTTCCAATTTGATGATAAGAATTATTTAAAATTTTATCAAGGGTATCATTGTTATTCAAACTACTAATCTTTTGTTTCAACTTGACAATCTTATCCATTCTCTTATTGATGTCTAGCTTTGCTTGATCTAGATTAGATAATAAGGAATCTCTTTCTTTCACAATAGTATCATAATCTAGATGTGTACACAAAATAGGTTGTTTTTGAAGATCATTTAACTTTGCAAGTAATCCGACCTTTTCTTGAGATAAAAGATTGTAATTTGTTTCTAGAGTAAAAATCTTCACATTACAAACATTTAGAGATGATTTCAAAGTATGATTTTCAGAAATAACGCCATCCTTTTCAAATCCAAGATCATTTAATTTTGCATACAAATCTTCATTTTCAGATGTGAGAGCAAGAAGTTTAGCATGTAACTCATCATTTGCTTTATTAGACTTCTTTAATTTCTTCTTGCACTCAATATACTTATTATGTGTTTCTTCAAGACTAGCAATTAGCTCTTCTTTTGATAAATCAAGAAGGCTTACCTCTTCTTCTTCTTCATTGATTGTAGCAATGAGGCAATTTTTGTGCACCTCTTCCTTCTTTTCTCTCCATGGACAACTAAGTGTTGTGTGGCTTATTCCTAAGCACCAACTGCAACTTGTTGAAGATTGGTCCATACTTTTCCTTTGCTTGTGGTTGTAGACACCACCACCCTTTATTCTTCAAGACTCGATTAGAGCTCCTTGAAGCCTGCTCTGATACCAATTGAAAAAAACACTAGAGGGGGGTGAATAGGGTTTTATGATTATTTTAATAATAATTCGACCAAAACAAGCAACCACAAAAATATTGGACAAGGGGACAAGGATTTAGAGTGGTTCCAACCTTAGCAAATACTAAGGCAGACAATCCACTACCTGGTTGCTTACCCTATTGGGATTTTGAAAGTATTAAATTTTATTACCTCACAAGGATATTACATAAAATTACAATACTTTCACCAAACCCTTCAGACAGCCTTCACCTTGAAGTAGTTGCACCAACCTTGAAGCAACCTTCTTGAAGTAACTTCAAGCTCCCCCTTGAAGTAGCCTTCCTCTTGAAGTAGCTTCCCATTGCAACAGCTTTCTAGAAGTAGTCCAAAGTCCACCTTCTCCACCGAGAAGACCCTTCTCCACCTGAGAAGTCAAACCCTGTTCAATCCGCAGCCTCCAACCCTAGGAGTAGTAAGGAGAGTACAAAAGATATAAAGGAACAAGAAGGAAAAATAGAAATTACAATACCACTTGTAGCACAAGGCTTGATTTCCTATATCAAGCATTTAGATCTCCTAACCAATGTATATGGAAGTGTAGGTGCTGTGGATAGGAGATGCTAGCCTATAGGACACGAATTTAGAGCAATGGAAATGTATAGCCAATGTTGGAATTGCTCAATTGCTCACAAGAATGATTTTCCAATTGCAAGTATGAATGCTAAAGTGTAGCACAAGTGTATTCTAGGTGTCCTATCGCTTCTCCTATTTATAGGAATGTCCTATGGATGCTTAAGGATGTTCTAGATACTTTCTAGGGGGTTCTAAGTGCTCAACTAGCCGTTAGGTATCCATTAGTTGCACTAACAATGGCTAGTTAAATAATTCTAAAAAGTGCATACAGAGACATTCTCGATCGAGGAATTGTCGACCGAGATCCCAGTTGGTCGAAGTTTTGTCGACCGAGGGACTGCCTGGAGTTAAGTGTATATAACGTTTTGATCCAACTCCCAACTACTTTGTCTGCTGTTTCTAACGGTTACCTGGGTCAATCTCGGTCAAGGAATTTGTCGACCGAGAGTGTCTTGGTCGAGGAGTTTGTCGACCGAGAATGACCTTGTTTCAAATGTTTTGAACTAGATACTAAGAGTGTGTATGAGTGTGCAGTTGTGACACTATTGTAGGGGATGACCTATCTAAGTGTTGTGATTGACTAGGGAAGATCTAACGCTTGATTTACATGATGTCTAAGTACTTGTACATTATATATCTTGTACAAGTGTTTACATTTTATTACAATCATGATATTAAGGCATTTTGAAGCATATAGATCTTCCAAAAGATTGTCATCCATCTTGTTCCTGTAACACTCAAGTAGCACGTTAGATCTACAAGGATGAAATGTTTGTCATCATCAAAACAAAGGGATTATAATAATGTCCAATTTAGCCAACAGGTATCATACATAGGTCAAGGGGTGTCATTCATAGAGCCTAGGTATCAGCCATAGCAAGGTGATATCAGCCACAAATGAGGGATATCGGCCACAAGTGGTGAGGTATCATACATAGTACTGAGGAGCTCAAGTTTTAACCCTAAGAGGAGTGGTGAAAATCATCTTCAATGTTGGGAATATGAATCTATGGATCTTGGAGCTTTAAAGTTGATCTTGATGCATGTTATATAACTTGAACCCAATTGTGTTATTATTTACCTTCAATTTTGTTATACTTGGTGATCTACTTTCAATTTTGAATTCTCTTGAATAATTTATGATCCCTTGAGTTCTAAACATTGTTACGACTATTTTCCATGAACTAGAACAATAAGAACAAAGATCTTGAGCTTGATGATTGTGACATCATCATGGTCCAACCCGATATAGGGTTGAAGTACATCAAATCTGATATGACAAACCCTAGATGATGGGTAACTCAATATAGTGATGAGTTTATACCTCATGGATGATATGAGCGACACATACATATACCTTGTGCATGATACAGTGTCAAGCATACACCTTGGTCAAGCAAACACACCCTATACACCCTAACCCGATATGGTGTTGAAACCCTAGATGATGATATGAAACCCGACATATGTTGGAACCCCACATCCTGATCGTTTTGTTTAATGGGTTTATTGTGAAGGGTTCAACCAGTTGTCTAGCCTATCACTCAACACATGATAGGATTGATCCCTTGAATATATGAAAAGGTATGATAATAAGGGTCTAACCTGATGTGCTAACCCGATATGGTGAGGTGAATATACTACTAGCACGATATGATGATGAAGCACATACTTCATGCATGATATGATGATGAAGTGCACACCTTGTGCATGATATGGTACCAAGTATACCCTTATATACAATATGAGGTCAAGCTCAAGTATACCCTTATACATGATATGAGGTCAAGCACTCACCTCATACATGATATGGAGCTACCTCTAAGTTAAGATGACAAACCTTAAATGTTAGGTAACCCGATATGGGTGCACGATATGGTAATGGGGGATACACCTTATACATGATATGGTGATGAGGATACACCTCATGCCCAATATGGATGCACGATATGATG
Organism: Alisma plantago-aquatica; assembly: GCA_963693085.1. Classification (NCBI taxonomy): domain Eukaryota; kingdom Viridiplantae; phylum Streptophyta; class Magnoliopsida; order Alismatales; family Alismataceae; genus Alisma; species Alisma plantago-aquatica. The sequence continues at coordinate 1,069,832,335 of OY856410.1, forward strand.
ATGAGGTTACACCTCAAGCACGATATAGAAGTATGATATGGTGTCAAGTACACATCTTTATGCCCAAAATGGTGGAAGCACCTCAATTCAATGTACTTGATGGAGTAAAACATGAATTGTGTTATGTCAAGTAATACATTAAGACATAAAGAGTTTAATGTAGTGTGTTAAGTGTGGGCAAATGTAACTTGAGAGAAGGATTGAGCCGATATAATAGAGTATGATGCAATCAACATCCTAGTGAGGATGAGAGAGAAACTTTTAAATATGTGATAATCATGTTAATGAGCATACATTGATACTCCTAATATGAGTGGCGTATGAATTAGGGTTTGATTATTAATAATATGATTTGTAACCCTAATCGGTTAATAAGGGGGAAAACCCCAACCCTAATGAAGGGTGATCATATGATTTGAAACCCTAATCACTTAATAATGGGAAACCCTAAACCTAATAATAGTAAGGATGTATTTCTCTTATATCACATAGTGATGATGAGAATCTGAAACCCTAATTGGTTAGAATGGGAAACCCTAACCCTAATAATGGGAAGGATGTATTTCTCTTATATCACATAGTGATGATGTGGATATGGAACCCTAATCAGTTAGAAAGGGAAACCATAACCCTGATAATGGGAAGGTTGTATTTCTCTTGTATTGCATGGTGATGTTATGTACTTGCTGTTATTTTTATCATGAAGTGCTAACCCTGCAGGAATCATGAGATGATGAGCATAGCCATGTATGAGTTATGATGTTTCATATAAAATTGATTTAAAAGGGTCTTGTGAGCCATGTTAAATACTTGTACAACAAGTATAATGCTTATAGGGTATGATGACCTAAAAAGATAATTGTTGCCTAGTGAGAACTGACAAGATGTTTGAATGGGCCTTGTGAGTCATGTGAAATACTTGTGCAACAAGTATAATGTAAACCTTGGTCTGAGGACCTAGAGGTAATAGTTACCTGATGAGAGGTGACAATGATCAATGATGAACTAAGGGTTTAAATACCCATATCTAGTAATCATGATGGTGATAATGCTAAGGGAGAGGAATCCCTAGTAATGTGATAAGGGACTGAGATCCCAAATGTTATACATTCAATGTGTTTCAAAGATCATGAAAGTACTTGATAAACATATTACATATTTATGTGTAGCATATGTTATAATTCATGTTTGTAACTTGGTTGATGCTAAAAGATACTATAATACACCTAATTAATCAAGTGGAATCTCATCATGTAGTTTCCCTGACCATAGATCCATTTAGTGTCAAAATTTGCTGATTGGTGAAATGAATTTAACTCAGAGAGCATAATTTTGAAAATGCGGGGGTGAAGGATGAAGTATATCCATACATCCTAATGAACAATTGATGTAGCACCTTCCTCATTTATTTCATCACATCATCCTGACCAAATGAGGAATTGATGTGTAAATTCTTCTTCATTCTGTGTGTATCGGGATTGATGAGAATCTCCCGACAAAATGAGGAATTGATGTATAATCTTCCTTATTTACTATAATCTAGGGATGGATAGTTGAAATCTCCCTGAGAGAGTGCATGTTGCAGTTGTAGCTCTATAGCGAAGATACCAGTATACCCTGTTAAGCTAATTGCAGTCGACACAAGATGTCCTGCTAGTAGTTGACATGAGATGTCCTGCCAGTTATCTTGTACTGAGCGAGACTGGCGATGTCTTGGCAGCTGGCTCTTCCATTGACCTTGTATGGTTCCAATTTCAACTAAGAGGTGGTGGGTTGGAGTATTAGCGGTATACCTCATCTCCTCAGGGCATAAGTGTGATTGTAAATATGTAATCAACCATGTAGTGTATTTGCTTAAGGATCGAATACGGAAAACATTGGTTGATGTTCACTTCTTTTACACATATTAAATGGATAGATGTTATATATGTTCTGGATATTCTTTATAAAGTGAATAGATGATTTATTGCTCTATCATAGATAGTTGCATTACTTTAAAGGATGGGACTGCTCTGTTCTACTTATAAATAGTGATTAATCTTGCTTATTAATATAAAAGAACAACTACTCAGTTTTATTCTGTTTACCTGTGATAATAATATTGTTGACAGAGAGTTATATCTCTCACTGGGACAATTGTCTCACCCCATGGGATCCACAATTTTTAGGTGGATGTGGACGAGGAGGTAGAGACCTTACTACAGAGGGAGAACAACAGCAACAGGGGCAGCAACATCAGCTCAGGTTGAGTGTACTGTCTGTCATGTCTTGTAGATAGAAGTCCTATGTGTCGTCTCTGTACTCTTAGGTCTTTGGAGTCAGTACATAATGGTTTTATGAACTATCTAAGATTTTGGCTTGTATGCCTCGAGGTTTTATGTTGCTTATATATATGTTTGGACAAATCAACTATTATATGATATCCTCAAGATGAGATGGTACAATGTGTGTACAATGTGAACCATGATATGTATAAAGTCTTGGTTCTTTCATTAAGAGTTTCCTGGAAATGGATCTCTTTGCAAATGATTTTAATTTTTAGTGTTTTTCATTAATCCTCTATTAATGTTTATTCCACAATTATTACTGGTGGCAATTTGGCTTGATTCGATGTCGGGTCATCACAAAGTTTTGGTATCAGAGCTTAAGGTTCATTGAGTCTACAGAGACATATGACTAAGGTGTTGAGTCTATTCTAGTGTCCTCATGTATATCTTATAGTGATTTCTGCCTATGCAGAAGAAAGAGTAAAGCTTAAATATTGTCTAGAGAACACGAGGAACACATTTTTGAGAGCAATGTTGTTGTACTAGGAGAAGGTGTAAGGGAGCATGAAAGAGAAGAATGACTCCCTAAGAATCCCTAAGTTGATCCAGCCATGATAGAGAGCCCTACTTTTAATGCTCTCACTGGACTGGTTATGACAACATTGACGCATATAGAGGACAGATACGAGAAATACAAACGAGATTACCAGTCCCCAATGATGAAATTTTGGGCTCTAGCAGGATTTCTGATCGACATAGTTATGTTGGAACAGTAGAAAATGTCAAAAAGATTAGGATACGACACAGAATTAGAGTTTGATACAAGTGTAGGAAAGCATGACAATTTATAAGGGACTATCTAGAAAAGGATAATGAGGTAGAAATAAAGAAAAGATCTACCCAAACTTGGGAATGGATTCCTAGTAGCTCTAAAAAGGGGAAGTTTTTGGTGCCACCAATACAACTAACACCTAGTGCACCAGGGTAGTGGCTACCAAGAAAGGGAATAGGACCTAATGTTCCACCTGTTAGAACTCATAACTTAGCTTCTACATCGGTTATAAGGCCAAAACAACTAGGGAGTGCGTATAAGACATGTCACAGATGTAGACAGGTTGGGCATATTATATCCTTTTGTTTGAAAAAAAGGAAGGAATGGCCCAATCACCAGAGCAGAGTCAACAAGGCTCTCAAAGGCAATAGTTTAGTAGTGGCACATGAGGACGTGGACAGGCATCTCAAGTAGGTCATCTGCACCAAACGATAGAGCATGGCATTTGAAACAAGGAACGACAAGATTCTATGCAATGAATCAGTCGGAGGTAGTAATCGATCCATGAGTCAAGACAGGTTAGATGAAATTGTTTCATTATGATATGTCTTCTCCTGATTTTATCTGTTAGTTACAAGAAAAGTAGTTTTTGTTGAGCTTCCTTTGATTAGATCTATGAGGACACAAGGAAGAGATAAAAAGGATGAGAACTTACATTTTGTCCAGTAATCTTTAAAATGTTTTATAATTACTTTTGTCAGTATAAAAGAGGATGACGTGTAAGAGAGATGCCTAGAGAAATCTAGGGATACTAAGTCCTATGATATGGATGATATGAAAAGTAAAGTATATAATATAAAATAAGGTGCATACTACCTAATATCAGTACTTGTATACCCTGGTCAGGTATTCATCTATTGAAGGCAAGGTAAGTATGAGACTCTTAGATTGTTATCTTTTTTATTACTCTAATCAAGTAGTCATTTGGAGATAATATAAACAACATAATGAAACTGAAAATATGGCATGGATATTTTTATCACATCCTAACTGCAATGAAATAGAAACTGAGTTTATCTCAAACCAGTCTGTGAGTATGAGGAAGTAAAAAGTACAATCCTCATGATAAGAGAAAGGGAACAAGGGAGATGATACATGTTCCATAAAGAATTTGTGAAGAATAAAGATCTTTTCTATGATATGAATATAAATAATATCAAAAAATGTTGATGAACATACTAGACAATAACAAAGAAAGGAATGATGACATGTAATCATCATTATAATTCCTATGTTGATGGTAAGGAACCTAAGATGAAACAAGATTGAATGACACATGAACAGTTGGAAGTTCATGCAATAATCAAAGAATATGATAATCTCTTTTCTGTGATAAACAACCTTGGATAATGATGAGGCGATATAAAGGAATATGTTTCCTTGTGTTCTTTCCTTGTAGGGACATGACAATTAAGTAAGTCTTATGACACTTGATGAGCATGGATTAGAAGTAATCTATAGATGGGTACTTTGAAAAGTATTAGCTAGTCCTGGATTTTAGTTCAAAGGCAAAGATTATATGTGATAAGTAATGTCCCAAGATGAAAGAAAGGTCATGCTATATGTTTGGCTTTGGTAATAACAACAAAGAGATGTAAATGATGAGGATGTGATGTGTTTTTGGCACATGTAACAGATACCAAGGTAAAGAATCCTAGTAACCAAGAACTTTCAATGGTATGAGAAATGGAGAACATGACTCCTGATAAGATGATTAATGATGGGTGACCTAGAAGGGCCAACTTTGAGATTAATATAGTCACATACTATATTATGGACATCATATGTTAGGGGTTTATGCTCTGCATTAACATAACATCGATAAGGATGTATTAATTGAAGGAACAATTGTAGAATCATCCTAGGAAAATGACATGCGTATAACGTGTGTGTAATACGCAAGTGTATGTGTCGAAGTAATATGGGATTATGAGTCCTGAGTTATCGAACACGGGGAGTTGTGAGGTTAAAGACTATTACTAATTATGATTGATCAGCTAAGCCAAAAACAAGAGTTGACTGAAAAAGAAAATAAAAATAAAAGAAAACAAAACAATCGATTAAATGGTTGATTTAATCAATTAAAAAGGAAACCTTAGGATTGCGGTTTCACCACAGGTTCTCGTTGTACTAATTCCTACACAATTATCCTAATTCGTCTCCTATTCCGGGTAGTGGCCTGTAGTTAGAATTGCTCACTGTCGTGATACAATTCACTACCTAAGTCTAGGTCGGTTCCACCGTCGTAGTAACCTATACCCTAAACTAGGTGCATTAGAAACAACCTCTGGGTTTCCACCATTAACCATACATCACCTTGTTCAAGGGATTTATTAATTAATGTGAATCTCGTCTCTTTTCAACTGTTAATTCTTTTTTCAAAACAATTAAAGGCATTAGATTATCATTAGGGTGATCAATCATAATGATATAATGGAGAAAACAAAATCATATCACGTATTTGAGAGACAAATTATGATAAACTATGTAAAAAGTATCATACAACGATTACCTGGGCTACTCCCAGGTCCTAAGGAATTACGGTTTTTAGCCGAAAATAGACGACATGGTATCACAGTAAGTCGAAAAGATGTAAAACATGAGTTTCGAGATACAGTAAATTGGAGAAAGGGTTAAAGAGTGGATCTGGAGAAGATGGAGAGAATTTGTCGTTGTTTCCGCCGCCAAAATGCCTCCGAGGTCTTCCGTGTAGGGTTCCTCTACTTTTCTCTCTCCGTTCGGCTGTCGTATCACTCCCCCGTGATAGATCTCCCAATTGTGGTTCTAATGGTGCCTTTTATATCCGTCGTACATGTTTAGGTCAAGAGGAAACCTAAAAATACAATTTTTAATACAAACATGTGTTAGATTTAACACATTAAAATTTCGTCTGCAACGTCTCAGTCGATAGTATCGAGTTGGAAGTCGATGGTATCGTCTTCTTCACAGTAAAACGTCCTTTTCCTTTTCAATCTGGAGCAAAAAATATTTGTACTCTGATGCCATGTCGCTACCATCGAGTTGCAAGTCGATGGTATCGACTTTGTTCCAGTAAATAATAATTATCTACAACAAAATAATCAATGAATAAAATCAAATAATTATTATAATAATTAAAACATGTAAAATGCATGTAAAATACATGTAAGAATATAAGAAATGATGCACAAGTGATTTTTACTAATTTGGTAAAATATGTATTAAAAAGATATTCAATTAAGCACAAATGACATAGAAAATAACCAAATTAGATACCAAAATAACCACAATTTGTGCATACATCACACCCCTAAGCTAAAATATTGCTCGTCCTCGAGCAACACTACTCTTGGATTTGTTTTAAAAAGTCAGCAAGAAGACAGGTACCTATGAATTATTTTTCCTAACCACCCTCCACCATTCGGTCCCAAACTGGTCCTTGCCAACCACTGAACAAGTAACTACTCTAAAGTGATCAATAATGTTCATAATAGATGTCCACAATAAGATTAATGAAAAACACTATCAATATGAAACAATTAATATCATGGCCAATAGGACATCTGCTTGATGTACCATGTGATCTCCCTATCTATATTGCTCTGATCTACCTAAATAAGCTACTTGGAAGCAGATCCCCAAATAAACATGGATGAGGGGATTAATTGTGATGGTGGCCTACCATACAGAGCAATGGGTGGCTATGAAATTAGGAATCACAAGAATAATCCAAATCATTTATGCAAAAAGTAAAAATATGATGCACCTATATGATGGATAAAATGTGAATGTATGGCTTCTAATGACTATTTTTTTATTTTGGTGGAATGATGCATGCAATGGATGTCTCATTCTAATGATGAGTATAAGTGGAAAGGTGTTTACAAAAAGATCCACAATCCCCTCATTTGTTGCTTAGAGACAATATGGCATTGAACTTGAAATCCTTTTCCTCATTTTCTCCTATTTTTTCTTTTTCTTTTTCAATAACTCTATTTTTTTCTTACCCTATTTTTAGCAAGATGAACAGTTCATGCTTGGTTTTTTTTTGCTTTTTTTATTGGGAGGAGTAAGGAGATACAACTTTTTTTTACACTCTTTCATGACAGAAGATGGTAGAAGATAACAAATATGTAACACCTTATAAAATATGCAATGCAAATACAACTACATGAAATTTTGTTATGCAAACTACAAATGCTCAAAAGAGATTGTATGATTTTTTTCTTTTTCTAATGCATAATAAAATGAACTAACTATATGCTTCCTATCATGCCATGTATTGCAAATTAGAGGAAAATAACTTGGATTAAACTTGATCATCCTATGGTGGTGAATGAAGATGAATGGAAGGTGGATGAGATCACATGAATAAGAGACAATATCTTTCCCAACCATGACATGTCCCTCTTCTATCAATTTGTATAACAGGGTAACCTTAGAGTTTATTTCTAGAATTCACATTAAAGATCACGCTACTGTTTGGTTGATTTGGACTCAAACATCATGGTCATAACACAAGCCATAGGGTTAAGTTAGGTTTTTCATTCAATCAGTATGTCTTCAAGATAACTAATCCAAACAATTCCTCCAGTTATGTACTCTTAAACATAGCAAATTTAGCTTAAAGTGCAAAGCATGAAAGCACATTCAAATTTTTATTTAGAATTTTCAGAATTGATACCACATCATCAACAAACGGCTAATCCTAACCAAACTTTTATTTTTTTTTGTCCACAAGTACACTAGATAGAAGTGGACCCTAAAAAAAAATTCAAACAACAAAAGCAAAACATGTAGAGATATGATAAAAAGTAAAGATGCAAGATAAAGATAGAAGTGCCATTCCATTCCTCCCCCTAAGCTTGAATATGACATTGTCCTCAATGTCAAAAGCAAAGGAAGATACATGGAATGACTGTACCAGTATGGATGGTGAACTCTAGGGTCAAAGATGAGTAGTTGCGATCCACATGATAATCTTCCCTCCAATATGCACTCAAGCTCAGTGAAGTGTCTATGCTTGCTCATCTTGTGAGATGTCACTAATGAAAACTCAGTACTACCGACAGTGAAATCGATGGTACCGACTCAGTGTGTCCCTGCACACTGAATACACATATCATGGCATCATTTTTACTTGCATCAAAACTAGATATCACAATCTACAAATAGGAATGTAAAAGTAGAATTGAAAGTTTAACAAAATAAACCTAATTGGTGGGTTGCCTCCCACAAGCTCCCTTGTTTAACATCCTAGGATGGACACATGTCAATCAACAATAATCAGGTGGTCATGGAGGAGGGTAAAGCTCTCTCTGCCTCTTCCTTCTAAACTTTTGGTTCCTTGCAACAATGATAAAAAACAAATAATAGTCAGAAGACCAGCATGTATGGTTGACGTTCCATTTCAACAGTAAATTATCACTGCAATGAACATGAACATGAACACGACTCACAATCAAGTCTTGATGTGGGCGCACATGAAGAAATAGATAGCCATGAGGTGAAAGGTATAATGATGATTGATCCTTAATTTCTATGACCATCCCCAATGGATCACTCCTATCTACACATAATGAAGGGGTTATATCAAAGGTGAATTTATGTGCCTCCTCCTCTTCTAATAATTCAATTCCCCCACATTCATTAATATCCTCACAAAAACTTTCAAAATTATCATCTGGATATATATCCCATATAGGATCCTCAATAAGGAAATGAAGAGATGGTTCTTGTGGTGAAGGAATTATGTGATGAGTAATGGGAAATTACTCCACATTTTCACTCTCAATATCCTCTTCCTCATTCTCTTCCTCCTCTCTAAGATCAATATCAAATAAAGCACCTTCTGGATCCTCCTCTCCTTCACTCATATCCCAAACACATGTATCAAAATTGTCTTCCACCTTATTTGCATCATTCTCCTCATCTTCCTCATCAGATCCCCAATCATATTCAAGATCAATCCTAGGAGTCAAGGGTGTGGGTGTGGGCTCAATGGAAGGACATGATAGAGGTGATTCTAAAACTTCTTCCAGTATGTTATCCTTACTCTCTAATTCCTTATCCTCAATCTCAACTTCTTCCATTTTCTCTATTCCACCCCATCCTCCATTAGAAATAAGACCTTTGCGATTTAAAACATATTGAACCAAAATCCTAATATGCTCACGATGAATTTCCTTTGAGATTTTCTCATAATGTAATGAAGGTGGACTCAGACATCTATAACCTACATGTGCATTTCCACACTCAAAACAAATAGGGGCCATGCACTTTTTTATTTTTATTTTAATGAAATAAGACTAACTACAAAGAAATATTTAGATGAATATGTACAATGCCTAAGCTAATAGTAAGTTTTATGTAATGAAAAATGGGAAGAAAAAAACACTAAAAAAAGAAAATAAATACAATGGCCTAGAGTGGTCGATCCTAACTTTTTATAGTGTTAACCATGCCAACTCCCCGGCAACGGCGCCAAAAACTTGACACACGTATAACGTGTGTGTAATACGCAAGTGTACGTGTCGAAGTAATATGGGATTATGAGTCCCAAGTTATCGAACACGGGGAGTTGTGAGGTTAAAGACTATTACTAATTAGGATTGATCAGCTAAGCCAAAAACAAGAGTTGATTGAAAAAGAAAATAAAAATAAAAGAAAACAAAAAAATCGATTAAATGGTTGATTTAATCAATTAAAAAGGAAACCTTAGGATTGCGGTTTCACCACAGGTTCTCGTTGTACTAATTCCTACACAATTATCCTAATTCATCTCCTATTCCGGGTAGTGGCCTGTAGTCAGAATTGCTCACTGTCGTGATACAATTCACTACCTAAGTCTAGGTCAGTTCTACCGTCGTAGTAACATATACCCTAAATTAGGTGCATTAGAAACAACCTTTGGGTTTCCACCATTAACCATACATCACCTTGTTCAAGGGATTTATTAATTAATGTGAATCTCGTCTCTTTTCAACCGTTAATTCTTCTTTCAAAGCAATTAAAGGCATTAGATTATCATTAGGGTGATCAATCATAATGATATAATGGAGAAAATAAAATCATACCATGGATTTGAGAGACAAATTATGATAAACTATGTAAAAAGTATCATACAACGATTACCTGGGCTACTCCCAGGTCCTAAGGAATTACGGTTTTTAGCCAAAAATAGACGACATGGTATCACAGTAAGTCGAAAAGATGTAAAACATGAATTTCGAGATACAGTAAATTGGAGAAAGGGTTAAAGAGTTGATCTGGAGAAGATGGAGAGAATTTGCCGTCGTTTCCGCCGCCAAAATGCCTCCGAGGTCTTCCGTGTAGGGTTCCTCTACTTTTCTCTCACCGTTCGGCTGTCGTATCGCTCCCCCGTGATAGATCTCCCAATTGCGGTTCTAATGGTGCCTTTTATAGCCGTCGTACATGTTTAGGTCAAGAGGAAACCTAAAAATACAATTTTTAATACAAACATGTGTTAGATTTAACACATTAAAATTTCGTCCGCAATGTCTGAGTCGATAGTATCGAGTTGGAAGTCGATGGTATCGTCTTCTTCACAGTAAAACGTCCTTTTCCTTTTCAATCTGGAGCAAAAAATATTTGTACTCTGATGCCATGTCGCTACCATCGAGTTGCAAGTCGATGGTATCAACTTTGTTCCAGTAAATAATAATTATCTGCAACAAAATAATCAATGTATAAAATCAAATAATTATTATAATAATTAAAACATGTAAAATGCATGTAAAATACATGTAAGAATATAAGAAATGATGCACAAGTGATTTTTACTAATTTGGTAAAATATGTATTAAAAAGATATTCAATTAAGCACAAATGACACAGAAAATAACCAAATTAGATACCAAAATAACGACAATTTGTGCATACATCAGAAAAGCTCATCAAGCTAAATATAATTCCTTAAAATATCCCTATCTAGATATGTTAAGGCAAATTATACATATAACATCTAGAGTTACCTCTGAGATAGTTCTTCTTTGATACGTAGCCTCTCCTTATGACAAGAAAATAAATAGCTAACATGATGGTTGGTACAAGTCATAAGTAAGTTAGTGTTATGTCAGCAGATTAGAATGGCACAAAATTAGTATGATAATACTTGTAATCCCAAACGGGTGACAAAATGTAACTCTAGTCTTTCCTTGAAGGAGAAATGCTAAACTAGTGAGCGGTATGGAAAATTCCCAAGATCAAGAATCTTATTACATAAAAGATGTAAGTTGAGAAGATGACAAGTTAATGAGGCTTGACACCCAAATTATTCAAAGTATGTATAGTACTTCTATGACTTAAGAAAGTGTTACCTAACACAGAATTAACATTTAAGTCATTAATGAAAAGGACAGTTGAGTATGTGTCATGTATGAAAGATTCTATGATGACCCTGAATGGAAGGACTTTGTGTTGGTCAAGTTCTATGGCATCTCCATGACATCCAGATGTTATGTGGAGGCTTAATGATATAATGCATGAATAACAATTGTCTCCTTTCATTTGGGATTTTGGGGACAAAATCCTTGTTAGGGGTTTATAACTTATAACATCCCTGACCTGGGTTTAGAGCTAACCCTATTTGTTTGGCTTAAATTAGTTTCTTATAACTTTAATATAATTCTTGAAAGTGTTTTGTTATCGGATGACAAACTTATGTTTCAAGTTTGGCCCTATTTGTATAATTTTGGAGCAATGTTCTCTTATTTTGGACCAAAATGCAATTTACCCAAGATGATGGGTTATATTGTAGTATGTCATAGGTTGAATGTGCCTTAAGTGTTTTAGCATCATAAGAGAGAGAATTATGCAAATTTGTGGCTTGTGGAAAGCCTAAATTCCAAGTTTGAGCTTGTTTGAAGAATGTTGGTGCCTTGTGTACCAATTTTGGTACAAATTGTAATTTACCTAAAATGTAGGGTTGATATGAAAATTACCACCTCTAGAATGTCCCTACTCCCTCTATGTATCTTTTAGAGGAGAGGTAAATAAGGAGACACCATGTTGAAACATCTTTGAATGATGATAATCTTGGTGATGAAAAGACCAAGAGATGATGAATAGTTGAAGCTCTTACATGAGTTGTATCAGATTGTAGAGTTCATATGAGAGTGCCTATCGGCCAAGGAGGCATAGGAGGAGTCTCATATCATTTTGTGAACTATTGTACTTGTCCAAGATGGGCTAATCACCTCAAGGAGGTGAAGTGTATCAGTTTACAACTTCCTTGGAAAAATTGTATGGGGTTGTGAATAAAGTGGTGTTTGAGTTGATATATCTTATCCAAAGAGATAAGTGATGGTCGAGATATTATCTCTAGATTATCCTCAAGTGTTTTGAATGTCAAGAGAAATAAGAGTGCATGAATTTACATGTGTCAACCATGCATGGACACATGGCACCTAGTAGCTTAAAGTGATGACACCTCATATTCACTCTTTTTCATGAACTTCAACTATATATACCATTCCTTTCACTTATTAGTGATATGTTTAGACCGTTACCACCCTATTTCTCTTAGTTATCATGAATAGTGTCTTGGTATCATGCATAGATGAAGGGTTATCATTCATAGAGCCTTGGCATCGGCCATAGCAAGGTGATATCGACCAAGTGAAGGGATATCAACCACAAGTGGTGAGGTATCATGCATAGTCCTGACGAGCTCAAGTTTTAACCTTAAGAGGAGTGGTGAATATCATATTCAACCTTGGGAATGTGAAGCTTTGGAGATTGGAGCTTTGAAATTGATCTTGAGGTGGGTTATATAACTTGAACCCAATTATGTTATTATTTACCTTCAATTCTATTATACGTGTTGATCTACTTTCAATTTTGAATTTTCTTGAATAATTGATGATCCCTTGAGTTCTAAAAGTTGTTAGGACTGTTGTCCATGAACTAGAACAATAAGAACAAAGATCTTGAGCTTGATGATGGCGACATCATCATGGTCCAACCCGATATAGGGTTGAAGTACCTCAAACCCTATATGACAAACCCTAGAAGATGGGTAACTCAATATAGTGATGAGTTTATACCTCATGGACAATATGAGTGACACATACATATACCTTGTGCACGATATGGTGTCAAGCATACACCTTGTTCACAATATGAGGTCAAGCATACACACCCTATACACCCTAACCCGATATGGTGTTGAAACCCTAGATGATGATATGAAACCCCACATACCTTGCAACCCCACATCCCTATCATTTTGTATAATGGGTTGATTGTGAAGGGTTGAACCAGTTGTCACTCAACAATTGATAGGATTTATCCCTTGAAGATATGAAAAAGTATGAGAATAAGGATCTAACCTGATATGCTAACCTGATATGGTAACCCGATATGGTGAGGTGAATATACTACTAGCACGATATGATGATGAAGCACATACCTCATGCACGATATGATGAAGAAGTTCACACCTTGTGTAGGATATGGTATCAAGTATACCCTTATATACGATATGAGGTCAAGCTCAAGTATACCCTTATACACGATATGAGGTCAAGCACTCGTCTCATACATGATATGGAGCTAAGTACCTCTAACTTAAGATGACATACCCTAAATGTTAGGTAACCCGATATGGGTGCATGATATGGTAATGGGGGATACACCTTATACATGATATGGTGATGAGGATACAACTCATGCCCAATATGGATGCATGATATGATGATGAGGTTACACCTCAACCACGATATGGAAGCATGATATGGTGTCAAGTACACACCTTTATGCCCAAAATGGTGGAAGCACCTCAATTCAATGTACTTGATGGAGTAAAACATGAATTGTGTTATGTCAAGTAATACATTAAGACATAAAGAGTTTAATGCAGTGTGTCAAGTGTGGGCCAATGTACCTTGAGAGAAGGATTGAGCTGATTTAATACAGTATGATGAAATCAACATCCTAGTGAGGATGAGAGAGAAACTTCTACGTATGTGATAATCATGTTAATGAGCATACATTGATACTCCCAATATGAGTGGAGTATGAATTAGGGTTTGATTCTTGATAATATGATTTTAAACCATAATTGGTTAATAAGGGGGAAAAACCCTAACCCTAATGAAGGGTGATGATATGATTTGAAACCCTAATTAGTTAATAATGGGAAACCCTAACCCTAATAATGTGAAGGATGTATTTCTCTTGTATCACATGGTAATGATGAGAATCTGAAACCCTAATCGATTAGAATGGGAAACCCTAACCCTAATAATGGGAAGGATGTATTTCTCTTGTATCACATAGTGACAATGTGAATATGAAACCCTTATCAGTTAGAAAGGGAAACCCTAACCCTGATAATGGGAAGGTTGTATTTCTCTTGTATTACATGGTGATGTTATGTAGTTGCTATTGTTTTTATCATGATGTTCTAACCCTACAGGAATCATGAGATGATGAGCATAGCCAGGTATGAGTTATGATGTTTTGTACAAAATAGATTTAAAAGGGCCTTGTGAGCCATGTTAAAAACTTGTACAACAAGTATAATTCTTATAGGGTCTGATGACCTAAAAAGATAGTTTTTGCCTAGTGAGAACTGAAAAGATGTTTGAATGGGCCTTGTGAGCCTTGTGAAATACTTGTACAACAAGTATAATGTAAACCTTGGTCTGAGGACCTAGAGGTAACAGTTACATGATGAGAGGTGACAATGTTCAGTGGTGAACTAAGGGTTTGAATACCCATATCTAGTAATCATGATGGTGATAATGCTAAGGGAGAGGAATCCCTAGTAATGTGATAAGGGACTGAGATCCCAAATGTTATAAATTCAATGTGTTTCAAAGATCATGAAAGTACTTGATAAATGTATTACATCTTTCTTTGTAGCATATGTTATAATTCATGTGTGTAACTTGGTTGATGCTAAAATATAATGTAATGCACCTAATTAATCAAGTGGAATCTCATCATGTAGTTTCCCTGACCATAGATCCATTCAGTGTCAGAATTTTCTAATTGGTGAAATGAGTTTAACTCGAAGAGCATATTTTTGAATATGCGGGGGTGAAGGACGAAGTATATCCATACGTCCTAATGAAGAATTGATGTAGCACCTTCCTCATTTATTTTATATTGGGATGATGTGCGTCTCCTGACCAAATGATGAATTGATGTGTAAATTCTTCTACATTTTGTGTGTATCGGTATTATGAGAATCTCCTGACCAAATGAGGAATTGATGTATAATCTTCCTTATTTACTATAATCTGGGGATGGATAATTGAAATCTATCTAAGGAGAGTGCATGTTGCGGTTGTAGCTCTATAGAGAAGATACCAGTATACCCTGGTAAGATAATTGTAGTTGAAACAAGATGTCCTCTTAGTAGTTGACACGAGATGTCCTGCCAGTTATCTCGTACTGACCGAGATAGGTGAGATCTTGGCAGTTGGATCTTCCATTGACCTTGTATGGTACTGATTTCGACTAAGCGGTGGTGGGTTGGAGTATGAGTGGTATACCTCATATCCTCATGGCATAAGTGTGATTGTAAATATGTAATCAGTCGTGTAGCGTATTTGCTTAAGGATTGAATATGGAAAACACTGGTTGATGTTCACTTCTTTTACACATCTTAAATGGATAGATTTTATACATGTTCTTCATATTCCTTATAAAGTGAATAGATGATTTATTGCTCTATCATAGATAGTTGCATTACTTTAAAGGATGGGATTGCTCTATTCTGCTAATAAATAGTGATTAATCTTGCTTATTAATATAAAAGAACCTCTTCTTAGTTGTATTTTGTTTACCTGTGATAATAATATTGTTGGAGGAGAGTTATATCTCTCACTGGGACAATTGTCTCACCCTGTGGGATCCACAATTTTTTGGTGGACGTGGACGAGAAGGTAGAGACCTTACTATAGAGGGAGAATAACAGCAAAAGGGGCAGTAGTAACAACTCAGATTGAGTGTACTGTATGTCATGTCTTGTAGATAGAATTCCTATGTGTCATCTCTGTACTCTCAGGTCCTTGGAGTTAGTACGTAATGGTTTTATGAATGATCTGAGATTTTGGATTGTATGCCTCGAGGTTTTATGTTTCTTATGTATATGTTTGGACAAAGCAACGGTTATATGATATCATTGAGATGAGATGGTACAATGTATGTACAATGTAAACCATGATATGTATAAAGTTTTGGTTCTTTCATTAAGAGTTTCCTGGTAATGAATCTATTTGCAAATGATTTTAATTATTAGTGTTTTTTGTTAATCTGTTGTTGATGTTTATTCTGCAATTATCATTGGTGGTGATTTGGCTTGATTCGATGTCAAGTCGTCACAACAGTGGTGACGTGTTCCCATCACAATTGCTCGATCAAAGATCAAGGGCTGGATTCGGACTCAAATAATGATATTGATAACACCTAGCCTTTTATTAATATAGTTTTGATGTAAAACTTCAAAAAACCATATATTCCACACCCTTGACCCAAATATATTGAAATTACATGTCAAATTGATCAGCTCAACGAGACCTACACAATGTACATAGTTCCAGATCCTAATTCCTTTTTGTTGTTCCATGTTTTCCATAAAAGATGGTAAGTTTAGTCTTTTGAATGAAATTAATGCACTATTATGATGAAGTTTGGATATTTGTTTCCCTTTTACCCTCATAATCATCAAATTAGTACTTCTTGTTCTCATGTGACCCTAATGAAGGTCTTAATCTCCCAATTTCTCATGAATGACCTTTTTTGTACATATGGGACCTTAATGAGACACTTTTCCCTATTAGTGATAATCTTGTTTTCCTCATGACACAAATTGCTTGACCACTTTGGAAATCAGTATCTTACATCTCTCCATGACTTGAATAACAGTCCCTAATATCCCTATTGTTAAGTTTGATCATATGTGACCTAATGGATGATTATGTCCCTTTTATGAGAATGTATGATATACCTTCAATCAAATGATGACAAATACCCCTTTTGTATAGAAACGCCTATTAGATTGTAATAACTATAACACCCAGTCCCACTGGCCTAGGCTCTAGTAGAGTTTTAGGAATTATGACTGACTCCACAGACCACCACTAGCCTTAACTATGCACTTTGTCCTCACTCACGTGCAAGATAGGGTCAACTTCCCGACTGGTCATCCATCTTAGTGCTACTCTAAGCTGAGCACACCTAAATATGGAGTTCTTTAGTGATGGGCTCTCAGAAAAATGAGGTGCACATTGGTGATATGGGTAGTCCAATCATTCCTTTTAAGATCATTTTATCCAAGGTCTCAAATCTTGGGACGTTACAATCTCCCCCACTTAGACTCTTAACGTCCTCCTCAAGGTTCAATATATGCCCTAATAATCTCTTACCCATTTTAGTGAAGACCCAGAATGGCCCATGGACACCCAACTCCCATCCATGGCTACCAACGTAAGGGCAACTTCATCTCATCTCAGTGGATAGCCCTTTCCAACTTGTCTGGAATGCACGTCTTAATACTGGCATGCCACATGCCCATGTGGGTCCCACCTACTAAAGGGGAAGTGACTTTGATACCATTTGAAACACCCGGGCCCACTTCCATAGGCTCTAGTAGAGTTTTAAGAATGACGACTAGCCCCACAGACCACCACTAGCCTTAAGTGTGTGCTTTGTCCTCACTCACACACAAGTCGGGGTCAACTTCCCGACTGGACACTTGTGAAAAAGTGGAATTTCACCAGTCCTTGCTCAAATTACTATTTTACCCTCATTATACCTACTAATGGTCCCAAATTATTTTTTTCTTGACTTCATAATCATTATTGAGACCCAAATCCAAAATTTGGTGATCAATGTGGATTTTATACACATTATAACACCTTAAATGTGATAAATTGATCACTTTGTCCAATGAAGTAAATTTGTCCATCAAACTTCAAAATATGGTTCTCAAACTTTTTCTACATTTTCTCCACACTTTTATGAAGCTATGGTACAAATTTCATCTCATTTGGACATTCCTACAACTATCTACAAAATTTTGAAGTTTTGCACCTAAAAACCCCTTTTATTGCCTTTATTTACCCTTTTGTTGGCTAATCCAAGTCAGTGATCCATACAAGGGATCCGGGGTGACTGATGGCCCTTGGATCTACCTCTCGTGGATCCAAGCCTGATCCAGTGGCTGTGAGGTCATCATCAACCTCCCGCAATCAGTGGGGAGGTGTCTTTATGGCCAAGACTTGCAAACTCGCGCCTAAGACCGCGATTCGAAATTCCAACCGAGAGGGAACGTTCGTTTCACAAATTTGAACTGATTTAATCCTAATTTTACCTCCATTCATTCTCTATCCAGCTGCCAAAATGAGTTCTTTTCTACCCCTTCTCACTCCGGTGAGTACAGACGCCACCCCAACCTCGATCTAGTGCTAACCTAACCCTAGTCCTATATAACCCCCCCAAGGATCGTTGTTGTTATCCATCATGAGGACACCTTGCATTCTCACTCTCCCACAGCCTACTTAACCCTCATTTTCTCATCGTCGTTCTCTGCTTGTGCAGCACCGCCGCACAGCCCACTCTGGGCATGCCTCATCTGAGCAACCTCTCCCCTGCCTTTGGCTCCCATATAGTTTGTGGGGCCAAGCCGCAATCGGGCGGCATTCTTGCTACCACCATTGGCCCCTCCTTCTCCCAAAGCCCCTCCACACCAGAGAGCTCCTCCACCTCCTTTCTGGATTGTGGGGTAAAGCCAAAGCATAAGGGACAGGAGTCCCGACCTGATGGTTCAAGGGGAAATTCCCAAGTCCAAACAAACCATCAGAGAACCAGAAAATCAAAGAAGAAACCGCCTGAATTGAAGGCTTGAACTGGTCCAGCAAGTGAGCAAGCCACCTCACCCATGTGGGAAAATCTAGGCCATCCAATTGACATCCAACGACCGTTGTTTTTCCGTATTAAGGTATTTTTGCATCCTCTCTGCTCGAAATTGCAACAAATGATCAGATCTTGTTTTAATTGTAGAAAATACATCCTAGCTCCAAATATTATGAAAAAGTAGTCAATTTTGATTAGAAAAATCCAATTAATCATTTAAAAATACTTTGGAAATCTGATTCCAAACTATTCTTACTGATATACCTAAATTTAGATATCTTGCTTAGTAAATTAGTTTAAATGACTCAATGTTGTGATTAGACTTTGGAAACCATATATCTTGACTCTAATGATCATCCTGAGACCAAACTTGACAAAATATGAGTTTAGATATGATCTTGTAACTTATCTCTCATAGAATGTACATTTAACTAAGGGTTAACCTTTAAATTGTGATAATGGATCTAGATCTTATGAAAACCTTGATCATGTGTATGATTCATGACTCTACCTGATCTAAACTTGAGTTCTTATGATACTATTTGATCTTGATAATGATCATAAATTAGGGTTAACACATGATCCTAGAAAACCTAAGTAAGTCATTCACACTCGAATATATTGTATACTTGAAATAATATTGGACATATTGAAATATTGATTAGAAGTGATTGACCCAACCCTAAGGTTGACATAGGAAAAGTGTAACCCTAATCTCAAATATTAAAACATGATTTTCTGAACATCATGATCTTGACCTTTGATCCAATCTTGATGATTTAGGATCTGACTCAAAGGGTTGACATATTGATTCAAATATTGATCATACTCAAAATCTTTGGTGAAAGGTACGATATTATATAACTCCTCCTCGATTGTATGAAGATACTTTTATGTATCTCTTGACTGTATACTTGGCTATTTACTTGGATGAGCTATTGTTCCCTATGATTAGTCTTCTATTTTTCTATACTATATTTTGAAAAACATGAAAACAAAAATTGCAAGCCCATTATGACTACCCATATATTGATAATGATGATGATATTGATAATGTTGATAATGTTGATACTGAGTACAACAACCCCCCACAGTTGGAGGTGGGACTTGTACATTGGCCTCCTATGTTCCTATGGTGAGAAGGAGCCTAGTGACCTTCCCCATCGTGTTGGGGTAATAGAGTCACACAAAATATATAAGCATGCTTCTCGAATTACAACATAATGGGAACTCGTAATAAAAGTTGATTTTCTTGAAAAACATGTCGAATAAATGTTGGTTTTGCAAATTGCTTGTTATTCATTTGAATATAAGTCCTGCCAAGTATACTTATTTTCTTATAAATTGTTTTACTTGATTTTGATAGCGTACCATGCAATTGCATGATTGTGTCTTGATTTTATTGATTTTAGGCAATACAAATGGAACACTGAATAAAATTGCTTCCGCACTCATACACTCTGATGACAAGGATAAATCGGATATATCTCCATATTGGGTTAGTTTGTTCTTTAATTATCTAGTTTTTGAGTTATTTATTTTTTATTGTATATGCCAGTGTGATTGATCTTATTGGGCCACTCAGGGATGGGCGCTTCAATCCTTTTTCTACTGTCTAGGCAGTGGGATTGGGATTGGGGTAAGAACACTTCTGTGATAGTTGGTATCAGAGCCACACTCCCATATACTTTAAGTAAATAACTTTTCTCAAGTCTCTTACACCCAAGAAACCCTAAAGTCCATAATGGTGAAAATTGAGGTGTCTAGGCTCGGGGTCCTGACATAATTTCTCCTATCCATCTTCACGGTGGCTGAGATCCCCCGCTCTACCTGGCCTTAATTAATCCAGAACTGGACCTAAAGGTTATCTTGTAAAACCCTAGAGAGTCTTCTAGCATATCATCTCTTCTTTAAGGACAATCCTAAGCCACCCATGTAGATGAAGATTAAGTAGTCTTCTCATCTCATCATGTGGTCCTTCTCATGACCTTTCACCACATGATTTCTCGATTGTGGGTAGCTTATATGGGGAAAAATGAATGTCACTAGAAATAATGAAAGTTGATTATTAAAAAAAACATGATCTGACCTTAATTTAAAACTCGATTTTTGATCAATTAAGCTTGAAATCAAATACTCATATATGACCCCTAATATCATGAACACTCAATTTTGACTATGTTTGAGGTTATGATATGATGAAATAAGGATGACTTATACCTTATACCTTATTGTTGATAAGATTCCTATTTGATTAAGCCCATGTTGCCCTATTGTTGATTAAACCTCAAACATAGTTAAGAAAACTCATATCATATTTCATACACACCTTGACCATGCTATCAAATGACTAATCCCTCAAGTGGCATCTAAAAGCCCTCTTCTAGCTCAATCTAGAGGCCTCTGAGGGCTTTTAGCTCAAAACTGCACAGACGGAGAAGTTCGGACACTATCATAGACCCTTAGGTTAAGGAAGATTCCGCAATTTCTAGGGGGGTGCAGATGTTGATTCCTTCCCTATTCAATTTTGCATCTAATCCTGCTTTATTTGGGCCCGGGCTCCTCGAAGAAAAACCTCTCTTTTCTACACTTTCTTGAAATTAGATCTTCTACAAAAACACCAAGAGGCAGACCTATCCCTTACGGGAATCGAACCCGTGATGGATTCAGGGTCGTCCCAGTCAAAGAAGTTTTTTTTTCGTGCCCTCTGCTCGATGAGAAAATGGGTCAGATTCTACAGGGCCTGCTGGGAGATTTGAGGGCAAGTTCAATAGCTAGGTCATTCAAAGGAGCAGCTAAAAACTCCTTCACGATGTTTTGGTGGCAAGTAATAGTTCCACATCCCCCTTCTAAGGGCAGGATATCTGCATGGATTTCGTGTTAGGTCTACCCGCACGGCGATTCCATCCTAAGTCTAAGACTCACAAAATCATGATGCAAGAATATGATGCAAAAAAAGAGTTTTCTTTTTTACTATTGATGCCTTTTGCAATCTCGATTCTGATATGACGGTTATGGGCCTATATTTTGCACTATTATTCTTTGAATGCCAAATTCAAATCCTCAATTTCCAAATTATATCACTACCTTGCTCATTAAAGAAAAGGAATGCAAATATTAACTTGACTTTGTAAAATGTTGACATTATTGCCTTATTATGGTCTTGAATTTTGATCTCATGGAATATGATTTAATCATGAATACTCTCCCTATTTGAATAAGCTCAATTGATAATGACTAATGTTGGTAATGTACCAAATTAGGGTGGTAGTTGACTCATGACTCCCCTAACCTAGGTCACATCCCTATTATGACCACCTCTAATTTCCATCCTATTGATTATTTAGAGTTTGGAAAGGTATTCCCTTCCACCCTATTTTGACTAGTTTACCTATGACTAATAGATTAAACCCATGGTTGATACTCAATCTTGAATATTTATTTGATAATGATCTTGATATATGATAATATTGACTATAGCTTGTGGTTGACTTCCTAAACAGACCTAGGTGTAAATCATTCATCAACATTGGATACAGTGATAATGAAATCTTGATATGTTGCTCGAATATTGCTTGAATATTGTTGCTAAAATTGAATATAGATGAGTGATCTCCCCTAAGGTCTAAATAGGAATATAAACCCTAGATTTAAAATATTTATACATATGATCAAATTTTGGATCTATGACTTTTGGTGTCTAAAATCTCGACTCTTGATATTGATTATAGAATTGTGACTCATGATTATCAAATCTCAATAATGATACAAATCCTATGATCACCCTATTTGGACATTGATATATATATGACTAATGACTTCAAAATCCCAAATCCTGAAAATTTTGAAATGATGACTATGTTGAATCTTTTGATTTATGAGTTAGGGTTTAGCTCCCATTAGGACTAGGGTGGGTCCTCCTAGTGATTTTGAGCCTGAAAATCATGATATTGAAAGTATGATGTAGTCTTGAAATGTTGAAATTTGAAATCTCAAAATCATTGATGCATAACCCCACCTAGGCCAATGCAGAGGCTTGGACCCTAAAATATTGAGATTGAAAGTCACCTTGTACACTTAAACTCTATTTGCTTGACCTAAAATATGATCCCTCCAAATTTGTGATCAATAGGATGCTTTCCATATTTATGACTCATATGATGACTTTGAACTCAATTTCTCGATGATGAAATGATGTTAGTACCAAGTTGATTATGATATGGAACATGGAATCTCAATTATGGTTTTTGGGACTAATTGAAGTTTGAGGACATGATTTTGATTTTATAGTTGAGGATGTTCTAGTAATGGAGGATATGATTTAGATTTGAATAATTCTAAACTTGAGGATATTTTGAATTTTGGGGACAAAATTCCTTTTAAGGAGGGAAGGATGTGACAAAGTGGAATTTCACCAGTCCTTGATCAAATTACTATTTTACCCTCATTATACCTACTAATGGTCCCAAATTATTTTTTTCTTGTCTTCATAATAATTATTGAGACCCAAATCCAAAATTTGGTGATCAATGTGGATTTTATACACATTATAACACCTTAAATGCGATAAATTGATCACTTTGTCCAATGAAGTAAATTTGTCCATCAAAATTCATAATATGGTTGTCAAACTTTCTCTAGATTTTCTCCACACTTTTGTGAAGCTATGGTCCAAATTTCATCTTATGTGGACATTCCTACAACTGTCTACAAATTTTTGAAGTTTTACACCTAAAAACCCCTTTTATTGCCTTTATTTGCCCTTTTGTTGGCTAATCCAAGTCAGCGATCCATACAAGGGATCCGGGGTGACTGATGGCCCTTGGATCTGCCTCTCACGGATCCAAGCCTGATCCAGTGGCTGCGAGGTCATCATCAACCTCCCGCAATCAGCGGGGTGGTGTCTTTATGGCCAAGACTTGCAAACTCGCGGCTAAGACCGCGATTCGAAATTCCAACCGAGAGGGAACGCTCATTTCATGAATTTGAACTGATTTAATCCTAATTTTACCTCCATTCATGCTCTTTCCAGCTACCAAAATGAGTTCTTTTCTGCCCCCTCTCACTCCGGCGAGTACAGCCGCCACCCCAACCTCGATCTAGTACTAACCTAACCCTAGTCCTATATAACCCACCCCAACGGATCGCTACTGTTATCCATCACGAGGACACCTTGCATTCTCACTCTCCCACAACCTACTTCACCCTCATTTTATCATCATCGTTCTCTTCTTGTGCAGCACCGCCGCACAACCCACTCTGGGCATGCCTCATCCAAGCAACCTCTCCCCTGCCTTTGGCTCCCATATAGTCCGTGGGGCCAAGCCACAATCGGGCGGCGTTCTTGCTACCACCATTGGCCCCTCCTGCTCCCAAAGCCCCTCCACACCGGTGAGCTCCTCCGCCTCCTTTCTAGATCGTGGGGTAAAGCCAGAGCATAAGGGACAGGAGTCCCAACCTGCTGGTTCGAGGGGAAATTCCCCAGTCCAAACAAACCATCAGAGAACCAAAAAATGAAAGAAGAAACCACCTGAATTGAAGGCTTGAACCGGTCCAGCAAGTGAGCAAGCCACCTCACCCATGCGGTAAAATCTAGGCCATCCAACTGACATCCAACGACCCCTGTTTTTCCATATTAAGGTATTTTTGCCTCCTCTCTGCTCGAAATTGCAACAAATGATCAAATCTTGTTTTAATTATAGAAAATACATCCTACCTCCAAATATTATGAAAAAGTAGTCAATTTTGATCATAAAAATCCAATTAATCATTTGAAAATACTTTTGAATTATGATTCCAAACTATGCTCACTGATCTACCTAAATCTAGATCTCTTTCTTAGTTAATTAGTTTAAATGACTCATTTTGTGATTAGACTTTGGAAACCATATATCTTGACTCTAGTGATCATCTTGAGAACAAACTTGACAAAATATGAGTTTAGATCTGATCTTGTAACTTATCTCTCATAGAATGTACATTTAACTAAGGGTTAACTTTAAATTGTAATAATGGATCTAGATCTTATGAAACCTTGATCATGTGTATAATTCATGACTCTACCTGATCTAAACTTGAGTTCTAATGATACTATTTGATCTTAATAATGATCATGAATTAGGATTAACACATGATCCTAGAAAACCTAGGAAAGTCATTCACACTTGAATATATTGTATACTTGAAATAATGTTGGACATATTGAAATATTGATTATAAGTGAATGACCCAACCCTAAGGTTGACATAGGAAAAGTGTAACCCTAATCTCAAATATTAAAACATGATTTTTTGAACATCATGATCTTGACCTTTGATCCAATCTTGATGATTTAGGATCTGACTCGAAGGGTTGACACATTGATTCAAATATTGATCATACTCAAAATCTTTGGTGAAAGGTACGCTATTATATAACTCTTCCTCGGTTGTATGAAGATACTTTTATGTATCTCTTGACTATATACTTGGCTATTTACTTGGATGAGATATTGTTCCCTATGATTAGTCTTCTATTTTTCTATACTATATTTTGAAAAACATGAAAACATAAATTGCATGCCCATTATGACTTCCCGTATATTGATAATGATGATGATATTGATAATGTTGATAATATTGATATTGAGTACAACAACCCCCCTCAGTTGGAAGTGGGACTTGTACATTGGCCTCCTATGTTCCTATGGTGAGAAGGATCCTAGTGACCTTCCCCATCACGTTGGGGTAATAGAGTCACACAAAATATATAAGCATGCTTCTCGAATTACATCATAATGGGAACTCGTAATAAAAGTTGATTTGCTTGAAAAACTTGTCGAATAAATGTTGGTTTTGCAAATTTCTTGTTATTCGTTTGAATAAAAGTCCTTCCAAGTATACTTATTTTCTTATAAAGTGTTTTACTTGATTTTGATAGCGTACCGTGCAATTGCATGATTGTGTCTTGATTTTATTGATTTTAGGCAATACAAATGGAATACTGAATAAAATTGCTTCCGCACTCATACACTCTGATGACAAGGATAAATCGGATATATCTCCATATTGGGTTAGTTTGTTCTTTAATTATCTAGTTTTGGAGTTATTTATTTTTTATTGTATATGCCAGTGTGATTGATCTTATTGGGCCACTCAGGGATGGGCGCTTCAATCCTTTTTCTACTATCTAGGCAATGGGATTGGGATTGGGGTAAGAACAGTTCTATGACAGTTGGTATCAGAGCTTACACACTCCCATATAATTTAATTAAATAATTTTTCTCAAGTCTCTTACACCCAAGAAACCCTAAAGTCCATAATTGTGAAAATTGAGGTGTCTAGGCTCGGGGTCCTGACATAATTTCTCCTATCCGTCTTCACGGTGGCTGAGATCCCCCGTTCTACCTGGCCTTAATTAATCCAGAACTGGACCTAAAGGTTATCTTGTAAAACTCTAGAGAGTCTTCTAGCATCTCATCTCTCCTTTAAGGACAATCCTAAGCCACCCATGTAGATGAAGATTAGGTAATCTTCTCATCTCATCATGTGGTCCTTCTCATGACCTTTCACCACATGATTTCTCGATTGTGGGTAAATTATATGGGAAAAAATGAATGTCACTAGAAATAATGAAAGTTGATTATTAAAAAAAACATGATCTGACCTTAATTTAAAACTCGATTTTTGATCAATTAAGCTTGAAATCAAATACTCATGTATGACCCCTAATATCATGAACAATCAATTTTGACTATGTTTGAGGTTATGATATGGTGAAATAAGGATGACTTATATCTTATACCTTATTGTTGATAAGGTCCCTATTTGATTAAGCCCATGTTTCCCTATTGTTGATTAAACCTCAAACATAGTTAAGAAAACTCATATCCTATTTCATATACACCTTGACCATGCTATCAAATGACTAAGTCTAAGACTCACAAAATCATGATGCAAGAATATGATGCAAAAAAAGAGTTTTCTTTTTTACTATTGATGCCTTTTGCAATTTCGATTCTGATATGACAGTTATGGGCCTATATTTTGCACTATTATTCTTTGAATGCCAAATTCAAATCCTCTATTTCCAAATTATATCACCACCTTGATCATTATAGAAAAGGAATGTAAATATTAACTTGACTTTGTAAAATCTTAACATTATTGCCTTATTATGATCTTGAATTTTGATCTCATGGAATATGATTTAATCATGAATACTCTCCCTATTTGAATAAGCTCAATTGATAATGACTAATGTTGGTAATGTACCAGATTAGGGTGGTAGTTGACTCATGACTCCCGTAACCTAGGTCACATCCCTATTATGTACTACCTCTAAATTTTCATCCTATTGATTATTTAGAGTTTGGAAAGGTATTCCCTTCCACCCTATTTTGACTGGTTTACCTAAGCCTAATAGGTTAAACCCATGGTTGCTACTCAATCTTGAATATTGATTTGATAATGATCTTGATATATGACAATATTGACTATAGCTTGTGGTTGACTTCCTAAATAGACCTAGGTGTAAATCATTGATCAACATTGGATACAGTGATAATGAAATCTTGATATGTTGCTCGAATATTTCTTGAATATTGTTGCAAAAATTAAATATAGATTACTGATCTCCTCTAAGGTCTAAACAGGAATATAAAACCTAGATTTAAAATATTTATACATATGATCAAATTTTGGATCTATGACTATTGGTGTCTAAAATCTCGACTCTTGATATTGATTATAGAATTGTGACTCATGATTATCAAATCTCAATAATGATACAAATCCTATGATCACCCTATTTGGACATTGATATATATATGACTAATGACTTCAAAATCCCAAATCCTGAAAATTTTGAAATGATGACTATGTTGAATCTTTCAATTTATGAGTAAGGGTTTAGCTCCCATTAGGACTAGGGTGGGACCTCCCAGTGATTTTGATCCTAAAAATAATGATATTGAAAGTATGATGTAGTCTTGAAATATTGAAATTTGAAATCTCAAAATCATTGATGCATAACCCCACCTAGGCCAATGCAAAGGCTAAGACCCTAAAATATTGAGATTGAAAGTCACCTTGTACACTTAAACTCTATTTGCTTGACCTAAAATATGATCCCTCCAAATTTGTGATCAATAGGATGCTTTCCATATTTATAACTCATATGATGACTTTGAACTCAATTGCTCGATGATGAAATGATGTTAGTACCAAGTTGATTATGATATGGAACATGGAATCTCAATTATGGTTTTTGGGATTAATTGAAGTTTGATGACATGATTTTGATTTTATAGTTGAGGATGTTCTAGTAACTGAGGATATGATCTAGATTTGAATAATTCTAAACTTGAGGATATTTTGAATTTTGGGGACAAAATTCCTTTTAAGGAGGGAAGGATGTGACAAAGTGGAATTTGACCAGTCCTTGCTCAAATTACTATTTTACCCTCATTATACCTACTAATGGTCCCAAATTATTTTTTTCTTGTCTTCATAATCATTATTGAGACCCAAATCCAAAATTTGGTGATCAATGTGGATTTTATACACATTATAACACCTTAAATGCGATAAATTGATCACTTTGTCCAATGAAGTAAATTTGTCCATAAATCTTCATAATATGGTTGTCAAACTTTTTGTATATTTTCTCCAAACTTTTTTGAAGCTATGGTCCAAATTTCATCTCATTTGGACATTCCTACAACTGTCTAAAATTTTTTGAAGTTTTGCACCTAAAACCCCCTTTTATTGCCTTTATTTGCCCTTTTGTTGGCTAATCCAAGTCAGCGATCCATACAAGGGATCCAGGGTGACTGATGGCCCTTGGATCTACCTCTCATGGATCCAAGCCTGATCCTGTGGTTGCGAGGTCATCATCAACCTCCTGCAATCTGCGGGGAGGTGTCTTTATGGCCAAGACTTGCAAACTCGCACCTAAGATCGCGATTCAAAATTCCAACCGAGAGGGAACGTTCGTTTCATGAATTTGAACTGATTTAATCCTAATTTGACCTCCATTCATGCTCTGTCCAGCCACCAAAATGAGTTCTTTTCTTCCCCCTCTCAGTCCGGCGAGTACAGCCGCCACCCCAACTCGATCTAGTGCTAACCTAACCCTAGTCCTATATAACCCCCCTCAAAGGATCGCTGCTGTAATCCATCATGAGGACACCTTGCATTCTCACTCTCCCACAACCTACTTCACCCTCATTTTATCATCATCAGTCTCTGCTTTTGTAGTGCCTCTGCACATCCCACTTTGGGCGTGCCTCATCCGAGCAACCTCTCCCCTGCCTTTGGCTCCCATATAGTCTGCAGGGCCAACCCACAATCAGGCGGCATTCTTGCTACCACCATTGGCCCCTCCTACTCCCAAATCCCATCCACACCGGCGAGCTCCTCTGCCTCCTTTTTGGATCATGGGATAAAGCCAGAGCGTAAGGGACAGGAGTCCCGACCTACTGGTTCAAGGGGAAATTCCCCGGTCCAAACAAACCATCAGAGAACCAGAAAATCAAAGAAGAAACCATTTGAATTGAAGGCTTGAACCGCTCCAGCAAGTGAGCAAGCCACCGCACCCATGTGGGAAAATCTAGGCCATCCAACTAACACCCAACGACCCTTGTTTTTCCGTATTAAGGTATTTTTGCCTCCTCTCTGCTCGAAATTGCAACAAATGATCAGATCTTGTTTTAATTGAAGAAAATACATCCTAGCTCCAAATATTATGAAAAAGTAGTTGATTTTGATCATAAAAATCCAATTAATCATTTAAAAATACTTTTTAAATCTGATTCCAAACTATGCTCACGAATATACCTAAATCTAGATCTCTTGCTTAGTTAATTAGTTTAAATGACGCAATGTTGTGATTAGATTTTGGAAACCATATATCTGACTCTAATGATCATCTTGAGACCAAACTTGACAAAATATGAGTTTATATCTGATCTTGTAACTTATATATCATAGAATTTACATTTAACTAAGGGTTAACCTTTAAATTGTGATAATGGATCTAGATCTTATGAAAACCTTGATCATCTGTATGATTCATGACTCTACCTGATCTAAACTTGAATTCTAATGATACTATTTGATTTTATAATGATCATAAATTAGGGTTAACACATGATCCTAGAAAACCTAGGTAAGTCATTCACACTCGAATATATTGTATACTTGAAATAATGTTGGACATATTGAAATATTGATTACAAGTGAATGACCCAACCCTAAGGTTGACATAGGAAAAGTGTAACCCTAATCTCAAATATTAAAACATGATTTTCTAAACATCATGATCTTGACCTTTGATCCAATCTTGATGGTTTAGGATCTGACTCGAAGGGTTGACATATTGATTCAAATATTGATCATACTCGAAATCTTTAGTGAAAGGTACACTATTATATAACTCCTCCTCGATTTATGAAGATACTTTTATGTATCTCTTGACTGTATACTTGGATATTTACTTGGATGGGCTATTGTTCCCTATGGTTAGTTTTCTGTTTTTCTATACTATATTTTGAAAAACATGAAAACATAAATTGCATGCCCATTATGACTGCCCGTATATTGATAATGATGATGATATTGATAATGTTGATAATGTTGATACTGAGTACAACAACCCCCTCAGTTGGTGGTGGGACTTGTACATTGGCCTCCTATGTTCCTATGGTGAGAAGGAGCCTAGTGACCTTCCCCATCGCGTTGGGGTAATAGAGTCACACAAAATATATAAGCATGCTTCTCGAATTACAGCATAATGGGAACTCGTAATAAAAGTTGATTTTCTTGAAAAACTTGTCGAATAAATGTTGGTTTTGCAAATTGCTTGTTATTCATTTGAATATAAGTCCTTCCAAGTATACTTATTTTCTTATAAAGTGTTTTACTTGATTTTGATAGTGTACCATGCAATTGCATGATTGTGTCTTGATTTTATTGACTTTAGGCAATACAAATGGAATACTGAATAAAATTGCTTCCGCACTCATACACTCTGATGACAAGGATAAATCGGATATATCTCCATATTGGGTTAGTTTGTTCTTTAATTATCTAGTTTTTGAGTTTTTTATTTCTTATTGTATATGCCAGTGTGATTGATCTTATTGGGCCACTCAGGGACGGGCACTTCAATCCTTTTTCTACTGTCTAGACAGTGGAATTGGGATTAGGGTAAGAACAGTTTCGTGACATCACCCATCCTAGTACTACTCTAAGATGAGCATGCTTAACTATGGAGTTCTTTAGTGATGGCTCTCGAAATAGGAGGTGCAACTTGGTGATATGGGTAGTCAAATCATTCCTTTTAAGATAATTTTAACTGAGGTCTCAAATCCCGGTACATTACAATACTAGTAATATTGTTATGTGTGGCGACTTTAATGCCTACGATCCACCCTCTTTCTCTCTTATGGTGTTTGAAACCCTAGTTTGCCTAATGTGACCTATGTGACTTGAATTGTGATTCTTGTACCAATGTTTATGTGAATCTTTTTAGTATGATCTCCCCTATCAAAATGATTGGATCCTTCTACTCTTGACCCCTTATATCTGGATGTCCCACATAGGTCATAAGATGGACCCTAGTGGTATAAGTCTTGTAAGTTGGGTATTGAATATATGTTGATGTGTTGGTACCAATTGGGACAAAGATGACTAGACTATAGGGGACATGAAACCATATGTGAATGAAATTTTCATATGTCCTGTCTTTTTTTTCTATCCTCATACCTCATCTAAATCTCATGACTTGATGGACCTTTGGTCTTACTTCCCTAGTATGAGTCTTTTGACCCTAAAATGTACATAAGTGACATGAATCTCAAAAGTAGCATATAAAGTGCATTGAACATAAAACTGAGTTGAAACTTGAAACAAGGCTTCATGATGGACCCTAAATCAATAAAGGATCATAAAATGTGCTAATAATAAACTTAAACCTATCTCAAGACAAAACCCTAACAATATAGCTAGTTAGGGTTAATGATGAGAATCTAATGCATGTATTCTTGGGTTTTAAGGGAGACAGAGAAGGCAGAAAAAACAAAAAATTTGTTCTCCCCGAATCCAGTATAAAGGAATCACATCAACGACTATATAGTAGGAAGGATGGTTTGTAGAGACATACCTTGTCCCGAGGCTTGCTCGGCGATGTTACCTCGCAGCTTGCACGATCTTCACCTCTGGTCTTGGGCGGTGTATGTGCAGCTCCTGGTCTCACTGGGACTGTCGGGATTGACATATGTCCTCCAAGCGGAAGAAGTCTCCCACCTTTAAAGTAGTCCACACTGACCACCTGGAACTCCGATCGCCTTGTCGCACAAGGCATCGGAAGGAGTCGTACCCTCCTATCAGCGTACTAGTCACCGACACACTCTCCTGCAACCAGTTTCCCTTTTGAAGTTGTCTTTCCCTTATTGTGCCTCCCTTATTGGTTAGCACTTGCTCAGGCTCTCCTGGTTACCACAACCAGAGAGAACGACAACTTTGCAGAGCAACTGGTGTTCTGAGTTGTTGTACTTTGAGAAGACCCCAATACCTGTTGGGTTTATTGGAGAATCAGTGAAGGCAGTGGGAACAAAAACATTTCTTCTCCCAAACCCATAACAAAGGAATCACATCAACATATATATAATAGGAAGGATGGTTTGTAGATACATACCTTGTCCCGAGGCTTTCTCGATGATGTCACCTCGCGGCTTGCGCGGTCTTCACCTCCGGTCTTAGATGGTGTCTGTGCAGCTCCTGGTCTCACCGAAACTGTCGGGATTGATAGCTATCCTCTGAGCGGAAGAAGTCTCCCGCCTCTGTAGTAGTCCACACATACCACCTAGAACTCCGATCTCCTTGTCCCACAAGGAATCAGAAGGAGTCGCACCCTCATGTCAACGCACTAGCCACCGACACACTCTCCTGCAACCACTCGTTTTCTACAGTTGTCTTTCCCTTGATGTGCCTCCCTTATCGGGTAGCACTTGCTCGGGCTCTCCTGGTTACCACAACTAGAGAGAAAGACAACTTTGCAGAGCAACTGGTGTTCTGAGTTATACTTTGAGAAGCCCCCAATACCCCTATATATAGGAGGGTCATGGTACAGGGTTCTCTACCCCGGGTAATGCGGGATTAAAGTAGGAGTAGAAGGGTTTGAGATTTTCCACAAAATCTGATAAACTGCGCCAGTTGAACCGATCGGTTTAGTCTTGAATCGATCATCTGGGCCCTTGATCCGATCGGTTCAATCATGAGATGATCGGTTCGCGGTCCTGGTCCAACTCAAATTGACTTTCCATGTTTGTTTCCAACTAATCATATATTAGTCCTTGTCCAAATCAAAATTGACAAGTGAAACAAACTCAGTTGGTCATCTGACCAGTTCAACACTATGAACCGATTGGTTCATTGACCTGAGCCAGTCGGCTCACCAGCCTGAGCTGATCAGTTCATCTCTATGAGCTGATCGGTTGGGGCAGCAGATCAGTCAATTGCATTTTCAATCAATCTGATACTCTAATCATCTGATCCAACACCTTGAATACTATGATTTTGAGCTATCAATTGATTGGGTGTTTAATTGAACTACTAAACTCCTTTAGTAATCAATCTAAACATCATTTGTGGACAAACTCCTCTTCCAGGTTAAATCCTTTGTGTGTGTGACACTACAGGTCCATTTCACATTGGCAGTGAAAGTCCATAACACTTATGACTTCACAAGCAAAGAGCAGTGCCTAGTCACACATCAGTGCTACCCAAGTGAAATAAAAAGTTAGAGAACAACATTCAATCCTACAATCCGTGAATGGTATTACAACGAATGTATAATTCCTTTGTCACTAATGTCCTGAATGAACTCAAGGCATGGTGCAGTAATCCTTTCAACATTCATTCATTTCCTTGATCTCAGAGAAGACTGGGTGAGATGTGTGTGACATCAATATCATATATTGATTCACACATTCATGTGCATGCCTTTCTCAATCTTACTCATCAAGTGGCCATGGACATCAAACTCCCTTAGGAGGGACAAATCCCATATCTATCACTCACCCCTCAAAAGCCCCATGTGTCAAAGTCACCCAATCATCACCTTTATAACAACCCATGTTTCAGGACTGTGTTTGATGATGTCAAGATGTACCCAACAACATGTGTTGAGTGTAGTGATTTCAAGTCAAAGAATCACACTCACCACCATCACTGTGAGAGCTAACTGTGACTACCAAATCATGGTTCCATGTGTCACTCTCATGGTGGGTCTGTCTGGTACACTTGTTCTCTAACAAGTACCTATGTGCTTGGTTTAATATCACTATATCATGACTAATGAGATTTTGTCATCAACCAACACACAATCTAGTCTTTAGTGTTATTGGTCTATGGTTATTTCCACAATAACAACCGACTAGGGACTAAATAAGAAAGTATACTCTTAACATCCGTATGATCTCATCGTTTAGATCCTCAACCCAAAAGCATACGTCATCGAGTAAAACAATTCTTTAGACATCTATCATGTTACACTATCATCTCAGAAACAGTTAAAACATATAGATCGGAAATTGCCTTTATTATTATTCAAATCGTTTACAAAGTATGCCATTACAATCATCACATGATTTGCTCTATGGGCATACATACCAACAGACTCCCACTTGCACATAGAGCCAGTCACCTAGGAACCCCAGCCCTTGTGACCTAGCATGACAATCATGCTTCTACTGAGAAAGGGCCTTAGTTAGTGGATCAACTATGTTGTCTTCAGTTGGTACTTTGCAAATATTCACATCTCCTCACTGTACTATCTCTCGTATGAGATGAAAGCACTACAGTATGTACATGGACCTCTGATGTGATTTGGGCTCCTTAGCTTGAGTAATAGCTCCATTATTGTCGCATTAAAGCTCAATTACATCACAGTTACTGGGAATTACACCAAGTTCAGTCATGAACTTCCTGATCCACATAGCTTCCTTTGTTGCATGTGAAGCAGCGATATACTCGGTCTCTATAGTAGAATCAGCAACTATTTCCTGCTTGGATCTCTTCCAACTCACAGCTTCATTGTTTAGGCAAAATACAAATCCTGATTGCGATCTGTAATCATCTTTGTCGGTTTGGAAGCTTGCATCAGTGTAACCTCTTACAACCAGTTCTTCCTCGCCGTTGTATATGAGGAACTGATCCTTAGTCCTTCACAAGTACTTGAGGATGTTCTTTACGGATTTCTAGTGAGCATCCCCAAGATCTGACTGGTACCTTCTCGTCATGCTGAGAGCATACGAGACATCTGGGTGTGTGCACAACATAGCGTACATGATGGATCTGATGGATGATGCATATGGGATCCCATTCATACACTCCCTCTCTTCACAAGATTGGGGACATTGATCTCTAGAGATGGGGACTCCATGTTGCATGGGGATGTTGCCTCTCTTTGAGTTCTCCATGTTGAACCGCTTTAGCACTTTATCAATGTACGTGCTTTGACTTAGTCTGAGAAGCCTTTTAGATCTATCTCTATAGATCTTAATGCCTAGAATGTAGGATTCTTCTCCTAAGTCCTTCATTGAGAAAATATTCCCAAGCCAAGTCTTTACGTTCTCTAAGGCTATGACATCATTCCCCATCAATAGTATGTCATCCACATACAATATGAGGAATTTGGTCGTGCTCCCACTAACCTTCTTGTACACACAAGGTTCATCTTCATTTTGAATAAAGCCAAACACTTTGACTTCCTCATCAAATCGAAGATTCCAACTCCGAGATGCTTGTTTCAATCCATAGATTGACTTTTGCAGCTTACAGACTTTATTGGCATTCTTTGGATCTACAAAACCTTTAGGTTGTGTCATGTACATGTCCTCATTTATATGCCCATTAAGGAATGTGGTTTTAACATCCATTTGCCAAATCTCATAGTCATAGTAAGCCGCAATAGCAAGCATGATCCTAATGGACATAATCATGGCAATTGGAGAAAAAGTTTTGTCATAGTCAACACCTTGAACTTGTCGGAAACCCTTTGCAACCAATCTGCCTTTATAAGTTTGCACATTGCCATCCATGTTGGCCTTCTTCTTGAAGACCCACTTGCACCCTATGGGTTCACTACTACAGAAATAGCGTTCAGTGTCTCTTTTCTGGGCGTCGGTTATTTCGGACAACCGACACCTATAATATTAGGCGTTGGTTATTTATGCAAACCGATGTCTATATTCGAAGACTAGCCAGACACGGGTACCGCTTTGTATTCAGCGTCGGCTGAGTATGACCAACCGACGCCTAAAGGTGCCCGCGAAATCCAATTTTTGAGCGAAAAAAATCTGGGTCACATACAGCGTCGGTTTTTTAACGATTCACCGACGCCTATGTGAAATGAAATTTTGCACGAAAAGTTCCACTTTCGGTGTCGGTTATCCTTGGATAATCGACGCTGATAATAGTTCCCGCCAATTAATTTGGGGTAAAGATTGTCTAATTGGACGTCGGTTATTACGATCAACTGACACTGAAGATAATAGGCGTCGGTTTTCATAGATAACCGACGTTGTTAACCAACTTAATAGAGGCCCGATCACCTGACTCTTCCCCCTTTCTTCCTGTTTCATCGATTCTCCTGTGTGCTGCTCGTCGCCGCTCTCCCAAAATCGCCACCTGGTGCCTGGTGCCTGCTGCTTCTCGCTCGCCGTCGACGATCCCTGCTGCTGCTCTGCGTCGCCGCCGCCGCCCTTCGCCTTCCTCCTTGCACCGCTATCGCCCGCTCCTTCCTCCCTGCTCACACCCTACTGCGGTGTTGTCTTCTTGCTTGCCTCTGCTGCTCACAAGGTATTAGCTGTAGCACCTTCTTCCTTGTCTTCTTCCTTGCCGCCTGCTGCTCTGCTCTGCTTGCTGCTCTGACTTCAAAACCTAAGACTAGTTAGTGTGATCTACTTCTTTCACTGAGAACTGAGAAGAATGGCCTACCACGGCCGTGCTTCCCAGCACGGCCGTGGTAGGCCAACACAGCCACGACCGTGTTTGATTTGATTTAAAACCTAATTTGATTTAAACTTGTCCATTCTAGCATCCTAATTTGATTTGATTAAACCCTAACATTGATGAAACCCTAACATCAATTGTGATGAAACCCTAACATGTACATATCTATTATTGTGTTTGTTGGCCTAGAAACCCATCCAAGATTGACTCATTAGGAGTAAATCTTGGATAGTCCCCGGTTTGGGACTGTTCTTGAACACCTAATCTCACTTAGGATGTAAGTGTATAATGTGTATTGGGTTTTTGAGAAAATTTCGGTAGCATTTCCCCGTTTGTTCTCTAAGTACATATGTACGTAGAGAACAGTGGGGAAATGCTGCCAAAATTTTCTTGAAAACCCAATACACATTATACACTTACTAGTGAGATTAGGTGTTCAAGGATGGGATAGGTGGTACACATTTATTATATATAAGAATGACATCACATGTGTTTGTTGGCCTAGAAAGTGAACAATCATTGTTCTTTATATTACTTGTACATTGGTATAAATTAGAATGAACAATCACTAAATTATATACTGTTTGTATGGAGTCCGGATTCATTGTAGATATCTATTATTGTGTTTGTTGGCCTAGAAACCCGTCCAAGATTGACTCATTAGGAGTAAATCTTGGATAGTCCCTGGTTTGGGACTGTTCTTGAACACCTAATCTCACTTAGGATGTAAGTGTATAATGTGTATTGGGTTTTCGAGAAAATTTCGGTAGCATTTCCCCATTTGTTCTCTATGTACATATGTACTTAGAGAACAGTGGGGAAATGCTGCCGAAATTTTCTTGAAAACCCAATACACATTATACACTTACTAGTGAGATTAGGTGTTCAAGGATGGGATAGGTGGTACACATTTATTATATATAAGAATGACATCACATGTGTTTGTTGGTCAAGAAAGTGAACAATCATTGTTCTTTATATTACTTGTACATTGGTATACATTTGAATGAACAATCACTAAATTATATACTGTTTGTATGGAGTTCGTCTTCATTGTAGATATCTATTATTGTGTTTGTTGGCCTAGAAACTCATCCAAGATTGACTCATTAGGAGTAAATCTTGGATAGTCCCCGGTTTGGGACTGTTCTTGAACACCTAATCTCACTTAGGATGTAAGTGTATAATGTGTATTGGGTTTTCGAGAAAATTTCAGTAGCATTTCCCCGTTTGTTCTCTAAGTACATATGTACTTAGAGAACAGTGGGGAAATGCTGCCGAAATTTTCTTGAAAACCCAATACACATTATACACTTACTAGTGAGATTAGGTGTTCAAGGATGGGATAGGTGGTACACATTTATTATATATAAGAATGACATCACATGTGTTTGTAGGCCTAGAAAGTGAAGAATCATTGTTCTTTATATTACTTGTACATTGGTATAAATTAGAATGAACAATCACTAAATTATATAGTGTTTGTATGGAGTCCGACTTCATTGTAGATATCTATTATTGTGTTTGTTGGCCTAGAAACCCATCCAAGATTGACTCATTAGGAGTAAATCTTGGATAGTCCCCAGTTTGGGACTGTTCTTGAACACCTAATCTCACTTAGGATGTAAGTGTATAATGTGTATTGGGTTTTCGAGAAAATTTCGGTAGCATTTCCCCATTTGTTCTCTAAGTACATATGTACTTAGAGAACAACGGGGAAATGCTGCCGAAATTTTCTTGAAAACCCAATACACATTATACACTTACTAGTGAGATTAGGTGTTCAAGGATGGGATAGGTGGTACACATTTATTATATATAAGAATGACATCACATTATACACTTAGGATGTAAGTGTATACCCTAATCTTTTCCTAATATATACTTGTTTCCTAATATATACTTGTTTTCTCTTTGATCATAGAATGGAAAGATCATGGATGTCCATTCGTAATCGTTGCACCCCAGAGTTTATATCTGGTCTTGGTCAGTTTATTAGAATTGCCGAGGAACATAGGAAAAAACCTACAGATAGGTTCTACTATCCATGTAGGCATTGCGGTAACAACTTGAAAGTCAACACTGGTGAGGAAATCAAAAGTCATGTCATGTGCAACGGGATTGTATAAGGCTATACAGAATGGCACTGGCATGGAGAGATTTCAAAATCAAAACCAGTAGATGTCGATAGCAGTGCTTGGGTGGAAGAAGAAATTGCCTCCGATGACGTAAATGTGAACGAACCAGTTCCAGCAGACATCGTTGATGCGATGATAGATAGTTGTAGGGTAGAGCACACCGATCCACCTCCTATCTTTAGAAACATTGTGCATGATGCTGAGATACCGTTATACACAGGTTGTGTTAAGTTTACAAAGCTTAGAGCTGTGTTGAGATTGTATAAGTTGAAAGCTAACAATAGATGGAGCGACAAAAGCTTCACTTCATTGTTGACTTTGTTGAAAGAAATGCTTCCTGAAGGAAACGAGCTGCCAATCTCAACATACCAGGTAAAGAAAATGTTGTGCCCAATGGGAATGGAGGCCAAGAAGATACACGCATGCCTGAATGATTGTGTATTATTTCAAAAGGACTATGTAGATTTGAAAGATTGTCCAAAATGTGGTGTGTCACGGTATAAATTGACGACTTCGGGGGAGTCCAAAACTAGTTCTCCTGCCAAGGTGTTGTGGTATCTACCTATAATATCACGGTTTCAACGCTTGTTTGCAAATCCGAAAGATGTGAAGAATTTGAGGTGGCATGCAGATGTTAAGAAAAATAATGATGGGATCCTACGACATGCGTCTGATTCCCCACAGTGGAAGAAGATTGATCTATTATACCCCAAATTTGGTGAAGAAGATAGGAATCTAAGACTTGGGCTTTGTACAGATGGGATGAATCCGTACGGGACATTGAGCAGCCAACATAGCACTTGGCCAGTCATTCTTGTTATATACAATCTTCCTCCCTGGATGTGTATGAAAAATAAGTACGTTATGTTGTCGTTGTTGATATCGGGCCCTAAACAACCCAAAAATGATATCGATGTTTATCTTGAACCTTTGATTGATGACTTAAAGAAACTTTGGGCTGAAGGTGTGATGACCTATGATGCTTCAGCAAGAGAGACATTTCGTTTGCACGCTATGTTGTTTTGCACTATTAATGACTTTCCAGCATATGGGAATTTGTCTGGATATAGTGTCAAAGGAGCTAAAGCGTGTCCTATATGTGAAGAAAACACTGATTCAATAAGACTAAAACATGGTGGCAAGACTGTATATCTTGGTCATCAAAGGTTTCTTTCAAAATTCCATCCGTATCGTAGGAAGCGCAAAGCATTCAATGGATGGAATGATGAACGGAGTGCACCTAAACCTATACCAGGGGATGTTGTTTATGAAAGAGTAAAAGACATTGTCAATGAATTTGGTAAGAAATCACAATGTAGTATGGCCACACGGAGTGACAATTCTTCATTCAAGAAGAAGTCAATATTTTGGGATCTTCCTTATTGGAGTTCTTTGACAGTCAGGCATTGTATCGATGTAATGCACATTGAGAAAAATGTCTGTGATAGCATCATTGGTACTCTGTTAAATATACCAAGTAAGAAAAAAGATGGGATAAAATCCAGACTGGACCTATGTGAAATGGGAATAAGGTCAGAATTAACAGAATTACGTGAAATGGGTAATAAAAGAACATACTTACCTCACGCTTGTTACACGTTGTCTAGAAAGGAGAAGAAAACTTTTTGTGAATGCTTCGTAAATGTTAAGGTGCCACATGGTTACTCATCCAACATCCGTAGATTGGTATCAATGAAAGATCTAAAGTTGATAGGTCTTAAATCTCATGATTGTCACACTCTAATGCAACAAATATTTCCTGTGGCAATTCGATCGATATTGCCGAAGCATGTAAGGTTTGCAATTACCAGACTTTGTTTCTTTTTCAATAGTCTATGCATTAAAGTTATTGACCCTAATACTCTCGATAATTTGAAAAGAGAAGTGGTTGTTACCCTATGTCAGCTTGAGATAAATTTCCTCCTTTGTTCTTTGATACCATGGTACATCTTGTTGTCCACTTGACTAGGGAAGTGAAAATGTTGGGACCAGTTTTCTTGCATTGGATGTATCCCTTTGAACGATACATGAGCGTTTTTAAAGGTGATGTTCAAAATCGTTATCGGCCTGAAGGGAGTATTATTGAAGGTTATGTGGCGAGAGGTTATGGATTTTTGCAATGACTTTCTCAGTGGTAATGACACTCCTGATAATGATAAGAATATTTAGGAGGACAAAGGAATTTTGGGATCACGGGTGAAAGTAATCATCTGTGAGCAGTTGGAACAAGCTCACTTGTATATTTTACACAATATGGACGAAGTGAGTGTTTATATCGAAGAACATACCAATTTCATAAAGAGACAACATCCTCGAGCAAGTTCAATGTGGCTTGCTAGAGAGCATAATAAGACTTTTACTAAGTGGTTTGAAGATAAAGTCTTACATCAACTATCTCAAACACCAAATGATATTACAGAAACTATCAAATGCCTCGCCTTTAAACCAAAACCGAATGTTATGTCTTATGAAGGGTTTGACATTTATGGATTCACATATTACACAAAGCGCCAAGATGATAAGAGTGTCGTCCAAAATAGTGGGGTCACTCTTCAAGCGTCGACTATGTACTTTGCAAGTGCAAAGGATAAGAGTCCACGTGAAGCTAAAATGTCATATTACGGTGTCATTGAAGACATTTGGGAGTTTGACTACATATATTTCAAAATTCCACTCTTTAAATGTAATTGAGTTGATAACACCAAAGGAGTTATAGTGGATGAATTGGGTTTCACTTTGGTGAACTTTGAAAAGATTGGCGAGAAGGGTGAACCATTCATATTGGCATCACAGGCGAAACAAATATTCTATATCGATGATCCTGCAAATGATAAATGGTCGGTTGTTCTTCATGGTAAAAGACAGTTCATTGAAGATCCTATAGATGAAGAAGAGTACTATGATAAGTATGATGACTCCAGTCCATTCTCAGTTGGGTTGCCAACTCCACTAAATATTGAAGCTAATGATGACTTATATGTGCGCGGAGATCACAATGAAGGATTGTTAATTGATAAAAGATCACGATTTTAGAGACATGTATGTTTATACAAATGCTAAATGTTTGCCTTTTCTAGTTAATACAAATGCTAAATGTTTGCCTTTTTTAGTTAATACAACTGTTAAATGTTTGCCTTTTTCTAGTTAATACAAATGCTAAATGTTTGCCTTTTTAATGACATTTTCAGATGGCTGACCATGCTGAGCATGATGTCCATGATGAGCATGAAGTCCATGATGAGCATGCTGTCCATGACGAGCATGGCGAGGATACCAATGTAAGTTCTAAAAACATATCCTGTATTTCTATAAAATTCATTATCTTCTAGTTATGTCATATATCCTATATTTCTATATTGGGCTAATTTAGTGTGTTTATTTTTGTCAAATTTTAGGTTGATGATGCACATGTACCCACTGAAGCACTAGTGCAACTTGATGCGCAGCACCAAACACTTAACAAGAAAAGGGGCATCACTCTATTGAAGAAGTTAATAGCGCTAAGTGGCAGTGGATCCAAATTGGTTGTGGAGTTTGATAATGGAGGAAATGCAATTGGAGTGAACCGCAATAATTTTGTAAACTATCTTGGGTGTACCACTCGGAGACATTGTGGTGTTAAGTATGATAATTGGCATAAAGTTCCTCAGGGGAAAAAAGACTTGATATGGAAGGATTTATGTGTGAGTTATTATTATTTGCAATTCTATTTTGTAGATTACAAATTCTATTATTTGCAATTCTATTTTGGATACTAGTTAATAACATTTCTATTTTACAGAATCTGTTTGCATTGGATGATAAGTTGCATCATAAAAGTGTGATGCAACGCGCTGGAAAGATGCTTAGGAATTATAGGACAAATCTGAATAGAGAATACATAAAAGAGGGTGATAAGAAGAAGAAGTCAGCCCTTGAACAATGGAACTTCTTGGACAAAGAAGATTGGGACAATTTGTTGCTTCAAGAAAATCTGAAGAATTCAAGGTATTAGGCGTCACTCCCAATTTAATTAATATACATTGTATTCACCTATTCAAGATTAACATTTAGTGCTACTAACCAAATCATTAATGTGCATACTAACTAGGCCCTCAGTGACGCACAAAAAGCAAGGTGTGCACTGAATGTGCATGACCACACTATGGGTCCAAAAGGCTATGCAAGCGTTCGCAAAAGACTACAGGCGGACTCTACGGCTACTCAGGAGTCTGCTCCTACTCAG
This sequence comes from Alisma plantago-aquatica, assembly GCA_963693085.1. Classification (NCBI taxonomy): domain Eukaryota; kingdom Viridiplantae; phylum Streptophyta; class Magnoliopsida; order Alismatales; family Alismataceae; genus Alisma; species Alisma plantago-aquatica. The sequence continues at coordinate 1,069,875,660 of OY856410.1, forward strand.
GAGTCTGCCACACCCATGCCTCGCCATGATATCTGGATAGCTGGGAGGCAAAACAACAAGGGTGAAATAAAGAAGCCCGTAACTGCTGTGGCGGCTGTGAAAATGGTAAAATACAACTCTTAGAGAAATCGTTTGAATATTGATTATTTGTGGTGTTAACTTACCAATTTCTATTGATGGTGATTAGCGGGAGCTGCACGAGTAGAGGAAACAAGGCACGTTCATCCCTCAGGGCACAAGGGATGAATTGACAGTTGCTCTGGGTAACCCAGAGCATCCTGTATGAGTTAGGGGTGCAGGCGCTGGTGTGGGCATCAAAGCATTCTTTGGGCCATCCCAGCGCAAACCCAGAGCGGGGCTTTCTCAAGAAGAGGTAACCTATTCTTTTTTTAGAATGTTACTGTAAAAGGTAATTCAATAATAAGAAGCTAATGTTTCTTTTATCAATGTATAGGAGAATAAGAGAGTCGAGGATATAGTTGCTAAGAAGGTCAACGATGTAGTTGCTGAGAAGGTCAAGGAAGAATTGCTGCGGTGGCAGGCATCTCAGGCTTCCAATCAGCCTATGGCGACCCACTCTTCTCCTGATGCACAGACTACGAGTAATCCTGGAGACCCATCGCCTAACACGTTTGTTGTAAGTATTGTTTATGACATTGTAGCTAGTCTTTTCAAGATGATATGTTTTCAAGATGATATGTATATATGTATAACATTCTTTACGTAAATTTGTAGGCATTGAAGCCATGCCGCTTAAGAATGCAAGACTATGTTGTTACAGAGGCGCAGGCTTACCTGTCCCTTCCTGGGGAAAAGTTTCATGGGACTCCAATGCCACAGGGCTACGTTCGTGTGGGCCCATTACGTGTGTTACCCGATTGGAGGGAAGCTACATTGCCATATCCCCACCCAGATATTGATACACTTGCTGAGGCAGAAGGAAGGGTCATATTGTGGCCCAAAGCATATGTCGTCTACACTACTGAAATTGTAAGATAAATTTACATTGATTTAGACTGTTAATGTGTATATATGAGGTCAACTGATCTGAAATTATATATAAAAGTTAAAAAGAAGACACCAGGAGCACCTAGGCCTCCACCTCCACTTCCCACATTACCAAGTTGGGTTCCAACTGACCTAACATACCCCTTAGGTCCTGCTTGTAGGGGAATGGCATGTTGGGTACGGGAACATAATATACATTGCCCTATAATTGTTTCTTTAGATGCAGATTATGCAGGTCAATCATACGATAGCTCTTTATTTATACAAGATATTATTGAGCTATTTATGTATGCTTGGCTGAATACATCAATGATAGAGACATGGATAAGGTGAGATCTTGTTTATACATCCATATACCTTGTGTAAGATCCGGTGATCTGGTTTCTTATATATTAATGCATACGTAATACATGTTTTGCAGCTACTTAGTCGAAGATCAATGCAAACAATTTGCATTTGATCATGTGGGATTTTTGATTCCATCATTGATTAGTATGGTAGCTAAAGACCCTGATAGTGTTCAACAATACTGTATAGATGCTTTTACAGTTTTTGGTCAGCAAAAGAAGACGATAATAATAGCTCCATTCAATGTCAAGTAAGTTTACTTTATTTATAATTTGGACTTAAGAAAATTCCATTTTTATTGTGAATTTTGAGTTATTAATTGTTAACTTTTTACCTCTAGTGGTAGACATTGGGAGTTACTAGTTATTGTCCCCAGGACGTTCACTGTTTATTATCTAGATCCTTCGGGAAGTACATTAAACACTAAAATTGGACACGTAATGAGAATGCCATTATTCTGGTGAGAAATATTTCATTTTTGTATCTGTTAACATATGTTATTACATTACTATTTACTTATGCAATTTATTGTGTTATATTAACATGTAGGGGTTTAGATGCATTCAAAAAGGCTGGAGGAACGGTCCCAAGGAAAAAGAACCAGCCAATAAATTGGCAGAACGTACAAGTAAGTTCCCGACTCCAATGTATATATTATTGATGTGAATTGTGCTTAGTTGTATTATTTTGTATGTTTCAATTTATAGTGCACTACACAAGACAACGGCTGGGCATGCGCATACTATGTGATGCGATTTATGCAGATGATTATCCGACATGCCGCATTGGACATCGATACCATACATGAGGTATTATATATAGTCTCATTAGTTAGTATGAAATATATCAATCTTATTTTTATATTATTACTTATATATATACATCATTCTCTTTGCAGGTGTTTAAAACTGACCACACTATAGGTAAATGCTTAAAAAATATACATGTTCCATATACGATGGAAGCATTAAATGAAATAGGAGAAGAATGGGCAAAAGCCATACAAGCAGTGGCAATTGTAAGATATAATTGGGATGTTGATAGCGATAATGAATGATACTTTTTAAATAAATATTTCTGAATGTTGATACATGTATTTGAATGTTTCTATATGTGTGAATGTGAGAATTGAATTGATGTCTGAATGTATCTACTTGTGTGAATTTTTTTTGTTAATTTTGCAGGTTTGTGGCCTATTTGTAGGCTGATATCAATGGATGACGTAAACCTGCAGTTCAGAAAACTGAACTGTAGGTTCTCATCCTGCTGACCAGCCACAGCAGGCCTACAAACTGATATGAAAAAAAAAGATATAGGCGTCGGTTATTTACATAAAACTGTCAGCAAAGACCTACAGTGTCAGTTTTTTGAAAAACAACTGACGCCTCATGTGGCCACGGCCGTGCTGGAAATGGCCACGCCTATAATACATATAGCGTCGGTTGTTTAGTTGATCATCGACGCCAAAAGGGTTCGCGCCATAGAAAACGACGTCATCTAGGACACTTTCTGTGTCGGTTACCAATTAAACACCGACGCAGAATGTGTCCTAGATGACGTCGTCTTCTGTGGCGCGAACCCTTTTGGCGTCGGTTTTCTATAAACAACCGACGCATGTACGTTAAATAGGTGTCGGTTAAAAAACCGACGCCGAAGTGTTCGACCTTTAGCGGCGCCCACATAGGCGTCGCTCGGAAATCGACGCCAAAGGGGGTTAAACAACCGACGCTAAAAGGCATTTTTGTAGTAGTGGTTTTACCCCTTCAGGTGGTTCCACCAAAGTCCATACTTTGTTGGAATACATGGATTCCATCTCGGATTTCATGACCTTAAGCCATTTCTCAGAATCTTTTCCCTCCATATCCTCTAGATAGATAGTTGGATCATCATCTATGATTAACTCACCGCCTTCCTGAGTCACAAGGTATCCAAACCTCTCAGGTTCAAGGTGTGTCCTACTAGATCTACGAGGTCCTTGTGTTACTTGAGGAGACTGAGATTCCACAACACCTTGTGAATCTCTATGTTCCTCTTGTACATCTATTGGTTCAATGTTTTCTTGTTGGGCTTGAACCTCTTCAAGCTCTATTTTCCTCCCATTGCTTCCTTTGGAAATAAATTCCTTTTCTAGGAACACAACATCCCTGACAACAACCACTTTGTTGTCAGTTGGGTGGTATAATTAAAATCCCTTGGTTTCCTTAGGATATACAACAAAATAACATTTATCAGATCTAGGGCCTAGCTTGTCAGGAAATATTTTCTTGACATATGCCTCACACCCCCAAATTCTCATAAAAGACATATTGGGACGCTTCCCAGTCCATATCTCATATGGTGTCTTTTGAACCGATTTAAATGGTACTCAGTTAAGTGTAAACGTGGTAGTTTCAAGAGCATAACCCCAGAAGGAAATTGGAAGATCAGCAAAACTCATCATTGATCGCACCATATCAAGTAATGTGTGATTCCTTCTTTCAGACACACCATTATGTCGTGGTGTTCCAGACGCAGTCCATTGTGATACGATACCACGGGCTCACAGAAGGTCCTCAAACTCTTGGCTTAAGTATTCTCCACCTCGATCGGATCGAAGTGCTTTAATACTTTTACCAAGTTGGTTCTGTACTTCATTCACGAAATCCTTGAACCTTTCAAGGGTTTCTGACATATGTTTCATCAAGTACACATAGCCATACCTACTGAAGTCATCGGTGAAGGTAATGAAGTATTGATACCCACCTCTTGCATTAGTTCTAAAAGGCCCACATACATCAGTATGTATGAGTCCTAATAGATCACTAGCTCTCTCACCTTTACCTGAAAAGGGAGTCTTGGTCCTCTTTCCCAACAAACAAGATTCACATGTCTCTATTGATTCATAATCAAAAGAGTCTAGATAACCATCTTTATGGAGTCTAGAAATGCATTTCTCATTTATGTGCCCTAGATGACAATGTCAAAGATACATTTTGTTTGAGTTGTTGAGTTTTTTCCTTTTGGTGTTTACATTGCATACACATGTCTCTAGATCTATCAAGTATAGACCATAAGACATTGGGGAACTGCCATAAAAGATCCCATTTTTTGAAATGGAACACTTTCCATTCTTAATAAGAAATTCAAAACCATCCTTGTCCAAACAAGAGACGGAAATGATATTCCTATTTATGGAAGGTACATAATAGCAGTTCTTCAACTCTATCATCAGCCCACTAGGTAGAGTTAACTCATAGGTTCCTACGGCACTGGAGGCAACTCTTGCCCCATTGGCAACACATAGTTCAACCTCGCCTTTCTGTAAAGGCCTACTTCTCTTAAGATCCTTCACATTTGAACAAATGTGAGATCCACATCCGGTATCTAGTACCCATGAAAAAGAAGTAGTAAAGTTAATCTCTATTATGTATACACAAGAAGTAGAGATCTCTATCTCTCACTTCTTCTTCCATCGTTCCTTCCATCCTTTCCATGCAGAAGACTCCAACATTGGTTTGGCGAGAGAACCCTTCTCTCCCTCACCTTTGTCCTCGGACTTTGTTCCATTGATCTTCATCAATGAACTATCCTTCTTCTCAAATAATGCATTAAGCATACATGGAGTGGATTCAAAGGCTACCGGCATATCTAGATTGTGCATAATACTTCTCACAATCCCCAACCAGTTATGGAATTTATTCTCAATTAATTTTCCCATAAAAGATGATTCTTCTGCCATTCTATAAGAGAAAATTGCATTTGTCAAAAATCCTTTTGATTTGATTTGATTTGAATAAAATTTGACGATAGTTAATTAGGCCTTTAATTAATTACCTCTCCCACTATTTTGATTCAAATTGACAGCCCTCACCATCAATTCGGAAGATTGCAGCATACAATCTACTAGTGGGTTAAGATTCGTATTTCATCAAGTCATGAGTCAGCTTTGGCTGATCGCCCACAACTTGACTATTTAGGTAGGCCATCATGCCAATTGCATCATATGCAACTCTTAATGAATGAACATGCGCAACACCTTGCCATGAACATTCTATGCCTCTGGGCTTAGACGCTCTATGAATCACCAGTTAAGTCTATCCCAAAAGCTGACATGGTAAACATGCACCCTGCTTTGGTAGAACCTACATGTTTACCCTTCACACTTCCGTGAGATAGACGACGCACCACACTTTGGCGTAACCTATGCTTGGTCGATCAGGTTTTTCATGTGTGTCGCTAATGGAAGGCATGAAAGACTTAGTATTCAGATGAGGTATTTGGTTTTATAGGTACATATACATATCCAATCACTACAATACATAGTACGTATTATATACATGCTATATCCCACAGAAAACATGCAAAACAATAAAAGTGATGATTATGGCCATCCTAATGTGATTTCTCGAGCCAAGAGGAATCACAGTCATCTAGGTCTACATCATATGCAGCCTATCCATGATGAATTTCTATAGCCATCTGAGTTGATCAACTCATCATATGAATGACCTGCTCACCCTAGTCGGTCGTCAGGGTGCCTCCAGCAGATCGGTTGGCTCCTCCAATCGATCGGTTTGCCTGGTCGTCGTGCATCTCCTCATGGCTGCCACCCGATCGTATCGCTCCTTGAACCAGTCGACTGGATCACCAACCGATCGGTTCACTCCTTGAACTAACTGTCTCAGTCATCGTCAGGTTGTCCGCCGTTCTTTGACATAATAGGAAATAAAAGATCTATCCTATTTTACATTTGAATAGGGAAACCCCGAGATACATTTGGGGGGAGCAAAGGTAGGAAAGAAATCTCGAGTTATCTCAAGTTATATCAAGAATAGGAGATAGGCAATCAGTTCGCAGACCGAGATGCAAGCAACCACATTCATCCAAGCACACATACATAGGGTTTATTGGCCATAACCACGCTATACATCCACCACAAAACTCATTTAAGGGCGACGCGTATTGAGTGCATTCATATTACATAACATATATGTATATTAGGATTTGTGGATTTAGGATTGGTCATGCATAAAGCCAATTTTATTCACATCATATGCAATAAATAAAGGCAACAAACCAAAATCGATCATATTGATAATCCTAAAGCATAGAGCAGTTAACCTGGCTCTGATACCACTATTGGGTTTATTGGAGAATCAGAGAAGGCAGCAGAAACAAAAAAAAAATTCTTCTCCCAAACCCAGAACGAAGGAATCACGTCAGCATCTATACAATAGGATGGATGGTTTGTAGAGACATACCTTGTCTCGAGGCTTGCTCGGCGATGTCACCTCACGGCTTGCGCGGTCTTCACCTCTGGTCTTGGATGGTGTCTGTGCAGCTCCTAGTCTCACCGAGACTATCATGATTGATAGTTGTCCTCTGAGCGGCAGAAGTCTCCCGCCTCTACAATAGTCCACATGGACCACCTGGAACTCCGATATCCTTGTCCCACAAGGAATCAGAAGGAGTCACACCCTCCTGTCAGTGCACTAGCCACCGACACACTCTCCTGCAACCAGTCACTTTTCAATAATTGTCTTCCTCTTGCTGTGCCTCCGCTATCAGGTAGCACTTGCTCATGCTCTCCAGGTTACCACAACCAGAGAGAATGACAACTTTGGAGAGAAACTAGTATTCTGAGTTGTACTTTGAGAAGCCCCCAATACCCTTATATATATAGGAGGGTAATGGGACAAAGTTCTCTACCCCGGGCAATGCGGGATTAAAGCAGGAGTAGAAGGGTTTGAGATTTTCCACAAAATCTGATAAACTGCGCCAATTGAACCAATCGTTTCAGCCCTAAACCAATCGCCTGGGCCCTTGAGTCAATTGTTTCAATCATGAGCTGATCGGTTCACGGACCTAGTACAACTCAAATTGACTTTCCATGTTCGTTACCAACTAATCATATATTAGTCCTTGTGCAAATCAAATTTGACAAGTGAAACAAATTCAGTTGGTCATCTGACCAGTTCAACACTGTGAACCGATCAGTTCATTGACCTGAGTCGGTCGGCTCACCAGCCTGAGCCGATCGGTTGGGGTTGCATATCAGTCAATTGTAGTTTCAATCAATCTGATACTCTAATAATGTTATCCAACATCTTGAATACTATGATTTTGAGCTATCAATCGATTGGGTGTTTAATTGAACTACTAGACTCCTTTAGTAATCAATCTAAACATCATTTGTGGAGAAACTCCTCTTCCAGGTTAAATCCTTTGTGTGTGTGACCCTGCAGGTCCATTTCACGTTGGCAGTGAAAGTCCAGAACACTTATGACTTCACAAGCAAAGAGCGGTGCCTAGTCACACATCAGTGCTACCCAAGTGAAATAGAAAGTTGGAGAACAACTTTCAATCCTACAATCCATGAATAGTGTTATAGTGAATGTATAATTCCTTTGTCACTAATGCCCTGAATGAACTCATGGCATGGTGCAGTCATCCTTTCAACATTCATTCTTTTCCTTGATCTCAGAGCAGACTGGGTGATATGTGTGTGACATTAATATCATATATTGATTCACACATTATGTGCATGCCTTTCTCAATCCTACTCATCAAGTGGCCATGGACATCAAACTCCCTTAGGAGGGACAAATCCCATATCTATCACTCACCCCTCAAAAGCCCCATGTGTCAAAGTCACCCAATCATCACCTTTATAACAACCCATGTTTCAGGACTGCGTTTGATGATGTCAAGATGTACCCAACAACATGTGTTGAGTGCAGTGATTTCAGGTCGAAGAATCACACTCACCACCATCACTGTGAGAGCTAACTGTGACTACCAAATCATGGTTCCATGTGTCACTCCCACGGTGGGTCTGTCTGGTACACTTGTTCTCTAACAAGTACCTATGTTCTTAGTTTGATATCACTATATCATGACTAATGAGATTCTGTCATCATCCAACACACAATCTAGTCTTTAGTGTTATTGATGTCTATGGTTATTTCCACAATAACAACCGACTAGGGATTAAAAAAGAAAGTATACTCTTAACATATGTATGATCTCATCGCTTAGGTCCTCAACCTAAAAGCATATGTCATCGAGTAAAACAATTCTTTAGACATCTATCATGTTACACTATCATCTCAGAAACAGTTAAAACATATAGATTAGAAATTTCCTTTATTATTATTCAAATCATTTACAAAGTATCCCATTACAATCATCACATGACTTGCTATATGGGCATACATACCAACAATACCCCTATATATAGGAGGGTCATGGGACTGGGTTCTCTACCCTGGGCAATGCGGGATTAAAGCAGGAGTAGAAGGGTTCAAGATTTTCCACAAAACAACCAACTACGTCAGTTGAACCAGTCATTTCAAGCATGAAACGGTCAGTTGGGGACCTGAGCCGATCGGTTCACACCTGAACTGATTGGTTGGGACACTTGAGCTGATCAGTTCAAGCTTGAGCCAATCGGTTTGTGGTCCCGATCAGTTCCCGATTGACTTTTCCTCTTTTGTTTCGAATTGATCCAAATACCAATCCTTGTTCCAATCAAATTGGTCAAGTGAAACGAAGAGAAATTTCTCACCAACCTGACTTTCCCAACTTGTTTGTTTAGACCAGTTGAGCCGATCGGTTCAACGCTTGAATTGGTCAGTTCAGCCTATCTTGAGATGATCAGTTCATCTCATGAGCTGATCGGTTCACCAAGCTGAGCCGATCGGTTCATCATATGAGCCGATCAGTTGGGAGTGTAGACTATGCAAAATCAGTCAATTGCAGTTTCAATCAATCTGATACTCTATTCAATCAGTCCAACACCTTGAACACTATGATATTGATCTATCAATTGATTGAGTGTTTAATTGAACTACTAAACTCCTTTAGTAATCAATCTAAACATCATTTGTGGATAAACTCCTCTTCCAGATTAAATCCTATGTGTGTGACCCTACAGGCCCATTTCACATTGGAAGTGAAAGTCCATAACACTTATGACTTCACAAGAAAAGAGTGGTGCCTAGTCATACATCAATGCTACCCAAGTGAAATAGAAAGTTGGAGAACAACTTTCAATCCTACAATCCTTGAATGGTGTTACAGTGAATGTATAATTCCTTTGTCACTGATATCCCAAATGAACTCAAGGCCTGGAACAGTCATCCTATCAACGTTCATTCACTTTCTTGATCTCAGAGTAGACTGGAGGAGATATGTATGACATCAATATCACATACTGATTCACAAATTCATGCACATGCCTATCTCAATCCTACTCATCAAGTAGCCATAGATATCAAACTCCCTCAAGAGGGACAAATCCCATATCTATCACTCACCCCTTAAAAGCCCCATGTGTCAAAGCCACCCAATCATCACCTTTATAACAACCCATGTTTCAGGATTGTGTTTGATGATGTCAAAGTGTACCCAATGACATGTGTTGAGTGTAGTGATTTTAGGTCAAAGAATCACACTCACCACCATCACTGTGAGAACTGACTATGACTACCATGTCTTGGTTCCATGTTTCAAACTCACGGTGGGTCTGTCCGGTATACTTGTTCTCTAACAAGTACCTATGTGTTTGGTTTGATATCTCCATATCATGACTAACGATATTTTGTCATCAACCAACACCACAATCTAGTCTTGTGTGTCATTGTTGTCTATCTACCTTCCACAATGACATCCAACTAGGGACATAATAAGAATGTACAAACTCTTAGCATCTGTATGATCTCATCGTTCAAGTCCTTAACCTGAAAGCATACGTCATTGAGTACTGTCATTCTCTAGAAATTCAATATGTTCTATCATTATCTCATATGACTGAACCAGAAAGAATTGGAATCTTTCCTTTGATCTTTATCAAATCAATCTTACTATATCCCACCAATCATCCCATGATTGTCTCTCAGGGCATACATACCAACAAACTCCCACTTGCACTGCGAGCCAATCACCCTAGAATCATATTCTTAGTGATCTTCAAACATGTCCCACATGTTACTATGCTCTAGTGCTAGCATAGTGAGTTATGGCAACACCTTGCCAAAGTCGATATTAACTGCATGTCTCTCATCTCTTCGTTGTACATCACATGTATGAGATGGAGTTGTCGTAATATGCAATCTAGTATTCCTTTGCTAACCTTTAGCCACATTGCATGACCAAGCATTCCTTATTTGTCATCAATGACCGGAATATCTATAAGTTCATCTCTACAAACTTCCAGATCCATATAGTATCCACTAATGTTCTCTAACACATGGATACTCGGCTTTTCCTTTTAAATGGCTTTATTGGAACGTTTCCATTTATCAACAAACATTCACTTTTATATATCCCATATATATTGTGATTAATTCTCTGTCCTTTTCAGAAGTTCGCATCAGTGTAACTCTTTACAGTGAACCCTTCCTTATTTCCATAGAACTAGTACTTCTCAAGTACTTATCAAGTTCTCATGGTATTCCAGTAACCCTATCATGGTTTTCGAGAACTATCTCTATAGATCTCTATTCCTATCACATAGGAAACGTCTCTATCTTCCCTAAAGATAATTTCCACTTTGGATTTCCATTCTAGAACATTTCCATTTCAACATGTGGAATGTGAATACGCTCCCACTAAATCACAGATCTCTCTTTATCTTTGACATATTAGTCAAACCTTTTGACTATATCATCAAAGTAAAGATCTAGCTCTGAGTTTCTTGTAATTAATCAATCACATTGATTAGTCCATTGTAACTTATAAACTTCATTTGCATTAATGGATTCATAAACCTTATAGGTTGTGTCACATACACATCCTTGTCTTATTCCTCATAGGAATGTGGTTTTAGTATTTGTATGCCAAATCTCTTAGTCATTAAGTTGAAATTAACAAGCATCATCCTTCTCAAAATGTTATACATGTGTCTTAACGCTTAAGACTCATTTGTACATATGCATTTCATACCAATGGGTTCTACCATCAAGATCATACCTTATGGCTCACATGGAAGTCATTTAGGATGTAATGGTCATAAACTCAAAATTTGGTTCCTCATATTCATCTAGATAGTTGACTCATCACATGACCAACTCATCACATAGATAATCAAGGTGTATCTATCAAGAACTCACAACCCTATGTGATTCTTAATGTCCTTTATTAGTGTAGGGTATTCTTTATTTAAGAAGAATTTAGTTATTTGATAATCAGCCTCTAACTCCTTTGAGTATGACTCCTTCTTGATTTAGACATCACCATGCCTAAATCACGAGCTTACTATGATACAGTATCATAATCACTCACAAGGATCTCAAACATTTGGTTCAAGTATTTCATTCATTGATCTCATCAAGAATTAACACTTTACCAAATTCGTACTTCATCTATGATATTCTTGAGCACTTCAAGATATTCATATTGGTATTTCTCTAAACACTATTTGAAGTACTAGCATTAACTCTAATAGGTATGTAAATACATTACATGTATTATACCTAATAGGATAATCATTCTCCCACTACCACTATTGAAGATTGATTAATCATGTCTAAGATATTCATGTCTCTTACTGGTACTCTAACCAAAAGAGTCTAGATTGATCCATCATATGGAAACTAGAGATGAATTTATCATGATAATGCTAATTCGTTGTTTGAGTTATCAATAACTTTTAGGTATCATTTTATCTCATGCATACCAAGTACCATAAGATAAACAAGGCATTACCATAAAGATCATATCTTTGAAATTGAAACATCAACTTTATTAATTGCTATCATTGTCATACAATATGCAAAAATAATGTGTTTCTATCCATTGGAAAATATGAAATAGCAGTTCATAACTCTATTACATGCCTTCAAGGTGTAAAATAAACTAAAGTACTCCTATGGCGGAAACACTTGCCCCATGTATTGGGTTCTTTACACTTTATATCTTGGTATCATATACCTTAAAAGTGTTACAAGTTTATTTCATGACACCTTCAGGTGGAGACGTCTGTCGCCTCCTTCTTCTTTAGTTCTTCTAGATAGAGTGGACAATTCCTTTTCTAATGTCCTAGATTTTAACAATGGTGGCAATTGCCTCTCTTGGTCACACCTCCCTTGGCCTTGAGAGTTGAAGACGACATGGGTTGATGGCTAGCATCAGAACCTTTCTTAGCATTGCCCTTGCCCTTGCCCTTGCGCTTGGACTTGCCTTTCTTGTTGCTGATCATCATCATAGACTTAGGCTTGTCCTTCTTCATCTGTGCCTTGGATGTTCTTAACATGCCCAACAACTCTGTCAACTGCTTGTCAAAGTTGTTCATGTTGTAGTTCATCACAAACTGACTGTAGGATTCTGGCAATGATTGCAGTATCACGTCAGTAGCCAACTCTTGGCTCAGCGGAAATCCCAGTCTTGTCAGGTTCTCTACATACCCAATCATTTTGAGTGTGTGAGGACCAACTGGATCTCCATCTATCATGACACACTTGAACAGCACCCTGGAGACATCATATCTCTCTTGTCGTGCTTGATCTTCATACATGTTCTTGAGATGCTGAATCATCTGAATGACACCCATGTTCTCATGTTGTCTCTGCAACTCGTGGTTAATGGATCACAACATCAAGCACTTTGCATCAATGGCATCTTCAGAATGCTTCTTATAAGCATCCCTTTCTGCCTTTGGTGCAGTAGGAGTAGGTTCCTCTGGAGCTAGAGTATCCAGGACATAGAGCTTTCTCTCTTGAGTGAGAACAATTCTCAATGTCCTAAACCAGTCATGGAAGTTAGTCCCATTCAGCTTGTCCTTTTCAAGGACCGATCACAATGAAAAGTGATCATTGTTTGTTGTCATTTGTACTACAAAAGGAAATATATGCAATTTAGTACAAACTCAATTTTGACTTATTTGATTCATTTGAAAGGTTGACGATATAATTAGGACTTTAATTAATTATTGCTCCCACTATTTTTTTCAAATTGATAGCCCTCACCAACAATTCAGAAGATTGCAACGTACAATCTTCTAGTGGGTCAAGATCCTAAAATCTTCTGAGTCATGGACCAGCTAGGGTTGTCACCCACAACTTAGATCTTCTAGGTAGGCAAATTTTGTCAATTACATCATTTGCAACTCTCAAAAGATGTCATATGCAACTCCTTTCCATGACCACCTCCATGCCTCAAGGTGCTAGATCCTATCTAGGTCACCTTGTTAAGTCCGACCCAAAGCCAACACAATGAATATCTAGGGCAGATCCTATCTAGGGCAGACCCACATATCCATCCTTCACGCTTCCACGAGATAGATGGTGCACCACGCTAGGGCGTGCCCACACTTGGTCGATCAAGCTTTTCACGTGTTTCGCATTTGGAAGGCATCTAAAACTTTAATATTTAATGAGGGATTTGGTTTTATAGGTACATAGACATGTCCAATCACTACAATACATAGTATGTATCATATACATGTTATATCCCACAGAAAACATGGGAAACGATAAAAGCGATGATTATGGCCATCCTAATGTGATTCCTCGAGCCAAGAGGAATCACGGTCATCTAGGTCCATATCATATGCAACCTGTACAAGATGAACTCTGTGCTTTGCCGTTCTGGGTTTAATCAACTCATCTCCATGATTGATCGGCTCGCCATCAGGTCGATTGGTTGGGTGCCACCAGCCGATCGACTGGCGCCTCCAGCCGATCAGTTCACTGGTCATCGTGCATCTCCTTGGGGCCACCACCCGCTCGTCTTGCTCCTCAAGTGGATCGTCTGGATCGCCAACTGATCAATTCACACCTTGAATCAATCATCTCAGTTTTCATCAGGTTGTCCGCCGTTCTTTGACATAACAGGAAATAAAAGTTCTATCCTATTTACGTTTGAATTGAGAAACCCCAAGTTACATTTGGGGGGAGCAAAGGTAGGAAATAAATCTCGACTTATCTCGAGTTACATCAAGAAAAGGAGGTAGGGAATCGGTGCGCAGACCCAGATGCAAGCAACCATTTTCAACCAAGCACACATACATAGGATTTATTGGCCATAACCACGCTATAAATCCACCACAAAACTCATTTAAGGGTGACGCGTATCGAGTTCATTCATATTACATAACATATATGTATATTGGGATTTGTGGATTTAGGATTGCACATGCATAAAGCCAATTTTATTCGCATCGTATGCAATAAATAAAGGCGACAACCCAAAATCGATTACATCGACAATCCTAAAGGATAGATTAGTTGATGTGGCTCTGATACCACTATTTGGTTTTAAGGGAGACAGAGAAGGCAGCGGAAACAAAAATTTGCTTCTCCCCGAACCCAGTATAAAGGAATCGTGTCAATGTCTATACAGTAGGAAGGATGGTTTGTAGAAACATACATTGTCCCGAGGCTTTCTCGGCGACATTACCTCACGGCTTGCGCAGTCTTCACCTTTGGTCTTGGATGGTGTCTATGCAGCTCCTGGTCTCACCGGAACTATCGGGATTGACAGTTGTCCTCCGAGCGGCAGAAGTCTCCCGCCTCTGAAGTATTCCACACAGACCACCTGGAACTCTGATCGCCTTGTCACACAAGGCACCAGAAGGAGTCGTACCCTCATGTCGGCGTACTATTCATTGACACACTCTCCTACAACCAGTTGCCTTTCTGCAGTTGTGTTTCCCTTGTTGTGCCTCCCTTATCGGGTAGCACTTGCTCGGGCTCTCTTGGTTACCATAACCAGAGAGAACGACAACTTTGCAGAGCAACTGGTGTTCTGAGTTGTTGTACTTTGAGAAGCCCCCAATACCCCTATATATATAGGAGGGTCATGGGATAGGGTTCTCTACCCCAGGCAATGTGAGATTAAAGCAGGAGTAGATGGGTTTGAGATTTTCCACAAAACAACCAACTGCGTCAGCTGAATCGATCGTTTCAAGCATGAAACGGTCGGTTGGGGACCTGAGCCGATCGGTTCACACCTGAACTGATTGGTTGGGACACCTGAGCCGATCGGTTCAAGCATGAGCCGATTGGTTCATGATCTTGATCAATTCCCAATTGACTTTTCCTCTTTTGTTTTGAATTGATCCAAATACCAATCCTTGTTCCAATCAAATTGGTCAAGTGAAACGAAGAGAAATTTCTCACCAACATGACTTTCCCAACTTGCTCATTTGGACCAGTTGAGCCGATCGGTTCAACCCTTGAACCAGTCGGTTCATCCTGTCCTGAGCCGATCGGTTCAGCAAGCTGAGTCGATCGGTTCATCATATGAGTCGATCGGTTGGGAGTGCAGACTGTGCAAAATCAGTCAATTGCAGTTTCAATCAATTTGATACTCTATTCAATCGGTCCAACACCTTGAACACTATGATATTGATATATCAATTGATTAAGTGTTTAATTGAACTACTAAACTCCTTTAGTAATCAATCTAAACATCATTTGTGGAAAAACTCCTCTTCCAGGTTAAATCCTATGTTTGCGACCCTACATGCCCATTTCACGTTGGCAGTGAAAGTCCATAACACTTATGACTTCACAAGCAAAGAGCAGTGCCTAGTCACACATCAGTGCTACCCAAGTGAACTAGAAAGTTGGAGAACAACTTTCAATACTACAATTCGTGAATGGTGTTACAGCGAATGTATAATTCCTTTGTCACTGATATCCCAAATGAACTCAAGGTATGGAACAGTCATCCTGTCAACGTTCATTCACTTTCTTGATCTCAGAGTAGACTGGAGGAGATATATATGACATCAATATCACATACTGATTCACACATGCGTGCACACGCCTATCTCAATCCTACTCATCAAGTGTCCATGGATATCAAACTCCCTCAGGAGGGACAAATCCCATGTCTATCACTCACCCCTCAAAAGCCTCATGTGTCAAAGCCACCCAATCATCACCTTTATAACAACCCATGTTTTAGGACTGCGTTTGATGATGTCAAAGTGTACCGAACGACATGTGTTGAGTGTAGTGATTTCAGGTCAAAGAATCACACTCACCACCATCACTGTGAGAACTGACTGTGACTACCATGTCTTGGTTCCATGTGTCAAACTCACAGTGGGTTTGTCTGATACACTTGTTCTCTAACAAGTACCTATGTGTTTGGTTTGATATCTCCATATCATGAATAACGAGATTCTGTCATCAACCAACACCACAATCTAGTCTTGTGTGTCATTATTGTCTATCTACCTTCCACAATGACATCCGACTAGGGACATAATAAGAATGTACAAACTCTTAGCATTCGTATGATCTCATCATTCAGGTCCTTAACCTGAAAGCATACGTCATTGAGTATTGTCATTCTCTAGACATTCAATCTGTTCTATCATTATCTCATATGATTGAACCAGAAAGAATTCGAAGCTTGCCTTTGATCCTTATCAAATCAATCTTAATGTATCCCACCAATCATCCCATGATAGACTGTCATGGTATACATACCAACATGTATGTAATCATGTGCATAACTAGGTATTGCTTGAGATCTAGATGGTCACGGATAGGTTATGAAACCTTTAAAATCAGGTACAGGCTTTAAATAGTTATATGACTATGGATTTCTTGCTTGCAAACTGATAGGTATGTATGCTTGTTCACTTTCTCAAATATTACCATGTAGTATGCTAGTATTGTACTTGATGCTTATCTCACCTCATTGTTTTATAACTTGCACACATAATTTGGAACTCCGTTATACAAATATTCAAATAGGGTTTTGTTCAATGACTTTGGTTATTCAGGTCCCTCACCTATAAAAGAGTTAGCTAATCTTGAGCACCCTTACGTATCCTTCCAACATGAAGTTGATCAAAGGTCTTATGATACATGATATGGATGGTATAATTGGAGTAAATGACATAAAATATGGGCTCTCTCTTTGTTAAGTACTTAACTTATTTATTCTTTCTCGTTTACTTTTTTTGATCTTTTCAAATTATGCAAAGCTTGTGTATATGTATATTTTAGCCATGTACTCGGCACCTCATGTGCGTGACCCACCTTGTTTCATGTATTTTTATAGGTTCAAAGATGTCTAAGTGTTGATGGGCTTGGTGAGCTATGTCAGGTGTTATGGTTGTAAGATCCCTAGTATACATGTGCAGACCTATAAAATTGTACTCTTAAAAATGTGATTGAAAACTCGTAACAAACAATGTTGTTTAATATATCTTGTTGAATGTCGAGTTTATGAATGGTGATTTTATCTTGTTATATGTTCATGTGTGCTAGGCTTTATGCTTCCACATTTTCACTTTGGTAATACCATGCTAGTAACGGATGCCTAGGTCCTATCGTCTTTGACTTTATAGTCATTTGGAGTTAGGATTTGGGTAACAAACGGTTCCGGTGACATTATATTTTCTAAGGTGGTTCTTCTTGTGATCTACTTGTGCTTTTTTTGTTAGTGTCTTTCATTCCCACAAGCCCGTGACTCACACTCCAAATAGATCCAATTTGTAGTCACCATCACCATGTCATATTTGTGTTTGAAGATACTTCTACTACACATCGATGAATGTGTTGATTGTGCTTTTTCGAATCCACATTTTTATTTTATAAGGTGGCATAGTCATGGTGTTATGTTCACCTAGTGTAGATTGATTGTGATGTTCTTCATTTCATATGCACTACAAAAGATCATCTCCAAAGTTTGTGTATTTATAGCATGTAGAACACAACTCAAAAGGTGGCATCATCAAATTACTTTTAGAGAGTCATTTCTAAGGGGGGTGAAAAAATTATATGGGGAGTGACTCATTTATTTTTTATTTTTCATATCATCTAATTGATTGTTGGAAGTCAAAGTTGGATATTTATTTCACCCATACTCCAGCTTGAGGCAGAGTGTTAAAATTATTATTATTAAGTCTATTATGTCATATGGGTTTAATTGTCTTGGCCCATTAGGATTAAGTTTGCCTCATGTACTTGCCTCCTCTCCTATATAAAAGAGAGGAGTGTTCCTTCTAACAATAAGAAAATATTCCATTATCCTCTCATATTATTTTCTCTCTATCTATATATGTAAAGTAATTCCAATCAACTAGAGATCAAGGGTATTCTTCATTTAATAACAATTGTGACAAATAGGATTCCATTATATTAGTCAAGAAATGTAGGGGGAAAGAGGTTATCATTTCAGCTTATCAAGAAATTGAACATATGCAAATCTAAGTTCATAGTTTATTTCTCTAGTTTCTTAGACCCCTTTTGATTATGTTACTATTAGTTCTTTTTTTATTTAGATTTAACAAGGAATAAATGGAGTTAGTTGATATCATAAACACTAGAACCAATGAGGTAATTAAGCCTTTAATTGGAATTATGTTACAAATTCAATATTTATTTATTTTTGACTTTAACTTGGAACCCAAGAATATCCATAGGACTATAATCTCAAGATAATTGGAATTAATATGATATTGTCAAAATTAAACAACAAAGGTGATAACTACATTAATTGAGCGACTAACATACAAATAATAAAATTGTATACCCATTCATTTTAAAATGATAAGCTAATGATCCATTCAATTTTCTCATGTCCTAATTAGCCTACCTGGAAAATTTCGAGTTAATGAGATGTCAAATAAACCAAAAATTAGTTAAAGGAATGGAAATTTATAGTCTTATTTAGATTTAGTTGCATTAATTGATTGTCGCATTGAATTGAATAAGAAATCATTTTTAATATTTGTAACAATAACACAAACATTTTAATGTTGAATATTGGATGATAGGGCTATAGGCCCTCACTGGAGGACTTAGGATTAGGATTGAGGGTGGGAACTCTTCTCCCAACTCCAAATTTTTGGGTGTTTCTCACACTTTGTAACACTTCAGAAGGCACTTCTCATCTTTCTGTTATCTCCCTTAACTCTCAACCTCCTCATGATTCAACCTTCCTGGATTTCCTATTATCCTCTAGAATCCATTAAGCCCTAGATCACCCCTTCTCTCTTCCTAGAGAAAAAACACCCAATTTCGACTTTAACTACTTCACGTCATGACTTTAGGAGACCAAGAAATCCCTCTAACCTATATCACATGTGACTAATAATCCAAGAGTCCTTCCCCTCTTCCATTTTATCTCCACTCAATCTCAATTTTTGTGCAATGTTGTGTGGTGTCCATAAAATCTCAAGCTTTGACAGAAGTTCAAGCATACCTACAAGAGCCTCCAAATTCCAATTAATGGACTGGTAAATACCATAGTGAAACCCTTCTTTTTCCCCTCTCATAGTCTCCCATTGTTTGATGCCTTATTTTATCATCGAAACTTGTTTTCTTACTTGTTTTGCATATCATCCATGAGAAGAAGTCCCTGAATTATGGAAAATAAGTCAATGAGGATCTTTCCTTGGTTGCTAATATACCCATACGATGATTTTATGCTCCATGTTCTTTCTTCTATATATTTGAATTAACAAGTATACCAGCCAACACACAATTGTTATCCTTTTTTGTTCCATCTGGGGATAGTATATGATCAAGGATGCACCTGCCTAGGCTAATGGAGTCCCACAAGGGATACCTTGGCCTTAGTCCCAGGTTCACAGTCTACTAGCCATAATGGATGTGTGTCTTAGATTGTTTGGTGGCCTTAGTGGGAGATGTTCTGTTATCCAAGATTTCTATGAACTCGTGGTTCTGATGGGGTACTTCCATGGGCCCAAGGAAGGGCAAGTCAAGAGCCATATAATGACAATTGGTGCTATGGGATGACTGTCGATGAAGTGTTCCTCGTAGAACAATGGACATCATTGTTTTATTGAAACTCCCAGAGAGGATTGATCCTTGTCATTTCTGATGTGGACATATAGTCTTTTCATTATTAGAAAATGGGTAGAAGTGTAATTGTTTGAGTAGATGGAATGATGAAACTGCCATGTCCTACATCATTAATTAATATTGATGAATATGGGTATATCAGTCTTCCATGAACAATTCCTTTTTGTAAGTTTTTAAATCTCTTAAACTTTTAAATGCCATAATAAATCATTACAAAAATAGAATTCAATTTAATTTTTTAAAGAAAAATGTGTAATTGATTTATTAATGTGGTTTCTAGGTTCTGCATCAGAGTTCCACTAAAAGGTTTTTCTAGGGTTTAATTAATTATATGAATCCTTATTAATCTTAAAAGAACTTCTACATTCGAATTAGGTGTTGATGGGCCTAACCCTCAACTCTAGGAGAAGTTTTGGAGTAATTATCTCTAACTTTGAATTATGTTCTCTTTCCTTATTTAGTTAGGAATTATAAAAGATTACAACAAAAACATTACATGATGAGGAAACAATATTCTTGATTGATTCATATTATCATTCCATTGAGATTTTCTTATTCTTAAAATATGATTCTCTTATTTTAGTGACAATGTTGATCATGCTTATACATTGGGTCTATACTCCGCCTATCTTTCTTTTTGAAAAAGTTCATTAATGATTGGACTATGTCTCTCTTTCCACTATCTATTATGTGTGCATATTATATAGTCTATTTATCTAATATGGTGATAACAATTAGGTCTTGTTGTTATCCCAAGTGTGTTGTTTCTACTTGATTTATATATTAGGGCATGCAATTCTCCCTCGAGTGTCATGTTTCACCAATTTACTTGTTAGGACATGATTCCGCCCAAGGTGTTTTGCTCCACCCATCTACTTGTTAGAGAGTGTTGTTCCTCCCAAGGTGAGCTTTATCCATCATTTTTGGCCAATGATCAATGGTCTCTTGGCCCTATTTTATATACTTTTAGTCTTATATATATATATACATATATATACATAAATATATATACATATATATACATAAATATATGTATAAATATATACATGCAAATGTTATTATTATTGTTGATTGTGGAAACATTTATTGGCAAGGTCTTTATATTTACTTATATCTCTTATAGTTGAAATACCTCATTCTCTTGCAAGTTTTTCTTTTGACATATATTATCTTGAAAATACCCACATGATGACAGCCCCATATTGAATGGGAACTCCCCTTTTACGTTTAATATATTTCATAATGCCCAAATATTTTAACTATGCACACAGTCATTGATGCATACTTCATATTCCTATTTTTGTGTGATGTTCCCCTTCCACCCAAGTATAGGCACTTTAGAGGACTCATATATATTTTGTTAGTGAATATGAAAATGAGGATGTTGGGGATGGTCAAGTTTCCTTTTGCAATTGGTCTCGTGTATAATTAGATGTTTTCATTTTATTTGTAGGACCACCTTTTATGGTGGGGAATAATGTACATGGGATATTTGTGATAAATGAAAATAATTTTATTTTTCCATTTCTTGATCATTTCATGGCTTGGTGTTTGTACCATATGTTTGGATCCCCTATCTGGTCCCACTTTTTACAATATGGTATCAGAGCATAAGTTGTCGGTGACTTGACTATTTTAAAGTATTCCATATAGTTTCTTAATTAGATAGTTAAGTAACCCTATATAGGATTTTGATACACCTTTCCCTAATCATGAAATACCAACTAGGATTTCTATATCTATATAAATTGGTCATTACCACTCCACAACTCATTTCCACAGAGGAAACTCAGGTTTGGTACCCCCAATCACCCCTATCCTCTCTACGATGATGGAAAATTTCCAATGAGAAAGTTGGCACTTCTAATGATTAGTTATCTCAAACTTTCATGGAATCCAGATCAACCATAATAGAGTGTAGGATGCTTAGACTCTCTTAGATATAATTAAACCTAGTATGTTCCTTAAACCCTTTTCTTTATTGACCCTAGGGCATGTACGTCCACATTGAGGATTGAGCATGCATAGACTAAAAATTTTGGATTCTGAGTTAATTTTTTTATTTATGGTTACTAAAAGATGACCCAAAGTATCTTCATTATGGTTTGGCAACCCTTCTTTTCAACAAGGTTTCTTCAAAATGGTTGTACCCAAATATATACCTAGTGTATGGTAGGAATGAACATCATATAACGACAAATCATGTTAATCCTTCCCATCCTATAAGAAAAAAATATGATTTTGGTGTACTCTTCTAGATGATTGGAAGAAGTAGACTATCTTCATAAAAGTATGAGATGGATATGTAAGAGGTGAAAGTAGATGATCTAGATATGTATTGATTTTTAACGCCATTTCTAATTTACATCATTTTATTCATTGAACTTACTTTCATTATTATACTATATGTACAAAAAGGAAAATGTTTTCTA
The DNA here is from genome assembly GCA_963693085.1 of Alisma plantago-aquatica. Taxonomy (NCBI): domain Eukaryota; kingdom Viridiplantae; phylum Streptophyta; class Magnoliopsida; order Alismatales; family Alismataceae; genus Alisma; species Alisma plantago-aquatica. The sequence continues at coordinate 1,069,898,221 of OY856410.1, forward strand.
GATTTTATCAATGGTTTCACAAACCAAGTTACCAGTATATGAAACTTAGAACAATAAGGAATACTTTAGTGAAGAACCCTCTAATGTGTTTAGGTCAACCATAAGACCCTAGACAATTGTGTAAAGTACACAAAAAGAAGCAAGTGTTTTGAATATATACGACCTAGTTGACCTACCCATGTTGTCACTCTAAAATATTAGTTAGGTTTTAGATTAATCCTTTTTATGGGGTATAGTTGTTGAGAGTTTTAGAAAGGGAAACATTTCAACTCACTAATCACCCACAATTATACGGGAGTCAATGTAGTCGAGTGTCGAACACGAGGAGCTAGGCTAGTTAGGCACAAACATGTTAACTTTCATTAATTGAAATCGGGTTATAAAAGTTTGATTGATTACACACTAAAAAAGGAAACTAAAATAAGGTCTCAAACAACGGTGTTGATTAAATGATAGAAACTTGAACATAAGATTTAGCTACCATTACCATCATATAACATGAATGTACAAAACAAAGATCACTATTTAATAAGTAAGGGGGTTGTCATTGTCATGCATTTTCCAATGCTATGAGATGGTTCTCAACTTCACATAATGCTCCCACGTCTATGTTTAGTGTCAAACACAACCAAAACCCTCAATAATCTCTAGCCACTCTCGTGGTCAAGAGAATATTGTCATAGATCCTACTTCATACTCCCTAATGCATTCTCCCAAAGCACAAGGCAAGCATAAAATATGTATAAGAGGCGTCCAACCAAGCATACAAGCAAGAAAACACCATAGGCATCCATGGAAGAAAGCAAATTAAATAGAAATAAGTATAAATTTTAAGTTTACATGAACAATGGCATGGGAGCTACTCTCCCATGATCAAGAAAAGAGATCTATTCATCCATAGTGAAGATATGCAAATACATGACAGTAATTTCAGAATTTTGCATGCTTAAGAGAAGGAAAAAGCTAGAGGAACCATAGATGCAGGCTAAGAGGAGAGAGCTCCAGCTAGAGGATGAAGTTCCACCCCTTGGGACTGCTCCAACTCAGACAAACTTCCCTCTTAGAAAGCTTGAATGAAGGGAGTAGCTCTGTTGCACCTTTGGAGAAGAAAACGAAGAAGAAATGAAGCAAAATGGGGTTTCTCTTGCAAGAAACCACCTTCTTCCATCCTACTCTGGAGCTTCTCTTGGATGTAAAACACTTCAAAATGACCAAGCATAACTGCCTATTTGGCTCCAATTTGCTTTTAAAATGAAAGGTAGTTGTTTTCATTTTTGCAAAAACTGATAACGACACGACGTGTCTATTGAAGGACACATTGTGTCATGTTGTTTGTTCTTGCTCAGTGTTGCCAGTGTAGTGAGGTACACGGTGTTTCGGAAATAGACACATCATGTCTCTACCTCTAGGAGGTGAATCAAGTGAAAAGCACACAACATGTTTGAATAAATGCACGCCATGTGCTTTGGCAGAAAGGTGCAGATGGTCTTCATGTACCAGGAACACGCGGTATCTTATAAGGAACATGTTGTGTCACCACTTCCTCTGCTCTGGGATAGAAGCTACTGGAGAATCACACGTTGTGTGTTTAATAACACACGATGTGTTTTTTGTCCATGAGGATGCCTGTAAATGAACATGTTGTGTCTCTCAAAAGACACACTGTGTCTTGTGCTATTTCTTCAAGAAATGGCTTAGGATCAGTTGAAAAACTTGGAGAAGTCCCATTGAGGTTGGATTTGAGTTAGGCTATCTCCAAATTGACCTTTTTAATACATATCTGCAATCAACATCATGTGATAAGAAAAAAAACTAAAAAGTGTGACAAAATGAATATGAATAGAGGCTAAATTGAGACAAAATGAGCTAAAATTGTGTGTGATAATGTGTAAAAAGTCGATATAAAATACACACAACAAATCCCCCTAAGCTTGAACCATTTCTTGTACTCAAGCAAAAAGAACATAGAAATGCACATGAAAGAATTTTCAAGCTCATGCATAGATTAACTGAAAGAAATATGTGCAAGGTTCAACCAACAATGATCAACAAGTTTATACTCATGGCCATCAACTCAACTTAAATATCAATGAAAGAGATTCTTAAGTTCATACATGGCATGAATCACCAAACCTGCACTCAGGAATACGGAGGGTACGAGGGGTAGGGAAAAGGGTTGGATGAAAATTGGAAAGGAGAAGGTAGGGCCAAACTTGATCCTAAATTCTTTCCTGTCGTAAGAAATGCAAGGGCGGTTTCAATTTAATGAATCAATCAACTCAAAAACACTAAACAGAATTTGGATAACCAAGCCAAACAACTAGTGGATGTACAACACTATTTCTCAGCTATTAAGGATACACATGATGAAATCTTAGTTAACATTAACAAAATTAGTTGTACTTTACTCTTTTCCCAAAATGATATGACACTGGATTATGGGTTCCGACACTCGGCTGCTAATGTAGGCTTATGCACACATGGAGTGCCGGTTGGGGTATTTTACCCTCTTTTTAAGACATACCACCTAACCATCATGGCCAGATCGGACTTGCTCTAGGCTAGCATGATATGTGGGCGGTAAAGCCATCTTTTGTGGGGTAAGAGGGAGAAGTGAGATAAAATATATTTTAGAATTATTCTACAACATAGGATAGTCAGCTAAATAGCAACATTAGCTAGATTTCATTCATTTGTTTTGAAAAAATTTCACAGAAAGAAAGATTGAAAAATGCACTAAGAGCTTGGCAAGGGTATCTTGTATGCCAAATGATGTTGTGATGTTAATTTTCTCAGAAAATTTGAAACCATTAGATGTTTTAAGCAATCAATGATGAAAAAGGTGAGTGTTCAAGCTACAAGCATAAACCAAATTTAAATGCATGTTGGAGGCCAAAGGATTTCAGCTAATCTATGCATGCTCTTTACAAGTCCTTCAAATGAGTGTTGAAGGTACAAGAGGACAAGATGGTTCAAACTTGGTAGAAAATTATTTCATTACATCAAGATAGCCTCACCTGATACAAGATTTTATCACAAAAGGAAAGAAAAACAAAGAACAAACATGAAAGTAGCACAGACATGACATGACAAACAACATGAAAAATAATAAAAAGTAAACTACATTACCGGCCAATTGCATCCCCCTAAGCTTGAAATTTTTAGTGGCCTCACTACATCAATCAAACCTATGAAGGAAACAACCAGGTACCTATCATGGGGTGGGTGCATCATTGGGATGGGCCAGGGCCCAAGTGACCAGAAGGGAAGAACTGGCTGACGAGATCATCGTCATTTGGAATACCAACCAGCATGGGTTGTGGAACAAACTCAAGCTGTGGCGGGGGATCAGGTTGGTGCTGTTGTGGCATGAAGTAGTGGCCTTGAGAAAGGTGCCAACTATCCATGCGGTGAACCATATCATTCATAGTAGAAAGTTGTTGACCCATCAGGTCAAGGCGGTCGTCCATGTGGTCAAACTACTGCTGCACATAGCCATATAGATGCCTGACATCAGGAGTACTATGTCTATGTACATGTAGAGGGAGGTGGTGGAGCAGTAGGGGGTGCCTCAGTATCAACAGGTCCTATAGATGCATCAACTTCTTCAGGGGTGTTTAGAATGACTTTCCAGCTATCTTTGTTCTCCAATGTAATATGCTCCAAATCTGGAATGTCAATGTACTGATCTTTATCAAAGAATTGTCTAAATTTGGTATCACTGTTGGCAACCCTTGAGATCAAGCCTGCAGAAAGGAGATACTGAATGTCTACCAGGTTTCTACTGGGTGCAGCCTCGAGACATGTCATATCAACATCTAACTTATGTTCCATCAAAGTGATCAAACCCCCACACATTATGTCCTCAAATTCCCTCTTCTTCACTTTCTTGATATCTAGGAACCTTGTAAGTATATAGTAGGACACATTGATCTTGTGTTCATACACCATTCCCCATAAAAACAAAAGATCTTGTTTGCCACAGACCCCTTGGGTTTCTTCCTTAGCAAAAACTCATGTACTAAAAAGGTGGTGCACGTATTAGAAAATGGGGTTGTGAATAGTGGATGCCCTAGCTTGCTTGGTGTCATGATGTTCCTCATCAGATATCTCAAACCAAAATTCATGATTATCAAAAGTCGGCAGATAACTTATTGCCCCCTCATAGTGGCAATCCAAGACCTCGCAGAAGCGTCTAAAGGTAAGTTTAAAACTACAACCCACAATGTGGAAGCAAATAATACCATAGGGTTCCATCTTCTTTTGTGGGTCTTTCTCAATAGTGAGATTCGTCAAAAACTCATAAACTAGGCGAGGGTAAGTGTTTGATACCGTGCGGCATATGTAGCTCAGACCCAAGTCCTTCAGGAGTGAGAAGACATCATCCTTGAACCTGAGGGTGGTGAGAGTTTGCTTGCAAGTAAATCACGAGGGGAGTACCCTCCTTGCTATGAGGAACTGGTAGGTGGTGTCTTCCTTAGGAGGGACCCAGAACTGGGTCGTAGAGATGTATGCTAGTGTATAGGATGAGCTAGCTCCATGCTTGCGGTTGGACGTTTGCTTGAGCGGTTCCATTGTTGTTTATCAGTGGGACACGGCGTGTCTGTTGGGGAACACAGTGTGTCTTTTGCTGCAGAACCTGATGGCCTAGAGAAAGACACATCGTGCCTTTTGAAAGACACGACATGTACTTGGGTGATGGAAGTGACTCGGGAGTGTAGAACATGTCTGATTCGGTGGCGCTTACAGTGTGTCTTGAGTGGGGAAAAGAGAGGAATGGTGAAGGTGGCCCGGATGCAGCTTCTCCTTTGGGATTTCACGCCATATTGGGTCAAGATGGTGACACATTTATAACGTGTGTGTAATACGCAAGTGTATGTGTCAAAGTAATATGGGACTATGAGTCCTGAGTTATCAAACACGGGGAGTTGTGATGTTAAAGACTATTACTAATTAGGATTGATCAGCTAAGCCGAAAATAAGAGTTGGATTTGAGTTTAAACAAAAATAAAAGGAAATTAAAAGAAAAATTAAAAGTGGTTGATTCGAATTAGATGGATTCCTTAATATTACCAATTTCACCATGGGTCTCATTATATCTTATATCTACCGAATTTATATAAATTTTACTCCTACCCTGGATAGAAAGCATGTAGTTAGAATTGCCCACTTCTACGGTGCAATTCACTACCTAGATCTAAGCCAAATTCACATCTATAGTAATTTATATCTTAATCAAGGTGCATTATTGAAGACTCTAGGTTTGTTTCCACTAACCGTACATTACCTTTCCCAAGGAATGCGTAGGAAAGTGTATACATTATGATTTTCTAACCTTTAATCCTCCTTTTGGAGCAATTATCAGTCTATTATCCTACCGATGGTGATCAAGCATAGATAGGTCATTCAATTCTATAATTATATATCTAGGAATAAAGAGAAATTTATATTAAATCATGTAAAAAGTCTATACAATGATTCCCCAGGCTACTCCTGGGTCCTAAGGAATTAAGGTTTTTAGTCGAAAATAGATGACATGGTATCACAGTAAGTCGAAAAGATATAAAACAAGAATTTCGAGATACAATAAATTAGAGAAAGGGTTCAAGAGTGGATCTAGAGAAGATGGAGAGGATTTTCCGTCGTTTCCTCTACCAAAATGCCTCCAAGGTTTGCCGGGTAGGGTTCCTCCACTTTTCTCCCTCCGTTCGACTGTCGTATCGTCCCCCCATGATAGAGATCTTTCAATTGTGGTTCTAATGGTGCCTTTTATAGCCGTCCTACATGTTTAGGTCAAGAGGAAACTAAAATGTAATTTTTAATACAATATGTGTTAGATTTAACACATTAAAATTTGGTCTGCAGCGTCTGAGTCAGTGGTACCGTGTTTGAAGTTCGTACCACCGACTTCTGCATAGTAAAAAATCATTTTCCTTTTTGATCTGGAGCAAAAACTATTTGTACTATAATGCCATGTCGATACCACCAAGTTGCAAGTCAGTGGTATCGACTTTGCTCCAGTAAATAATAATTATCTGTAATAAAATAATCAAAGAATAAAATCAAATAATTATTATAATAATTAAAACTTGTAAAATGCATGTAAAATACATGTAAAAATATAAATAATGATGCACAAGTGATTTTTAATAATTTGGTCAAATATGTATTAAAAAGATATCCAATTAAGTACAAATGACAAGGCAAATAACCAAGTTAGATATCAAAATAATGATAAGTTGTGCATACATCACACCCCTAAGCTTGAGTATTGCTCATCCTCGAGCAACACTACTCTTAGATTTGTTTGAAATAGGAAGCAAGAAGACATGTACCTATGAATTAGTTTTCCTAACTACCCTCCTCCAGTTGGTCCCAAATCGGTCCTTGCCAACCACTAAACAAGTAACTACTCTAAAGTAATCAATAATGTTCATAATAGATGTCCACAATAAGATCAATGAAAAACACTATCAATATATAGTAGTTAATATCATGGCCCGTAGGATACATGCTCGTTGCATGATGTGATCTCCCTATCTACATTGCTCTGATCTACCTAAATAAACTACTTGAAAGCAGATCCCCAAATAAAAATGGATGAGGAGATTAATTATGATGGTGGCCTATCATGCAAAGCAATGGGTGGAAAAGATGGGTGGCTATGAAAATAGGATTCACAAGAATCATCCAAATTATTTATGCAAAAAGTAAAAATATGATGCACCTATATGATGGATAAAATGTGAATGTATGACTTCTAATGACTATTTTATTTTGGTGGAATGATGCATGCAATGGATGTCTCATCCTAATGATGAGTATAAGTGGAAAGGTGTTTACAAAAAAAAACAAGATCCATAATTCCCTTGTTTATTTCTTAGAGAGAATATGACACTGAAATTAAAATTCCTTTCCATCCTTTTCCTCTCTTTTTCTTTTCTTTTTCCATAACTATTTTTTCTCTACCCTTCTATTTTAGCAAGATAAATGTTTCATGCTTGGGCTTTTTTTACTTTTATTTTTATTTTTTTTTTTAGAATGAGTAAGGATAAACACATTTTTTTCACTCTTACATGAGAGAAGATCGTAGGAGATAACAAATATGTAACACCTTATGAAATATGCAATGCAAATGAAACTATATATGATTTTTTTATGCAAACTACAAATGCTCAAAAGATGATATGCATTTTTTTTCTAATACATAATAAAATGAACTAACTATATGCTTCCTATCATGCCATGTAATGCATATAAGAGAAAAATAACTTGGATTAAACTTGATCATCCTGTGGTGGTGAATGAAGATGAATGGAAGGTGGATGAGATCACATGACTAAGAGACAATGTATTTCCCAACCATGATATGTCCCTCTTCTATCAACTTGTGTAACAAGGTAACCTTAGAGTTTATTTCTAGAATTCACATTAAAGATCACATTACAGTTTGGTTGGTTTGGACTTGAACACCATCGTCATAACACAAGCCATAGGGTTAAGTTAGGTTTTTATCTTTCAATCAGTATGTCTTCAAGCTGACTAATCCAAACAAATCCTCCAGTTATGTACTCTTAAGCATAGCAAATTTAGCTTAAAGCGCAAAGCATAAGAGCACATTCAATTTTCAACAATTATCAGAATTGATACCACATCATCAAGAAATGGCTAATCCTAAACAAAATTTTATATTTTGTCCACAAGTACACTAGATAGAAATGGACTCTAAAAACAAAATGAAAAATCTAACTTTTCTGAAACAAAAACATGTAGATGTATGATAAAAAGAAAAGATGCAAGAGGTAAAGATAGAAGCATTATTCCATTCCTCCCCCTAAGCTTGAATATGACATTGTCCCCAATGTCAAAAGAAAAGGAAGATAAATGGAACAGATGTACCGATATGTGAGGTGAGATTCGGGGTAAAAGATGGATGGGAGGGATCCACATGAAGACATGCCCTCCAATAAGCACTCGAGCTCGGTGAAGTGTTCATGCTTACTCAGCTTGTGAGATGTCACTGTTGAAAACTCGATACTACTGATAGTGAAGTCGGTGGTACCAAATCAATGCATCCCTACACACTGAATACACATATCAAGACACCTTTTTTTACTTGCATCAAAACTAGATATCACAATCTACAAATAGAAATGTAAAAATAGAATTGAAAGTTTAACAAAATAAACCTAATTGGTGGGTTGCCTCCCACAAGAACTCTTGTTTAATGTCCTAGGATGGACACATGTCAATCAACAATAATCAAGTGTCATGGAGGAGGGTGAATCTCTCTCCTCTTCCTTATAAACTTTTTGTTCCTTGCAACAATGATAAAAAACAAATAATAGTCAGAAGACCAGTGTGTATTGTTGACATTCCATTTCATAAGTAAATTATTATTGTAATGATAATGAACATGAACTACAACCAAGTCTTGATGTGGGAGCACATGCAGAAATAGGTAGTCGTGGGGTGAAAGGTATAAAGAAGATTGCTCCTTAATTTCTATGACCATCCCCAATGGATCACTCCTATCTATACATAATGGAGGGATTACATCAAAGGTGTGTCTTTATGTCTCCTCCTCTTCTAATAATTCAACATCCCCACATTCATTCATATCCTCACAAAAAATTTCAAAATTTTCATCTAGATATATATATCCCATATAGGATACCCCATAAGGAAATGAAGAGATGGGTCTTGTGGTGAAGGAATTATGTGATGGGTATTGGGAAATTCCTCCACCTTTTCACTCTCAATATCCTCTTCCTCACTCTCTTCCTCCTCTCTAAGATCACTATCAAATAAAGCACCTTCTGGATCCTCCTCTCCTTCACTCATATCCCAAACACATGTATCAAAATTGTCTTCCACATTATTTGCATCATTCTCCTCATCTTCCTCATCTTCCTCATCAGATCCCCAATCATATTCAAGATCAATTGTAGGAGTCAAGGGTGTGGGTGTAGGCTCAATGGAAGGACATGGTAGAGGTGATTCTAAAAATTCTTCCAGTATGTTCTCCTCACTCCCTAATTCCTTATCCTCAATCTCAACTTCTTCCATTTTCTCTACTCTACCCCATCCTCCATTAGAAATAGGACTTCAGTGATTTAAAACAGATTGAACCTTAATCTAAATATGCTCACGATGAATTTCCTTTGAGTTTTTCCCATGATATGATGAAGGTGAACTCAGACACCTATAGTCTACATGTGCATTTCCACACTCAGAACAAATAGGGGCCATGTGCTTTTTTTTTACTTTTTTTTAAACGAAAGAAGACTAGCTACAAAGAAATATTTAGATGAATATGTACAATGCCAAAACTAACATTAAAGCTTTATGTAATGAAAAATGGGAAGAAAAAAAATATAAAAAAAGGAAAATAAATACAATGACCTAGAGTGGCCGATCCTAACTTTTTATAGTGTTAACCATGCCAACTCCCTAGCAACAGTGCCAAAAACTTGGCACGCGTATAACGTGTGTGTAATACGCAAGTGTACATGTCAAAGTAATATGGGATTATGAGTCCCAAATTATCAAACACAGGGAGTTATGAGGTTAAAGACTATTACTAATTAGGATTGATCAGCTAAGCCGAAAACAAGAGTTGGATTTGAGTTTAAATAAAAATAAAAGAAAATTAAAAGAAAATTTAAAAGTGGTTGACTCGAATGAGATGGATTCCTTAGGATTACCAATTTCACCACGGAGTCTCGTTATATCTTATATCTACCGAATTTATATAAATTTTACTTCTACCATGGATAGAAAGCCTATAGTCAGAATTGCCCGCTTCCACGGTGCAATTCACTACCTAGATCTAAGCCAATTCCACGTCTGTAGTAATTTATATCTTAGTCTAGGTACATTTTTGAAGACTCTAGATTTCTTTCCACTAACCGTATGTTACCTTTCCCAAGGAATGTGTTGGAATGTGTATAAATTGTGGTTTTCTAACCTTTAATCCTCCTTCTGGAGCAATTATCAGTCTATTATCCTACCGATGGTGATCAAGCATAGATAGATCATTCAATTCCACAATTATATATCCAGGAATAAAGAGAAATCTATATTAAATCATATAAAAAGTTGATATAATGATTCCCCAGGCTACTCCAGGTACCTAAGGAATTAAGGTTTTTAGCCAAAAATAGACGACATGGTATCATAGTAAGTCAAAAAGATGTAAAACATGCATTTCGAGATACAGTAAATTCGAGAAAGGATTAAAGAGTGGATCTGGAGAAGATGGAGAGGATTTATCATCGTTTCTGCCACCAAAATGCCGCCAAGGTTCACCGGGTAGGGTTCCTCCACTTTTCTCCCTCCGTTCGACTGTCGTATCACCCCCCCGTGATAGATCTTTCAATTACGGTTCTAATGGTGCCTTTTATAGCCATAGTACATGTTTAGGTCAAGAGGAAACCTAAAATATAATTTTTAATACAATATGTGTTAGATTTAACACATTAAAATTTGGTCTGCAGCGTCTAAGCTAGTGGTACCGAGTGGGAAGTCGGTACCACCGATTTCTTCAAAGTAAAAAAACTTTTTCCGTTTTGATCTGGAGAAAAAAATATTTGTACTCTGATGCCATGTTGGTACCACCGAGTTGCAAGTCAGTGGTATCGACTTTACTCCAGTAAATAATAAATATCTGCAATAAAATAATCAATGAATAAAATCAAATAATTATTATAATAATCAAAACATGTAAAATGCATGTAAAATACATGTAAAAATATAAGAAATGATGCACACATGATTTTTACTAATTTGGTAAAATATGTATTAAAAAGATATTCAATTAAGTACAAATTATAAAGAAAATAACCAAATTAGATATCAAAATAATGATAATTTATGCATACAACAGATGGGACCGTTGATGAAGCTTCGTCTTATTCGAGCTTGAGAGAAGAAGAAGAATGGCTTGGTGGCGGCGGAGATGAAGATTGGTAGAGAAGAGGAAGCTTCGCTGCCTTGGTGTTGTCGACATCAGCTCAAGGAGGAAGCTTGTTGTTGTAGATCGCACACGGCTGGTCATCGATGGAGGAGGCTCAAACACAGTTGGAAATGAAGTGAGGGAGTGATGGAGGTGGCGGTTGTTTAGGGTTAAAAACCCCTTTTCTCATCAAAAGACACGGCATGTTATTTTTAGAACATGGTGTGTCTTTTAGCAGAACTCCCCTATGATCTTATGAGAAATTATGTGAGTTACAAGACACACCATGTGCTTTTAGGTACACGCTGTATTTGAAACCATAAGTTCAAATTATAACTCTTTCACTGACAACAACACGCCGTCTGCAAATGAAGACACGGTGTGTTCGATTCTAGATAGCTCCTACTCCCTGTTGTCTCTGAAGTACACATCGTGTCTTAATTAAGACACGTCGCATTCTTTCTAGATCAAGTATTTCCATGGTCTACTGGATAGTAACATAGCATGTCATTTTCGGACACGCCGTGTCATTTTGAGTTTTTTCCCATTTTTGCTCGCTGTAAAAGGCGACACGCCATATCTTTTTGAGTTTCCGTAGAATTTCAACTTCTCGCCAGCACCTGTAGAAGTATTGTGATGCAAATATAAGTGTTTAAATTATTACATACACCCATGACAAGCTTATTTTTGGGAAATTAAAGATTGCTCTTCACTCAAACTACAGAAAGAAATTCTAATCTAATGTGGGGTCAACTCCCATGAGTTCCTCCATTTAAAGTTCGGAGTAGGACTCTTTAATCTTTTGATCAAGCATCTTTGACAGAGCAAGTGGCTCCCTTTTCAACTTCATCTCCTGTGATGTACAACTTGCAGCGTTGTCCATTGACCTTGAAGGAGTATTGTTTCCCTGAAGCTCTACGGTCCGGTATGGAAAAACACGTAGGACCAAGAATGGTCCAGACCACTTGGATTTCAATTTTCTTGGAAACAATTTGAGTTTGGAATTGAAAAGCAAAACTCGGTCTCCTTCCTTGAAGTCTTTGATCATGAATCTCTTATCACGCCATCTCTTTGTCTTTTCCTTGTAGATTTTGGCATTCTCATAAGCATCCATTCACAACTCCTCTAGCTCTTGTAGTTGCAGTAGCCTTTTCTCTCCTGCCTTCTTAAGATCAAAATTCAGAAATTTGATTGCCCATAATGCTTTGTGCTCTAATTCTATGGGTAAATAGCATACTTTTTTGTAGACTAGCTTGAAAGATGTTGTTCCAATGGGTATTTTGAAAGTTGTCATGTATGCCCATAACGCATCATCCAACTTAAGTGCCCAATCCTTTCTTAAGATGGAGACAGTCTTTTCTAGAATAGCCTTCAGTTGTCTATTTGAGATCTACACTTGGCCTGATGTTTGAGGGTGATAGGGTGTAGATATCTTACGCTTTACCCCATATTTGCTAAGCAAGTTGTTGAAGTTTCTCTCATTAAAATGGCTACCACCATCTAAAATGATTGCTCTTGGAACTCCAAATCTTGGGAAGATGATCTTCTAAAAAAGTTTGACGACTAACTTTGCATCCGGAACTTCAGTGGGGATCGCCTCCACCCATTTAGACACGTAATCACAGGCCACCAATATGAACTTATAGTTGCATGAAGATAGAAGGGCCCCATATAGTCTATACCCCATACATCAAAAACTTCTATCTCTAGAATTGAGTTTAATGGCATTTCATCTCTCCTTGAAATTCCCCCACCTATTTGGCAGTTGTCACAAGCCTTGACAAATGTGTGCATGTCACATAATAAACTTGGCCAATAAAGGTCAGATTGGAGGATCTTTCTTGTTGTTTTGTTGTCCCCAAAGTTTCCTCTGTAGGGAGAAGAATGACAATTTGAAATCACATTACCAATTTCCTCATTTGGGATACATCTCCTTATGATTCCGTCAGCGCATTGTTTAAACAATAGTGGATCATCCCAGTAGTAGAACTTTACTTCATGGAGAAACTTTTTCTTCTTTTGGTACGTCAAGTCTGGAGGTAGTTGTCCTGTAGTAAGAAAATTTGTGAAGTCTGCAAACCATGGTGCTTGTATGGGCGACAAAGCATAGAGTTTCTCAATCGGAAATCGATTTTCAATATGCAATGAATTTCTAGCATCTATAGTCAACCTAGATAGGTGATCGGCTATGTTGTTCTCTGTCCCCTTCCTATCCCAAATCTCAAGATTAAACTCTTGAAGGCGTAATATCCAGCGGATGAGACGAGGTTTAGCATCTTTCTTATTAAGCAAGTACTTTATTGCAGCATGATCTGTATGCACAGTGACTTTAGATTCTACCAAATACAATCTGAACTTGTCAAAGGCGTACACTATGGTAAGAATCTCTTGCATAGTGTATGGTGTGAATCTTTTTATCCTTCTGTTGTCCAAGAACTGCTCCTACTACGTAGTCACTCGCATCACACATTAATTCAAAAGGAGTACTCCAGTCTGATGGTTGGATGATAAGGGCTGAGATAAGAGCTCTTTGAGCTTGTTGAAGGTTGTATGGCAGTCATCATCGAATATGAACTCGACATCTTTTGCAAGCAAGGAACACAATGGTTTTGCAATCTTGGAGAAATCTTTAATAAATCTTCTATAGAACCCTACATGTCTAAGGAAAATATGAATGTCCTTGACTGAAGAAGGAGTACACATCTTCTCTATAGCTTCCACTTTAGCCCTGTCAACTTCAATACCCTTATTAGAAACAATATGGCCTAGTACTACATTGGATTGTACCATGAAATGGCACTTCTCCCAGTTTAGTACTAGGTTAACCTTTTTGCAACAGGCTAGGACTTTAGATAAATTACACAAACAATGATCAAAGGAATCTCCATTAATGCTAAAATCATCCATGAATATTTCCATTATATTTTCAATGAAATTGGAGAAAATAGCCATCATGCAACGTTGAAATGTGAATGGGGTGTTACAAAGACCGAAGGGCATGCGACGGTAAGCATAGGTCCCATAGGTGCATGTAAATGTGGTTTTCTCTTGGTCGGGAGGGTAGATTGGAATCTAGAAAAACCCGGAATACCCATCCAAGTAGCAAAAGTAAGAATGGTTCACAAGTTGCTCAAGCATCAAATCAATAAAAGGCAAGGGAAAATGATCTTGGCGAGTTGCTTTATTCAAGCGTCGGTAATCAATACACATATGCCAACATGTGACTATACATATTTGTATTAACTCATAATTACCGCCCTTAATGACAGTTGCACCCCCCTTTTAGGTACCACATGAATGGCACTAACTCAAGGGATATCACTTATAGGATAAATGATACCAACATCTTTCAACTTAAAAATTTCCTTTTTAACCACTTCCAGCATGTTTCAATTTAAATGTCTAGGTGGTTCAATAGTAGGTTTATTATCATCCTCCATGTTTATTCTATGCATGCAAATGGAAGGATGGATGCCCTTTAAATCATCAATAGAGTAACCAATGAAATCTTTATATAAACACAATTCAGCAAGCAATTTATGTTCTTTTTCATTAGTTAGCTCATCATTGATTATGACTAGAGAAGTAAATTGGGGTCAAGAAATGCATACCTCAGCCCTGGTGGAAGGGCTTTGAGTTCAACCTTTCTCCCAACTGCATTTTCTTTGGCTTTATCATCAACAAGTGAAGTATCTTCATTAATAACATTTGGTTGAGCAATAGAAAATGCGACATAATTTTTAGAGTCATCATTGGTAGCTTCACCATCATCACAATGGTTAAATATAAAATCAGCATCATCATGGTCTTCCTCCACAATAGAGTCAATAGAATCAATAAAATAGAGTTCTTCCACTTGTAAAGGTGTCTTCATGGCATTAAACACGGAAAACTCCATGGCTTCTTCACCAACCCGGAGTGTAAGCTTTCCTTCCCAAACATCAAAAAGGCATCCGACAGTCCTCAAGAAGGGTCTCCCAAAGAGAATGGGATTGGAAGGGACTTCAAGCATGTATAACACAACAAAATTGCAAGGAATGTAGAAAATACCGATTTGCACCGGTACATCCTCTACAATACCTTTGGGATGTTTGATTGAGTGATCGGCTAGCTAGATAGCCATATTTGTAGGTTTCAAACCTCCAAGATCTAGCTCCTGCTACAAGGTAGACAAAATGAGGCTAATGTTGGCTCCTAGGTCAATAAGACCTTTGTCAAATGTGGTGTTTCTAATCTTGTAAGGTAGAGTGAGTGCTCCCAAGTCATCTAGTTTCACAGGAAGTCTGTTTTGAATGATTGAACTCATTCTCTCAGAAAGCATGATAGTTTCAAGTTGGTCTATACTCTTCTTCTTGGTGAGGATGTCCTTTAAAAACTTGGCATATGATGGCATCTCAACTATGACTTCAGCCAAAGGAAGGTTGATGAAGTTTGGTTAGGATCTCCATAAATTTCCTGAACTTTGAATCCTCCTTCTTATTTGCAAGTCTTTATAGAAATGGTGCACTTGCTTTGTAAGAAGGTGGTACTTCAGTTGTACCTTTTACTTTTTCATCAATGTGGGTGTCAATCTTTTCTTCATCAACAACCTCAACACTCTTCTCCTTGGGTGGAGAAGGTCTTTGAATTTTAGCTCCACTCCTCAAGGTGATAGCATTCACTTGCCCTCTTAGATTCACCTCTTATTTGCTAGGAAGAGAACTGGATGGTGTGTTCTTTTGCTTCACCAAAGCTTGCTGGGTGATTTGGTTTTCCAACATCCTTATATGAGTGGAAATGCCATCCACTTTAGCAGAGAATTGCGTAATTGCATCTTTCAATAGTTTGTCATTGTCCCAGAACTCTTCATTTTTCTACGCTTGAGTAGAGATAAATTGCTCCATCATAGTCTCCAAAGAAGATTTTTGGGGTTGTTACTGTTGTTGGTAACCCCTATTGTTATTGAAACCCGGTGGATTCCCATTTGTTTGTCGATTGAAGAGTTGTTGTTGTTGTGATTGTTGTTGTCCTTGTTGAAAGTTTTGAGCATTGCTTGTGTTCCGGTAAGAGAAATTAGTATGATCTCTCCATCCCGAATTGTATGTGTTGGAATAGGGATTGTATTGCAGTTTGTTCCCATGCATCCCAATGGCATTCACTTGCTCTTGGTTCTCCTGATTCATATCATTAGGAGAAAAACAAGTAGAAGAAGTATGTTTGGCAAGTCCACAAGCTTCACAAGTTACCTTGGCTTCTTGGATTTGCATCGTAGTCATTTTCTCAAACTTGTGTGTAAGGACATCAAGCTTAGCTGCAATTAGATCGACTGCATCAACACTATGCTTTCCTCCTTGCTTTCAAGTTGAAGAACTCGATTTATAAGATGATTGTGCTTTCCTATATGACCCCCATTGGTAGTGGTTGAGTGCTATATCTTCAATGATATCATAAGCCTCACTATAAGACTTATTCATTAAAGCTTCATTAGATGTGGCATCCACTGTCATGCAAGTGTTGTAGAACAATCCATTGTAGAATGTTTGAAGTAGCAGTCAATTAGTCGATCCATGGTGAGGGCAAAGGCATTGCAGGTCCTTGAACCTCTCCCATGTGTCATACATGGTTTCTCCATCTAACTAAGAAAAGTTTGTGAGCTGGCTTCTTAGTTGAGTTGTCTTGCTTGGTGGAAAATAATTTGCAAGGAAAGCATTTAATAGTTGGTCCCAGCTCTTGATGGACTTCTTGGGAAGAGATAAGAGCCACGCCTTGGCTTTATCTCTCAAGGTGAAGGGAAACACTAGAAGCCTTATTTCATCAGCGGATACACCATTGATTTTAAAGGTGTTCATGTACTAAAGGAGTTCAGCTACATGAAGATTTGGATCTTCGGTGGTGGTACCTGCAAAATGGGTTTGCTGGATCATCTGCATCATAGAAAGACTAATAGAGAAGTTGTTTGCCTCTATCACAGGTAGATCAATGGCTCCACAAATGTTTGTGTCTTTCAGCATGGTGAAGTCCTTCAAAGGACGGTTTTCCTCCATGGTTGGATCTTCTTGTGTGACTTCTTCAAAGGATGAAGAAGATGATGGTGGTGATGATGGTTGTGATCCCTCCAAGCTTGAAGAGTTCTCACCCCTCCTTGCTCATCTACATCTACTAAAAGTTCATTATATCTTTGGATCTTAGAAGATGAAGGTTTGTAGACCTCTCTTAGAATGACGCATGCAACCTGAAAAGTAAGATTTGAGTGAGATTCACAAAACTAAGAGGTATCACAAAATAGAATGCAAAAATGGTGATTTCGTCTCAATTACTAGTTAACATTATTACTCTAAATAAAAACTACCGTAGCTCCTTGGAAACGGTGCCAAAAACTTGTTGAGAGTTTTAGAAAGGGAAAGATTTCAACTCACTAATCACCCGCAAGTATAAGGGAGTTAATGTAGTCGAGTGTCAAACACGAGGAGCTAGGCTAGTTAGGCACAAACATGTTAACTTTCATTAATCTAAATCGGGTTATAAAAGTTTGATTGGTTACACACTGAAAAAGGAAACTAAAACAAGGTCTCAAACAATGGTGTTGATTAAATGATTAGAAACTTGAGAATAAGATTTCTCTACCATTACCATCATATCACATCAACGTACAAAACAAAGATCGTTGTTTAATAAGCAAGGAGGTTGTCATCATCATGCATTTACCAATGCTATGAGATGGTTCTCAACTTCACATAACTCTCTCGCATCTATGTTTAGTGTTGAACACAATCGAAACCCTCAAAAATCTCTAGCCACTCCCATGGTCAAGAGAATATTGCCATAGATCCTACTCCATACTCCCTAATGCATTCTCGCGAAGCATAAGGCAAGCATAAAACATGTACAAGAGGTGGCCAGCCAAGCATACAAATAAGAAAGCACCATAGGCATCCATGGAAGAAAGCAAATTAAACAGCAATAAGCATAAATTTTGAGTTCACATCAACAATGGCATGGGAGCTACTCTCCCATGCTCAAGAAAAGAGCTCTACTCATCCATAGTGAAGATTTGCACATACATGACAGTAATTTCAAAATTTTGCATGCTTAAGTGAAGGAAAAAGCTAGAGGAACCACAGATGCATGCTAAGAGGAGAGAACTCCAACTAGAGGATGAAGTTCCACCCCTTGGGACTGCTCCAACTCAGACAAACTTCCCTCCCAAAAATCTTGAATGAAGGAAGCAGCTCTGTTGCACCTTTGGAGAAGAAAACGGAGAAGAAATGAAGTAGAATGGGGGTTCTCTTGCAAGAAACCACCTTCTTACACCCATAAAATCGCCTTCCTCTACTCTGGAACTTCTCTTGGGTGTAAAACACTTCAAAATGACCGAGCATAACCCCCTATTGGGCACCAATTCGCTTTTAAAATGAAAGGCAGTCATTTTCATTTTTGCAAAAACTAATCACGACACGACGTGTCTATTGAAGGACACACCATGTCATGTCATTTGTTCTTACTCAGTGTTGCTGCTGCAGTGAGGTACATGGCATGTCAGAAATAGACATGCCAAGTCTCCACCTCTATGAGGTGAATCAAGTGAAGGGCACATGGCGTGTTTGACTAAACCCACATTGTGTGCTTTGGCAGAAAGGTGCAAACGGCCTTCATGTACCAAGAACACACTGTGTCTTTTAAGGAACACACTGTGTCGCCACTTCCTATGGTCTAGGCTAGAAGCTACTGGAGAATCACATGTCGTGTGTTTAATAACACACGACATGTTCTTTGTATGTGAGGCTTCCTGTAAACGAACACAATGTGTCTTGTGCTATTTCTTTAGGAAATGGCTTTGAATCAGTTGCAAAACTTGGAGAAGTCCCATTGAGGTTGGATTTGAGTTAGGCTATCTCCAATTTGACCTTTTTAATACATATCTGTAATCAACATCATGTGTTAAGAAAAGAAACTAAAAAGTGTGAAAAAATGAATATTAATAGAGGCTAAATTGGGACAGATTGAGCTGAAATTGTGTGTGATAATGTGTAACGTCCCCGAATTCTACCTTCCCAAAACCCCTTAGGTTCGAAAAGACAAAATCTAAAAACATTAGACAATTGTATCAAAGTGTGTTGTGGAAGCAATATGCGCATACATGAACATTCAACATAACATACACCATAATTTTTTCAACATTCAACATGTATATAATTACAACATGATTTATAATTACATAAAGAGTGAAAATTCTAAAATCTATGAACATGTATGCTAACTAGGACCTACACAATAGGTAAACATGTACAACTTTCTCACATCATGTCCTTTTGTCCCATGCTAGCTCTGAACCTAAAACATACATGAAACAATGAATCAACACACAAGGTGTTGAGTACATGGGTAGAAAGATACATGTATTTATGGTTTTCATAATTTGAAAATATTTGCAAAAAGAAAGAAAGAAAATCATAGAAAATATCTCTTGATTAAGCAAAATACACCAATTTTATTCATTTTTCTAGATGAATTGTATTATCAAGGTGGACTAGTACCAAAACATACATGTTGGGCCCTATCCTGTATACCAAGTACTCTAGGAAACTCCCTATACACCGTGTGCTCTAGGAAGGTGTACTAGTCAACATTAATCCATTCCCTCATAAGGGGGATAATGAACACCTTAAATAACTACAAAACATCTACTCATAATGTATGTTTTCAAGTGACAAAACAACGAGTAATACATAGCAATACTACATCCAATATTTGCAAATAGAAGAGAGCATACATACATATCAAAATTGCAAGCAAGAAAACCATAGTCAGATACTTAAGTAAAACCCACGTACCTGAGTTTAGAGATTCATATTTATATCCTTGATCACCTAGATCTCTGGTCATCACCTGATTAAGAAAAGATCACATATGTCTTGCATTAGACTCTCATCATCAACCCTAGTCATGACTTATATTAGTGTTTCTCTTAGTCATTAAGATATTATCAACATTTCTTTTCTTGTCAACTTAAACTAGGTTGCTAATTTTAGATTCCATATTAAGGTACATAATTGGATTTTGTATTACATATGATTATGTGCATATATTAATCCTAGGTTACATGTATTTATCATGTTAGGGTTTCTCATCAATTTAGAAACATTCAACATGTAATATTATTTATATGCATAAATATGATCTCAATGTTAAGTATGAGGTTGCTTATGTTGATATAAGCTTGTAATGAATACTCCAACATTTATGGACCATATATGTATTTTCTACATATTATTTAGGGTTATTAGCCCTAGATAGGTATATGGAGAAAATTACATCATTACATGTCCAAGCATGATCGTAACTGACATCATATGGTTTATATAGCATATTTTAGAATTAATTATGCATTGTGATGATTATAGGTCATTATATAGTATTTATTACTCATGAAACAAGTGAATAACATCTTACATGATATCACTGATATTTAACCTTCAAAAGACGGATATCATGGTCCCATGTTGTTCTACTCATTTTGTTGAACATTTTGGTATCTTGTTTGTATTTTTCAGACATTGAACTGGTTTATTACTAATTATGCAAGATCACTACATTTTCAGGGATTTTACCTTTTTGTGGCCAATTGGGCATTGCCACGTGGACACCAAGGTGATGCCGCATCTTGGACATGCTTGGTTCAGCTTTGAGTCGACTAGCTCTCTGGCGGTTCATTACCTTTGGACTGGTTCAGGCTCTGCGATCCTCCTTTCCTCTTTGACATTGGGTTTGCGTCACAGTGCATGTGTGTGTCTTTGTTCTGTAGTTGCCACCGCCACAGGGAATTGCTACGTCGAGAGATCTATACTAATCAAAACCTCCATCTTTAAGAACGAATCCTATTATGGATCCATAGTGGAATCAAGCCTCAAGTCAACGCTGACTGGTGGTGCAGTAGGGCTCTGCCTCCCCATCCCCCCCTCTAGTCCGGCCACTATAATAGGATGGGCGGCGAGAAAGTGGATCTTGTTTCCCAAAGGTGATCATAGTCCTACTCATCTTTGGGTGCTCCGCCTCTTCCATACAATCTTAATGGCAGTCTTTAGGGACAACGGGGATGCCCATTGATTGGTCCTTGTAGTTGGCCTCCATAGATGATGATGGTGAGCTCAGGTTGTAGTGAGGTCCCTCGTCTATGTGAGCATGCCTCTGCCATTAAGTCTTGTGATGGTGACTGAGATGAATACCTCTAGACAACATCTAGTCCTCATTCCTCCTCATCCATTCAAACTTCAAAGCAAAGTTTAGACCACATAGTTACTGACCTCTACGCCCATGGCCACCAAAGAAGGAGGACTTAGAATGGGAAAAGCACCATCCCCTAATCGTAGATCGGGTCTGGTGGTAGATGGATGATCTATGGACCTCCTTGATCTCCTTCCCCTTCTTAATCTAGGGTGTTGAGGCATGTAACGACCTCCATGACACTCAACACTGCATATGGTGAAGGTGGATATTTTCACCCAGGTCCACCTCCTCCACATTGAAAGGAAGCACTTGTTCAGCACTTCTTTACATAAAGATTGATGCTTGTACCTGGAGATCTCCTCTTTCCTAACCTTTTTACCTATATCTCACTCTTTCTTCCTCCTCTAGCCTACAGCTTGTGGTGGAGGCTTGCCAGTATAAAGGTGGCCTATTCTTCCTAGGTACAACACCACTCTCCCTGAATGAGGGGTCAAGCACTGTTGGGTTGAGCTTATTGTGTAGGTCAGGATATGGGCGCAAAACTCCCTCTCATCGCCCACCTTCATCGTATCAAAATACACCTCATCAGTGTTGTGTTCCTCCATTATTTGAGGTGAGGAATGACGTTGGGCTATTTGTTAGATATCCCCTCAATTAAGTTAGCAAAGTAATATATCTACAACTTCATGAACAACGAAGCGTTGACCTCAAAAAATTTCATAACCTCAACAACACGTATAGTATCAAACCACAATGTTTGATACATAGCATTAATGCTTATATCTCTTAAATGGGCCGTAAAGTTTTGTAATATTAGCCATGGATTAAAATTACTAGAGGTGCCTCCTGATAAAATTTGGGGTAAAACCAATATTGTTTGACTACTTTAACCAATTCCTTAAAGAGATCAATCCAATTACCATGTAATCCAACATCATTTTCAAAAGCACCTCAAATAGTTCTCATTTATTTAGTTAAGTAATGAATGACCATTATACACCTCAAGGTCCATCGTTTAATTCATATTACTCAAGGTACTTCTTCAAATGCGATATCTGATAGAAAACTCCCAAAATCAGGGTCATCGCATTCACCCCACCTTATAAGGAATTTCATCCTTGAAATTCAAATGATCTCATACCTAAGGTGATATCAATGAGTCTAGCTTCATATAGTCACTGCTTGTTGGTGCCATGGCTATTACAGCTCAGCATGCCCCTATGTTATGCCTTAGGATTTAAATCTAAGGTGCACCCACTCCACCTAATATAGTATGAAGCATCATTTTTTTAAAGAATATAGTATACCTTAGTGCCTTAGTCATCACATGAAATTCTTATCTTTCAGGACATAAAGTCTCATATTCCCTTAAGGATAAGGGTTTTATTCTTATATATGAAGCTAAGAAGATATTATTCAAGATTTCATCTTTCAACCTACTAACCCACGTAAGGTGATATCAAGATTTCATGGCATTATTTATTAGAACTACTGGATTTAACATCATAATTTTAGTTTTTGATCAACATCATACTGTGATTGAATCAATTAGGGATGGCTTACCAACATGCTTTAATATTAGAGTTTCACCCTCAACATGAGTTATTACCAAACTAGAAGCTTAGAGTTTAAAGTTTTAAATTAAGAACTATATGTTGTGATCATGTCACCCATGATCCAAAGATATCTTTATTTTTAGCTCATGATTTCATACATATTTCTTGTTTGTATAATATGAAGGGAAAGAGAACATAATAAGTCAATCATTATGCAAACTTGGATATTACATGTATGATATGGGAAGAGAATATGGAATAGGTCAAGCTTATCTGAGTGACTCCTCATATATAAAACATCCATATAGCTCAAGTGAGGTTTCTAGCATCTTATATTAATAAAGAGAAGTGGGAGGAACAATATTTATGAGTACCTTATGCACAAAGAATTTTACTCTCATAACTAGAGTTTCATATATCACCTCACTAATAGATAATGATGAGATTCACAAACATATGTCACTCAAACAAGGCCCTAACTCAATCAAAAGGATTCAATTTCTCATTATAAGACACCTACCCATCATTTTTTTACCCAACTCTCACATATATGGATTGAATCATGCAAAAGGGGCTCAACTCATATACTCAGTAGTAACCCAACTTAGGACACATCATTTCACATATATCTCATATTTTTCATATATTGTAGGGTAGGTCCTATGACCCTCTCCTTGTGGGTCTCACTCTCTCTGGAGTTCACCACATATCTTATCCTAAAATAGGAGGCCCTCCTTTGTAAAAGAGCTTGAGGCTCATGCATATTCAACTTTATCTTAACTTAGCTCATCTTAAGTAAGAAAAGGGAATGTACTTTCATCATCAAGACTTAGCTTAGAATATTCAAAATTGGATTCATCTCATATACAACTTAGATCCATATAAACCAACTTATATCATTAGAGGTAGAAATTAGATAAGATCATCCATTCTTATATCAACTATCATTCTATCATCTACTCTATGTATCAAATATCTTAATAAGGCTCCAGACATCTAATCTAGACTACTCTCTCTTCTACACTGATGTCACACCCTTTCACTTAGGTTGCATGAACACTAACTACTCTATAGTGTGAGGGACACATTTTTATATTTTCATATATATAATATAATATTATATAGTTTTTCTTCGAGAAAGAAGACATCCGATAAAAATTTTGAACTCAAGCCAATTGGAAAGCAAAACCAAATCAGCATAACGAGTGTCCCACACACAGTAGACAGTTTGGTGCCATGTCACCTAGTGAAATGGTGAGAACAAGGCGTATACAATTGTAGCTACCCAATACATATGAGCTCTATATGGAAAGGGTTTCACGTACTTGTCTAAACCTAGTTCTCAAACATCTAGGTTCTAACTTAGCAGCTAAGTCAAACCTTATTCCTATAGAACAACTTACTGAGTTTCTAGGGTTTAAAGTGAAAGGTGAGATTTAGTTTTTATGTTTCATGATGAGCAATTGTCAGGTGTAGCTAATGTTCATGCTCTGATACCAACTGTAACATCCCCAGATTTTGCCTTCCCAAAACCCCTTAGGATCGAGAAGACAAAATCTAAAAAACATTAAACAATTGTATCAAAGTGTGTTGTGGAAGAAATATGCACATACATGAGCATTCAACATAACATACACCATTAATTTTTCGACATTCAACATGTATATAATTACAACATGAATTGTTACAACATCATTTATAATTACATAAAGAGTGAAAATTCTACAATCTATGAACATGTATGCTAACTAGGACCTACAAAATAGGTACAACCTGTACAACTTGCTCACATCATATTCTTTTGTCCCATGCTAGCTCTGAACCTAAAGCATATGTGAAACAATGAATCAGCACACAAGGTGTTGAGTACATGGGTAGAAAGATACATATATTTATGGTTTTCATAATTTGAAAAGATTTGCAAAAAGAAAGCAAGAAAATCATTGAAAATATTTCTTGATTAAGAGAAATACACCAGTTTTATTCATTTTTTTAGATGAATTGCATTATCAAGGTGGACTAGTACTAAAACATACATGTTGGGCCCTATCATGTATACCAAGTACTCTGGGAAACTCCTTGTACATCATGTGGTCTAGGGAGGTGTACTAGTCAACATTAATGCATTCCCTCATAAGGGGGATAATGAACACCTTAAATAACTACAAAACATCTACTCATAATTTAAGTTTTCAAGTGAAAAAACAACGAGTACTACATAGAAATACTACATCCAATATTTGCAAATAGAAAAGAGCATACATACATATCAAAATTTCAAGCAAGAAAACCATAGTCATATACTTAAGTAAAACCCATGTACCTGAGTTTAGAAATTCCTATTTATATCCTTGATCACCTAGATCTCTGGTCATCACCTGATTAAGAAAAGATCACATATGTCTTGCATTAGACTCTCATCATCAACTCTAGTCATGACTTATTTTAGTGTATTTCTTAGTCATTAAGATATTCTCATCATTTCTTTTCTTGTCAACATAAACTAGGTTGCTAATATTAGATTCCATATTAAGGTCCATAATTGGATTGTTGGATTACATATGATTATGTGCATATATTAACCTAGGTTACATGTATTAATCATGTTAGGGTTTTCTCATCAATTTAGGATCAGTCAACATGTAACATTATTTATATGCATAAATACGATCTCAAAGTTAAGTACGAGGTTGTTTATGCTGATATAAGCTTGTACTGAATACTCCAACATTTATGGACCATATATGTATTTTCTACATTTTATTTAGTGTTATTATCCCTAGATAGGTATATGGAGAAAATTACATCATTACATGTCCAAGAATGATCATAACTGACATCATATGGTTTATATAGCATATTTTAGAATTATTGATGCATTGTCATGATTTTAGGTCATTATTTTATATTTATTACTCATGAAACAAGTGTATAACATCTTACATGATATCACTGATATTTAAGCTTCAAAAGACTGATATTACGATCCCATGTTATTCTACTCCTTTTGCTGAACATTTTGGTATCTTGTTTGTATTTTTCGGTCATTGTACTAATTTATTACTAATTATGCAAGATCACTATATTTTCTGGGATTTTACCATTTTGTGGCCAATTGGGCTTTGCCACATGGACACCAAGATGATGATGCATCTTGGACATGCTTGGTTCAGCTTTGGGTCGACTGGCTCTCCAACAGTTCATTACCTTTGGACCAGGTTCATGCTCTACGATCCTCCTTTCCTTTTCGATGTTGGGTTCGCATCATAGTGCATGCGTGCGTCTTTGTTCCATAGCTGCCACCGCTACAGGGAACTGCTATGCCGAGAGATCTATACTGATCAAAACCTCCATCTTTGAGGATGAATCCTATTATGGATCCATAGCAAAATCAAGCATCAAGTCAGTGCTGACTGGTGGTGCAGTAGGGCTCTGTCTCCCCATCCCCCCTCCAGTCTGGCCACTGTAATAGGATGGGCGACGAGAAAGTGGATCATGCTTCCCAGAGGTGATTACAGTCCTACTTGTCTTGGGGTGCTTTGCCTCTTCCATACAATCTTAATGGTGGTCTTTAGGGGCAATGGGGATGCATGTTGATTGGTCCTTGTGGTAGGCATCCATGGCTGATGATGGCGAGCTCGGGTTGCAGTGAGGACCCTGGTCTCTATGAGCATGCCTCTGCCATTAAGTCTTCTGATGGTGACCGAGTAGAAGACCTCCAGACAACATCTATTCCTCACTCCTCCTCTTCCATTCAAACTTCACGACAAAGTTCAGACCGCATAGTTGTTGACCTCTACGCCCATGGCCGCCAAAGAAGGAGGATTTAGAATGGGAAAAGCCCCATCCCCTAATGGTAGATCGAGTCTGGTGGTAGATGGATGCTCTGTGGACCTCCTTGATCTCTTGAGGCCTGTAATGACATCCATGACACTCAACACTGCATATGGTGAAGGTGGATATTTTCACCCAGGTCCACCTCCTCCACATCGAAAAGAAGCACTTGTTCGACTCTTCTTCACATAAAGATTGATGCTTGTACCTGGAGATCTCCTCTTTCCTAACCTTTCTACCTATATCTCACTCTTTCTTCCTCCTCTAACCTATAGCTTGTGGTGGAGGCTTGCAAGGGAAAAGGTGGCCTATTCTTCCTAGGTACAACACCACTCTCCCTAAATGATGGGGTCAAGCGTTGTTGGGTTGTGCTTGTTGTGCAGTTCATGATATGGGAGCAAAACTCCCTCTCATCACCCACCTTCATCGGATCAAAAGACACCTCATCAGCATTGCATTCCTCCATTATTGGAGGTGAGGAATGACATTGGGCTATTTGTTAGATATCCCCTTAATTAAGTCAGCAAAGTAATATATCTACATCTTCCTGAACAAGGAAGCTTTGACCTCAAAAAATTTCATAACCTCAACAAGACATATAGTATCAGACCACAATGTTTGAGACATAGCATTAATGCTTATATCTCTCAAATGGGTCGTTCCAAAGTTTTGTAATATTAGCCATGGATTAAAACTACTAGAGGTACCTCCTGATAAAATTTGGGGCAAAACCAATATTCTTTGACTACTTTAACAAATTCCTTAAAGAGATCAATCCAATCACCATGTAATCCAACATCATTTTGAAAAGCACCTCAAATAGTTATCATTTATTCAATTAAGTAACGAATGACCATTATACACCTCAAGGTCCATCATTTTAATTCATATTACTCAAGGTACTACTTCAAATGCTATATCTGATATCAAACTCCCAAAATCAGGGTCGTCACATAATGTGAAAAAAATTCAATATAAAACACACACAACAATAGTGTTGTAAACCTTATCCAATAGGAGATAGACTTAAAGTCTAAAAAAATATAATAGTAGTTGCAATATGTAATATTTGGGTAACTTTTGGTAATGATGTCCATAAAATGTACCTATCCCCTAGCTATGCTTGATGAGTAAGGTTCACTATTTTGACCACCATAGATGTACTTGATTTGTTAAAATAATATTCAAAATTTATATTCACTTATCTAAAATAAGGAACTTATGTGTATTAAGTTACTAAATAGAAGAAAAAAAGATAAATTTCTAAAAAGTTTAAGTAAATGTCCAATATACTCCATATTATTTTAAAATGTATGGTATGGAAAAGTCTACTCTAGATATTAGGTTAAGCATATTTAGGATGGTAAAATTAATGAATGTACACCCTTTTCCCATGTAATCACAACAAACTAAAGTGTAAATGAATTATGGACACTTGAAGCATAACCTTTGTCTAAAAGCATTGCCTATGTACTTTAGTGTGTATGCTAGGATCATGTACTATTAGTTCAATAAGCTGCATACAAGTCAGTGTAATGCCCAAATGTAAATTATAAATAGGTTTACAACCAAAACCCTAATATTGCTTTCTAACCCTTACAGGATCAATAGACTATATGAACTTTCTTGGTCACATCACATAAGATAATTAATTCTCATTGGCAAACTCACTAATTATATGCAACTTCAAATATAACCCTAATACTGAAAGGAAAAGGTAACAAACATGTATGTTATACGCTAATAGTATATTTACTTAAAATATTTAATAAATAATATAATAATAATAGAAATCTTGGTAATTTTGTTTGAGGTTTTTGGTCTTAAACAAACTTAGTTTACCAATTTAGTGGTTGTAGTCTAAGTGACCCCATAGGGGAATTCAATACTGAAGATTGTCATTCATGCTTATATGATGGTAATACCTAGTGAATCCATACATGTAAAAAATAAAACTGATGCAAACCATGATAATAGAATGTTTAAAGCATCATAAAGGTATAGGTAACCACAATGAATATAACACTCTTAATATACTACTAGATTTTGGTGAAAACTTAGCTCAACATATTAAATGAGAATTATGATGGAGTATCATAGTTACAAGTTGGGAAAAGACTATAAATATGATATGGGGCAACATACTATAACCAACAACATTACATGAACTAGAAGCCTATAAATTTTTTAGGAAGTATAACTTAGTACACCAGACTAGGGATGGATGGATGGATTTTGGGATAATATTCTTTTCAAGGGGTGGAGTGTTGTAACATACAAAAATTTAAATTCATATTTTATATCTCCAATTTCTTAGACCCATTTCCTATTATGTTATTTTTAGTTCCCTTCTCCCTAATTTAATTTAACTAAGAATGATTGGAGTTAAATGATATCATAAACACATAAATATCCTCATCCATGAATTGTTAGAACCAATGAGGTAACTAATCCTATAATTGGTGTTAGTATTGCAAATTCAACATTTCATAAGTTTTGACTTAAACTTGGAACCCGAGAATATCCATAGGATTCGAATATAAAGACAAATCAAATTAGTATGATATTTTATGTCATAATTGAATAAGAAAGGTGATAACTGCATTAGTTGAATGATTAACATACAAATAACTGAATTACATACCAAATGAAAGAGACAAGATAATGATAAATTTAAATGCTTTGCATCCTAATTATTCTACCTAGAAAAATTCAAGTTTGTCGCATGTTAAGTACATCCCAAATCGATAAAAGGAAGGGAAATATATAGTCCTCCTAATATTTAATTGGATGAATTGGTTGTCACGTTGAGTTTAGCAAGGTTCTATATTTAATATTTGTTATGCTATCAAATGTATTTTAATGTTTTTTATCAGATCATATGGGTTGTGGGCATTCATTGAAGGTTGCATGATCAGGATCAAAGGGTGAGAAACTCTTCTCCCATCTCCCGACCTTCTAGTGTCACTTGCATTCTGTAATGCCTTCAAAGGTTTTTCTCATATGCCCATTATCTCCATCAACACTCAACTTGGCCCCGTCATTCACAATTCCTCTATTTTTTTAACCTCCTAAATTCTTTCAAACCTAGATCACCCTCTCTCTCTCTCCTAGAGACAATCAATTTTTACTTTAACTACACTACAATTGTGACTTTTAGAGACCAAGAACTCCCCCAACCCTATATCACATTGGACTCTAATCATCTAGGAAGTCTTCCCCTCTACCATTTCATCTTCATGCACTCTCAATTTTCCCTTGACAATGTCTGACGGACACGCAAGCCCGATCTTTGTCTCTGGCTACCGTAGGTTAGGCAGGCCTACACAAGTGGCCAAAGTCCAATTAATAGATTGATAAGCACCAAGGTCTCATAGTCTCTATTATTTGTTGGCTTCTTCTATTGCTTAATCCCATTTTAGTCCTTATTGTGCCTATCGTGAGAATGGGGAACCAGAGGTTCTAGAACCATAGAAAAGACGTTGAGAGGTTTTATGACCCTTGAGGACCTTTCCTTAGTTTCCAATATATCCATATGAGGCGTTGCCTTAGGATGTTGTGGTCCATGTTCTTCCTCTGTATATTTGAATTGAAAAGTTTTCTAGCCACCACTTAATCATTCTCCTCTCTAGTTTTGTCTCAAATTCTTATGAGAAAGGAGCACCTACCTAGGCTAATAGAATGCCACAAGGGAAACCTTGGCCTCGGTCCCAAGCTCACACCCTCCATCGGTCATGAAAAAGGTATATCTTGGGTAGCTATGTAAAATGGATTAAATACAGCAAGGATAATCCTTATCTCATATGAATCCAAAAAAAAATGTTTGATCTTATATCTGATCTTAATCTGATGGATATTATATGATAACATTTGAATCTGATCCAAACAAATAATATCTGAATTTAGATAAGTATTATATTTGAAATGAAAAATTGTACATTTGATGTTAAAAAATATATCATACATATGAAATATCGATATTACATTAAATATATATATATATATATATGATAAAGTGAATATATTGTTTTATTTCTATATATAAATTATTATAAGTTAACAATATATGTAAATATTTTTTAAAACAGAATTTTTTTTGGAACAAACATATCAATATACAATTTCTGATCCGAACATTTTGAATCCAAAATCAAACTGAATCCCAAGATGTTAGATTTTTTTGTAAAACTTTTGAACTCAAATCTAGATCGAATGAACAAAAATTTTATATCCATTTTCAGGCCTAGTTTTAAGCCATCCAATCACCTTCGTGTGCAATTTTCTCCAAGTTTTTCAGGAACTCGTGATTCCTATGGGATACTCCCCTGAGCCCGAGGAAGGGCGAGTCAAGAACCACACAAACACGGTTGGAACTCCAACATGATCATCGGTGAGGTGTTCCTCATAGAGGAATGAATATCATCATTTTAATGAAACATCCCAAGAGGAATTGATCCGTGTCACACCTGATATGGACATATAGTCTTTTCATCTTTAGAAAATTAATGGAAGTGTGGATGTCTGCGTGGATGGAATGATGATCATTAGCTAAGAATGATGCATATGGGTATTACAATCTTCCATAAACAATTCTTTTTTTATAAATTGGTAAATTATTTTTATTCTAAATACCATGATAAATTTATTTTTGAAATTGGAAAAATATAATTGGTTTATTGGTGTGATGTTCAAGGTTTGAATCAGAGTTTTCCAAGAAAGCTTTTCTAGGCCTTAATCAATTATATGAATCATTATTATCCCCAAAAATAGTTATAGACTGAAATTAGGTGTT
Source organism: Alisma plantago-aquatica (assembly GCA_963693085.1). Classification (NCBI taxonomy): domain Eukaryota; kingdom Viridiplantae; phylum Streptophyta; class Magnoliopsida; order Alismatales; family Alismataceae; genus Alisma; species Alisma plantago-aquatica. The sequence goes on from OY856410.1 coordinate 1,069,929,563, forward strand.
GGAAGGCCTGACCCTAAACTCTGGGAGAACATTTGGAGTGAGTAGCTATGACTCTGAGGTATATGATCTTTTCTTATTTATTTGGCATTATAAATTATTATGGCACAAATTTCTAGTAATGACGAAAAATTATTCTTGATTGATTTATCTTATCCTTCCATTGAGATTTCCTTTTCCTAAAATATAATTCTTTGATTTTATTGAATACTGATCATACATTTACTTTGGGTCAATGATACCAACCATCTTACTTTATGGGAAAGTTGATGAATGATTGGACTATAAGTTTCTTACCACGCTCTATTATGCATGCACACTATATAGAAAATTTATCTAATGTAGTGATAATTATTAGGGTGTTTTCTGCCCCAAATGTGTTGTTTGCACCTATTTTATATATAAGGGTGTGTTTGTCAACCCATTTACTTGTTAGGGTTTGTTGTTCCAATCAGGGTGTGTTGTTCGACCCATTTACTAGTTCAGACGTACTGTTCCGTCACGGATGTGCATTATCCACCTATTTTTGGCCAATGATCAGTGGGGTCTTGGTCCAACTTTAGATACCTTTAGTCCACAATATATCTTCATGCAAATGTTAGTATTGTTGTTGATTATGGGAACTTTTATGAATCAAGATCATAATATTTACTTATAGCTCTTATAGTTGAATGCCACATTGTACTACAAGTCTTTCTTTGAAATATATTATCTTGAAGTTACCCACAGGATGATAGGCCGCTCTTGCATGGTAACTCTCCTTTTGTATTTAATATATCTTATAATTTCCAAATGTTTTAACTATGCACATATTCATTTTCTATGGACACATACTTTTGTTTCCTATTTTTTGGGTTATGTTCCCCTTCCAACTAAGTATATGTACACATTAGAGGACATGAAAAGATCGTGTATGTGAGTGTGAACATGAGGATAGCTTGGGATGTCCAAGTAGCCCTCTACAATTGGTCTCATGTATAATTAGATGCATTCATTTTATTTTGAATACAAGAACAAAGTATATAACATACTTGTAATAGGTGAACTAGTTTCATTTTCCTTCTAATTGATCACTTCATGGCTTGATGTATCATATCATTTGAATGGATCCTCTATCCGGCCCCACGCTTTATAACAATTTTATAAGATTTGGCATAGATTTCATATTTAAACATGGAGGCAGCTTAGTAGGTCTTGGTTATTCTTTAGGGTGCAAGGGCGGGGGTTTAACATCATGTGGTGTGTATACTTGTCGTAATAGTTTTTAGGATAGGAACATACAAGAAGGATTTACACAGAAAAAACATTAGGAATCACCAATCGAGCAATGAATAGGTGTATTTTGGCTCCATCATTCTATTTTTACACTATAGTAAAGAGTTGCGAGTTTCTACTTGCCAAAAACATAGATTTTTGAAGTAGTATAAAAAAACAACCTTACTAGGCCAAAAATAATCAAGGGCATCCAACAAGCTCCAAGATACCTTTTTCTAGCTTGGCCTTAACCATGGAAGAAACAAAAGGAGGTAGAAGAAAAGGAAATGTAACATAACCAAACGTAGGTACCAGACTTACCTTTCTCTTATGTATTTTCCTTTAAATGATTTTAAGTTAATTTATTCCTAATTTAAACATATTAGGTTTAGTTGGACTGAAATAACATCATGAAATTGATGATGTCTTTTATATATGAATTTTAAGATTATTTAAACAAATAAATTCAACATTAAAGTTTATATACCATTTGCTTGGTTTTAACTCTAATTTAAAACTCTAGAATCTTACTAGGGATATAAGGCCAAAGATTTTGAACTAATACAAAATAGTGTGTACAATATTTAATTAAGACATAATTTCCTTTATTGAAAACTTAACATACAAGTACTAACATATAATATCAGCGGCTTTCCCAATAGAAAATTGATATTAAACTCAAATTTCTCATTTTATAGTTAGTCTACCTACAATATTCAAGTCATTTGGATGTTATATACTCTCCCAATTTAATTCATGAAAGAAAAATATATAATAGACCCAACCTTTAGTTAATCAAATGCATTGATGCGTCTAATGCTCCATTTGGTAAAGTGATGTGATTGTCCGGGCAGCGATGAGGCAAGGTCGGGCACGTTGTAATCGTTCGTAACCGCTGTTACCAAACACAAGATCACCCACCGCTTTGAATTTATATTTTTTTAGCATTGATTAGCGTTCACAGGTAACTTTTTTCCACCAGATCAAAATCTTGGTGGCACACCAATCGCGTTGCCAAACACTGCATAAACCCCTACGCTTGCATTTGATTGAATGTTACATGTCTTGGCACTTTAGTCTATGATCTAACAACTCTTGTTATTGACCTATTAAATTCACCCTATTTGGTTTCCAAATGAGTAACATCGTGAAAAATGTTAATCAAGATGATTAAAAGCCGCATATCATCCTGGGCGAACAACTCTTTGTCGTTAGCAGGAAGGGCCACGTTGGTTAAGTCGGTGCTCAATACGCTCCCAGTGTATTTGATGCAGTCGACGGTCCTGCCATTGGCGGTATGTGATGAAATCGATCAAGTGGTTCGAACTTTTCTCTGGAAAGGGGCGACGAAAAAACACGGCATTCACCTTGTGGCCTGGGATAAAGTTACGGCATGCAAAGGGGAAGGTGGACTCGACATCAAGAGAGCGAGAGATCAGAATGAAGCTGCAATACAGAAAACCTGCTGGGATTTCATGTCGAATAGGAGGATGGTATGGAAGCAGGTGATGAAGGAGAAATACTGGCACAAGACAAACTACGGGAAGACATGTGCGACGAGATTGTGGAGATCTCTCATACGGATATATGATGAGCTAAACACTGATACCGGAAGGATTGTTATGTCAGGAGCCAACACTTATGTATGGACGGATAAATGGGTGGAAGGAGGCTGTAGACCAACGTTGAAGCAAGGCAAAGTAATTCCGGAGGAGCTGAATGACTTGAAGGTTGAAGCAATGGTGGACTTGCAAGGCAATTGGGATGTGGAGTTCCTTAATCACTGGTTTACTGACAATTCAACAGAGCTCATCCTTTCGATGCATCCACCGGATCCTGAAGCGGGGCCAGATGAACCTTGTTATCTACCGGACGATACAGGATGCTTTTCTTCAAAGAGGATTTACAGAAATCTCCAACAGGTGCACTCGATGAAGACACCAGGGCGGTGGAAGACGGTGTGGCGTCTACAGGTACCGGAGAAGATCAAGATGTTACTGTGGCTGGGGCTACATGGCGGCTTAATGACAAATGAGGAAAGTATGAGGCGAGGATTCACGGATGATCCCCTTTGTCCGAGATGTAAATGCAGCAATGAATCACTTATGCACCTTTTTGTTAACTGTCCGGAGAGCAGGAAAATCTGGACGAGGGTTGAGAATGCTACCCAATCTAAACTGATGTCTGGTAATTCGTTCACGCACTGGCTGCAGACCAACCTGAGGAAGAAGAAGGACAATTCCATCTGGAACATCTGGATTGCTGTTACCGTGTGGAAGGTTTGGGGAAGAAGATGTGTTGTGGTATTCCGAGATGAGGGTATTAGCACTGAAGCTTTGTTTAATTCCATCAAGCAAGATGTGATGATCTGCAGGAAAGCTTTTGCTTTACAGAAGAAACCGATAACACCTACGACTGATGCACCATGGATACTGCCGGAAAAGGATTACATCAAGCTTAATGTGGACGCCTCTGTTAAGAAGACCGCAATGGCTTCAGTTTATGTCATCAGAGACCATGCAGGTCGATGGTTGGAGGGAGGGTACGATCAGGGCCATATCACTGATGTCCTCAAGGCAGAACTTCGGGCCATCGCTATTGGTATTCAAGAATGCAAAGGACGAGCCAGCAACATACAGGTAGAGTCGGACAGCAACAAAGCAATCAACATGGTGAAGGGCAGAATGGAAATTCCTGCTAGCTGCAAACGAGAATGCAGTCACATTAGGAAGCTGGCAAATTCGTTCCAGTCAGTTGAGTTCAGCTTCTGTCGAAGAACTTGTAATAAGGTAGCAGATTGCTTAGCGAAATGGGGAAGGAACAGAACTGAAAATCGGGCTAGGTGGTTACAATGTCCGGAGTTTCTCCTTGAGGTAATCAAAGGGGAGGCTACATTGAATCACCATGTAATTCCAAACAAGGATGCACCTGTGTGAGGGAACAGGATGAATAAAAGGCCTCCCTTTCATTTAAAAAAAAAAACTAGAATGATTTTGGGGAAATAAGTGCTACTGATTTAGACCCTTTTTGATTCATGAATATTTGTCTAGTTTATGAATCTGTTGATTTATGTTCTATGAATAATCTCATGGACAGAGAACTATGTTATTATGTACGAATATGCATAGACCCAACTATTGGATGATATTCATGGAAACTGAGTTATTGTATAGGATCATATTTGAAAAAGATGATTAAAGATTAAATAATAGATACATAAAATTTCATAATTAGAACTGATTTTGTGATTGTTAGCATTTTTGATTAGTTGGGCTTAAACCTATTGTATTTTTGCTTTTTTTCTATATAGTCCATATACTCCCTGGCTCTTTTTTTTTTTTTGGTGAACCCAGCGTGTGTCCTCTTTCATTGATGAGAAAAACCAACAAGTATATACAATGCCTAGGGCAGAGCCCAAGAAAAGGGAAAGAAACAAAAGGCAAACAGCAAACAGAAATTAAACTAACTGTACACATTCAGTCGTGAATAGCTTTTGTATCTGCACAAACTTGCTTCCAAATCTTATCTGCACTTCTACCAAAATTGCAAAAGATCCTTTGATTTCTTTCCTGCCACAATCTTTGACAAATCAGACCAGCAACAGTCTTCTTCTCCCCCGAATAACCCAGTAACTCTACCAAACACCTTGGCTTAGCACCAAACTGATCATGAAAAAGAACCCAAACCTCGGCACTGAAGCAGCAGCAAAACAGTAAGTGATCCATGTCCTCCGCATCAGAACAGCAGAGACTGCATCTAGGTGCCATGGAGAACCCGATTCTCATTAAGTAATCACAAGTAGGCAACTTTCTCAGAAAGCACTTCCAAAGAAAGCAAGAGCTGCTCCTCGGGAATTTAGATTTCCAAACCCAACTCGCCCAGCTCACCTTAGCAGAACAATTTCTCACAATATCCCAACCATCCTTAAGCCTGAATTTCTTGCTCCCCTTGTATAGAACAGAATCCTCCTTATCGTTCAGCTCGTTCATACCAGAAACCCCTTTCTTGATCGCATCCACTCCCCGAATATCAGGAAAATCCCACCTTTTGCTCAGCAAACAATCTTGGATTTTACAGAAAGGCCCCTTCCCCATTCTGAGAATGAAATGTTCATCACACAAATCCAGCATCGTCTTCTTCCCAGGAATCCAAGGGTCATACCAAAAAAGAAATCTCTGTCCATTCCCAACAGAGAAATCTATGTTAGCTCGAAGCAAACCCCTAACCTCGAGCATTTTCCTCCACACCCAACTAGTTGTGGATTTACAACCAATAGACCAAACAGAAGCATCTTTAATATATTTTTCATGCAACCATTTGACCCATAACGTTTCCTTTTTATTAGCAACATCCCAAAGATTTTTAAGAATCCCAGCTTTCGACCAATCCCCCACCAACCGAACACCCAAACCTCCTTCAGACTTAGGCTTACAAATCTATTCCCAAGAAACCGTATGCAGCCTTTTATGATCTTCCCTATCCCCCCATATGAAGTTTCTCATGTGTCCTTCAATATCCTTGATCACTTCTTTAGGCAAAGGAAACACTGTTGACCAAAAAATATGATAGGAGGACAAGGTTGAGATCACAAGCTCCACCCTCCCTGCAAAGGAGAGTAAATTGCCTTTCCAAGCATCCAACCTTTTCTTAATCTTATCCACAATAGGAACACACATGGATTTAGATAACCGGCCTATAAACAAGGGTAGCCCCAAATACCTCACAGGAAGATCACATCTTCTCACACCAAGAACAGTCTCTAACCCATCAGTCATATTGACAGCACCTTTGCTAAGAAACAGCTGACTCTTGAGATTATTGAGTCTAAGACCCGAAATATGGCAGAAAGTATCCAGAACTATAATAATCTGACAAGCATTACTAATATCAGCCTTGGTGAAGAGCAACAAATCATCTGCGAAAATGATATGGGACACCCCAAAAGAATCTGAAGCTTTAATAGGTACAATACAATTGGCCATAACTGCAGACTCCATAACTGAGGTGAACCCTTGCATTGCAATCACAAACAAATACGGGGCTAAAGGGTCCCCTTGCCTAACCCCATTAGACGCTTCAAAGGAATTGGAAGGTAGACCATTGATGAGAACCTGAAAAGAAGCTGTATTGAAACAAGTCCTGATCCACGAAATCCAACAAGAAGGAAAATTCATCTTTTCCATGAGAAACATCACATAATCCCTTCTCACTGTATCATAGGCTTTCGACAAGTCAGCCTTGAAACACATCATAGGAGGACCATTAAGATTAGAGAAGGAGCTCAACAATTCGTTAGCTAACAGAATAGCATCCATAATACCTCTTCCTTTAATAAAAGCCACTTGATTCTTGGAGATAAGAGTAGGAAACACGTCTTGCAGCCTATTAGCCAAGATCTTGGTAATGATCTTAAAGATGACATTACATAAAGAAATAGGACGGAAATCCTTGAGATTAGAAGCACCATGGACTTTGGTAATAAGAGTAATAAACGACCTATTACACTCACGAAGAAGTTTGCCAGTGTCAAAGAAGCTAAGAATAGCTTTAGTAACCTCCTCTCCAATAACCGACCAACAGCATTTAAAGAAAGCCCCATTAAACCCATCTGGTCCCGGAGCTTTGTCTCCATCCATCTTCTTAGCTACAGATTCAACTTCCTCTCTAGTAACCCACCTTCTCAAGTTCATCTTCTGCTCATCCGAAATAGTAGGAATCTCCCATTTGACCTCCCAATCAACCCTACTATTATCCGAGGAAATAAAAAGCTCCTTATAAAAACCCACAGCACAATCAAAGATGCCTGCCTCCTCACAAATGACTTTATCCCCATCATGAAGCATAAAGATACCATTATGCATCCTTCGAGTTTTCAGTGAAGCATAAAAGAAAGAGGTATTCCTGTCCCCTTCTTTAAGCCATCTAACTCTAGACTTTTGTCTCAGGAACAACTCTTCATCCGCCATAGCTTTACTAAGCTCTTTTCTCAAACCAGCTAATTGATTATGCAAATCAAGATTATTCGGGGACTTTTCAATAGCCTTCTGCAGCTCAATAACATCAACCTCCAGCTCCTTAGTTTTAGATGAGAAATTACCAACATGCTCCTTATTCCACTTCAAGAGCGCATCCTTCACAGCATTCAACCTTCTGTACACTCTAAACATGGGAGCACCCTTCACATTCACATTGTTCCACGCTTCACTCACCACACCATGAAACCCCGGTTGGGAGATCCAACTATTTATAAATCTAAAAGGAGTACCCTTCTTCTTCTTTGTTTGCAAATGAAGCATCACCAAACAATGGTCACTGATGCTATTAGGAACCACTTCCCCCCACATATCAGGAAAAAGAGAAAGAAACTTGAAATTGCAGAACACTCTATCGATTCTGGAAAAAGTACTGACTCCCTTCTTACTGTGGCTGTCCCAAGTAAAAAACGGACCTTTAGTAGGAACCTCAATAAGACCATTGAACTCCAAAGAGGCGTTGAAGTCCCTCATGCTTCTATTCGAAGGAGGCTGCTTCCCTAGCCTTTCAGAGACAAATCTAACAGCATTAACATCACCAAGAGCACACCAAGGCAAATCCATCGTACAAGAAAAAGAGTTAAGGGACTCCCACAATCTAACCCTGTCTCCATCATCGTTTGAACCATACACAGCAGAAAGCCGAAAATTAGTGTGTCTACTAACAACACCTACCTGACAGTGAACCACCTGATCATTATCCAGAATTTTATCAACACTGATATCAGTATCTCTCCACAGAATAAGAATTCTAGTGTAAGAATAGTACTCTTCATTAGATATATAAGACGCACCACTCCATAGCTCATTAACCACATTTACCAAATCCTCCTTATTAATTCTAGATTCCAGAATAATCAAAATATCCGGTTTCACCCTACCAATCTCACCTCGAATGCGGGGAAGCTTATTGTGAATCCCCCTCACATTCCAGGCGCATATCGATAGAGGCTCCCTGGCTCTTAATACATAGAAGATCTGACAATGTTATTTGTTTTACTAGAAGATACTCCTTTCTACATAGTATCAGACACAGTGTCTTAACTCTAATCTTCCTTTCTTTTCCTCTCCCCTCCCTCTATTTTGGTTTCGGTAACGGCTTGCGACCACCAGGCTGTTCTTGATACCTCCAATGCAACCTTCCGCATAAAGATTGACGGAGAATAATAATAGCTAGAGAAGATCGTGCGCCCTTCTTGCTTTGAATCAGCGGCGGGTTTCCTTTTCCAGATCCATTCAGCGGTAGGGCTGTATATGGGTATAGTATGATGCGGTTATGGCCATATGCATAGCCGTAATTATCTAGTTATATACCTATTTTTTCAAAATCTATACGCGGACTATAACCATACCCATAAAACGGCTGGGTATTGAATGGGTAACTGGGTATATGGTTATGAACAGACTTACTAGAATAATATAATATAAACTTTGGGTACAACAAACACCAGACTAATTAGGTGATATTGATACTAGTATGACATCGAATGCATTCTATTTTGTGTGAATATAGCAGTTGATAAGTAAATAATATGTCATCTTATAATGGACAACCAAGTGTAACATATTGATATAGCTAAATTAAAATTGAAAAAAAGAATGATGATTGTTGGCTCTATTGGTGAATATTACAGAGTTTTACGACAATATTAATAGAATAGTAAAGTTAACGATTGATCTCAAACATCATGTTGGCTTGGCTTCACATTAGTGAATTTGAATCATTATATTTTAATAATGTAAATTTTACTATTTTAAAGTACTTATACTTACAAATTTTGAGTACTAAAATTTACACTATTACATTCTAATATAATTTTTTTATATATAAATATATATATAAATGGGTATATGCATATATAGGATATGAGTACATACATAATCATAATCTTACCCATTGAGAGGCGGATATATGTATATAAGGGTAAGCGGTTATGTGGTTACAAAAATTTATACCCATGACAAATTTAGAGGGTATGAATTTGAAGATATGCGGATATACTTATATCCATTTAGAGTCCTATTCAGCGGCAGCGTTTCGTATTCCATATCCATTCTCGGCTGCCGTTTATAATGGAGTAGCAATTGGTCAAAGGACCATGTTTTGCGGCCCATTTCCTAGAAGCCGTGAAGGGTAATTAGTAAAAGTTGCTGATTCGTATAAGTGGATTTCTTCTCCACTATTTCCTTCCGGTTCATAATTGTAATGCATAGCAGACAGCCTTTTGGTTTACTACTAGTAATGCATAGCAGATAGCCTTTTGTTTTACTACTTGTGATCGCAGTAGTCGGCCTGATTAAAAATAAAAAGAGAGATACAAAACAAACAAAAAAAACAAAATGAAAGACCACATGTTGATCTATAAAGCACCAAAAAAGAACAAGAAGGGTCGCAACTTTATTCTTCTTCCTCTTCATATGGTTCCCATAATCAATATGGCTGAGTGTTTATTATTAAAAATTGGAGACTTCATGTTAATTATCCTACTGTGTCATTAATCCGGTAGTGCTTTCCGTTTTCGTACCGAGATTCATTCCGGTAGTGTCACTCCTCTTCCTACCGAGTTTCATTCCAGTACTACTCATCCTCTTTATACAGAGTTTCCATTCTGATAGTATTTTTGTGTTGTTATGTTCTCTATACCGTGATACATTCCGATACTTTTATTTCTGTTTGTACTGTGCGAATTGCGGTACTTTTCTTTCTAGTTGTATTGTGTCATTAAAGCTGGTATTTTTCTTACCTCAACATGGGTGATGCTACTAAGTCAACAATTGTTTAGAATGATATGCCACACATATCAACTATTAAACTTAAGGATGACAATTTTCTTTTATAGATGAATATTGTACAAATATTCTTTGAGTCTCGGGGTAAACTCAAATTTATCACTAATGACTCAACGGTGATTTCTGACGATGCCTTGGTGACATGCAATAGTCAAGTGCTCTCATGGCTCTGGGCATGCATGGAGCCGACGGTGGCAGTCAAGTACATGTGGCACGGAAACGCCAAGACTATGTGGGAGTAAATGAAGTAGTTCTTCACTCAGGAGGACAACTGCCTACGCATGTACAACTTTATGGCACTACAGCAAAAATGCTCATTAGTGGCCTTTTAGAAATGCCACGGAAAACAAAATAAACGCCACTAACCATGTTTAGTGGCATTTGTTGACACTTAAAAAAATGCCTCTAGTACCAATGCCACTAGAAAGATAGTGGTGTAAGTTGTAAACGCCACTAAACGTTTGGCTTTAGTGGCTTCCAATAAATGTCAAATAAAGGCCACTAAAACATCATTTGGCATTTATAAAAAAGCCACTATCCATCAATTGGCTTTTATATAAAGGTCATTATTTTGTATAATGTTGTTGTATGAAACAGTTCTGATTGAGTGTAATGGCGTATAAAAAAAGCCACTAATGACATATTAGTTCTGTATTACTACATTTTCATGGTTTTTAGTCATTAAATTTTCAGTTCATTATCAGGTTTTCTAATTGAATGCCAATTGCAGTTGAACTCAGATTTCTAAAAGTATGAATATTTTTTATTTATAATGAAATGACAATTACATGGGAAGGACATTCTACCTTGCCCTTAGATTGAATACAACACCAATGATATACTTTCATATATATATAACATTTTTCTATTCAATATAATAACTTCTACATCATTGGATCTATCTCTTCCCTGATATGATAAACATGCCGACTTCAAAGCTCCTTCAAGAAATAGCTTCAATAGCCCATTCAGCAAGCACCTTCTCAGATGGCACTTCTTGACTTGATTTCTTGACTTGATTGTCTTCCACAACTGTTGAGAATCTTGGATTTTTGGCATTCAAAGATGAAGATAGTTGAATCATTTTCTGCTGCTCATCTGGCCTCAACAACAAACAATCTTTGAAATTCAATGCAACTTGATCTTCACAAAGATGTACATGTATACATGTCCCTTTCCAGCATCAAGATAGAACTGTAACACAAAGGGGTAAAGATCAGCCTCCAATTCCAATAAGAATATAAACTATTAGTACTCGAGGCCTCAAATAGGAAGATGAACTTACCCAAGAAACTCATACAGCAAAAAAGAAGATTCAAACTATATGGAATAACAATATTTCTTAACATAGTAACTGCCATTGTGGATTATGGATCTAGGATTCTAGTAAAAATAGAATGAGAGGTAAAAGTCTAGAGTGGATTTCTTTTAACCCTCTCAGGCTAGACCTAAGTCCACTACAAATTTCCCAAGTTGACAAGACATTCATCTCTGACATATCCATAACAACTAGTGATAGAAGCAAAACTTCTTAATTGTAATAGAATTGCCTCCACACAAAATGTGGGGAGCCATCCATCACCCCATTTGTGTGCTTGTCATCCACATCATCAGCCTACTAAGTACCTACACCAGGTTTACATCAGCAGTGCAACAGAAAAAAAATTAGAGGTGCCTTCTTCTCAGTAGCCTATCATTAGAAAAAAATTAGATGCAACCTGAAATAGATATTTTACTTGTATTCAGGGTATTGTCGATAGAGCAACTACTTCTATAAATTTGGTTATTGTCCAACTTTTTTAGTATTGAAGAGAGAGAGAGAGAGAAACATTGGGAAGCGAATCACCTCATGATCTTCGACCACTCCACAGCCAACTTGAAATAAAGATGTCTCATTTAGAATTTTTCATTATCGTGGTGGCAAACACACTGGCACAGTAGTAGCTGATCAGTGCAAACAACAAGTTGGCCACCAATCCCCTTGTTGAATTTAGTGTTGCTTGCATTTAGCATGGTTAAGAATGTTTTTAGAAACTTGGACAACCAAGTACCTCTGTTTCCATCTTGTAAAGATTGTAACAAGATTCCATCATGAGTGTTGCATGGATATATTGAAATCTATCCTAGATGCCACGACTTTCTGCTTGAAACGGAGAAGACATACTACATTGGGAGCTCTAGACAAATGGGAATATACACTCCTTTCAATGTTATCAAAATACAGTTCCCCATTGTTGCTATCTATTATATGATCAGTAGATGGAATGGAATAACTAGGCCTTCTGATGTGTCCATAGATGTGATATGATGGATCCAAGCAGGAAAACAATGTCATCACACACCTACAAGATAATTGTATAAAATTAGCATAATGTTATTTTCCACGAGAAAAAAAGCAGACATGCAAGAAAGTCTTTTGTGTATGTAACATAATCATTTACAATGCAACAAAAATTAGAATTAAGAAGAGTTTATAATACTTTTATACACAACACAAATGATAGTAAGCATAGTCACATATATGGATTCATTCGACCGGTTTGAAAAGGTCGTATTTTGGGGACAAAGTGGAAAATGTGACAAAAATGGATTGAATATGATCAAAAAGTAATATCTTGCCAGAGAAAAAAGTGAAAAAGATATAAATGGTGCTACTATTAAATGACAATGATGAAATATGGTTCTTTAAAACAAAGTAGCAATATGTAAGCATATTCCAATACTTCAATTTTTTACTAGAATAGTATATTCACGCCGCTAGTGATCCCCCTAAAACATGATTTTGAAGCAGGATAGGAATACTAGTTGAAGTTCAACAACGTTGGTGATCCAACTCAAACCAAAGAATCATACTTCAACCAAGTAGGATGATATGATTTTATATTAGCTTAGCCTATAGATCGCACAGATAAGACTAGAAGAGGAAAAGATTTCTATTCATGTAGGTTCTTTTAAGGATACAGCTTGGTTCTACATTCAATGTTTGGGTTCAATGAATTCAGGATGAAATTGAACTAAACACAAATTGCAATTTTAGTTTATAGAAAGTGTTTCTTACAACTAAATTGAATACTATATGATCTATTGTGCTATTCAACTGCTAGTCAGATGTTGATCATGAATAAGATTAAACCCCAACTATACTGGAACAATATGGATTTATTGATTGTTGAGTTCTCCTTATGAACTCTTCACAAATTCATTTCTTTGTTTCTTTCAATAACATTACATCAAGCTTATGCACTTGCCAATCAACATTGCACATACCATTGATTAAATTTATATAATTTCTACCAGTTGTGCATATTCCCCTCATGCACCATTCATCATGTACCAAGCACCTTAAAGGGACTAGGTATTTATCTATAAATATGATTTAGGTAGGATAATGGTGTACGTGTACATTTATCTACCTAATCGCACTACATAACATGTAAGGTAATAGTCTTACAAATTATTATAATAGTCACTCAATAGTGCTCAATTGATTATAGTAGTCACTATAGAGTGCAGTATAAGATGGTGGTGAGGGAAGCTTGAGTTTGAAGTTTTCATTGGATGACCATATATACACATGCGTCAAATTTTTGAATTATCTATTGATTTCTACAATCAAGAGCTACAATATCAGTAAGCATATCTAGAATTTCTTAAACGAACTCTAGATATAATATGACAAGTGAAGCACTGAATGTTATCAGGATATAGCCAAAAGACTATAATATCATACTAAGACTATGATATGCAACTTTAGGGAGTCTATAAAAGATCTATAAATTGAGATAAATCTTAATCAATTAACCAATTCTAGCTTCAAACTAACCTACATACATCAGGTATTCGAGTTGGACCAAGAAGATTAGGAGCAATAGGATTCTAAAGCCATTTCAAGCAATAGAATTTCAATATGTACACACCTTTGGAATAGGGGGCATGGGAGGCAACAGATCATTAGTAGCTCCTACTGAATGAGCTGGAGGTGCAGCAGTAATGTCCCCTCTAAATTTCTCAGCAATCTAAAATATCAAACACAAAGAATCATACAATAAAGAATCATGAGAGTTATTTGACCTTGTTGAACCAATAGGGAATAGTTAGCTGAAAACTTGAAAACTTACCCATGTTAAATCTTCAAATGCTTCAACCTCTGTTGATGTAATGATCCCTTCATTGTTGAATCAAGAGGATCAACAATAGGGTAAATACCAAGCTCAGATACCAAGCTCAGATATCTAACAAGGGGAGAGCACAAGGGTCAAATAAAAATATAATTAATGTACATTTAAAGTTACACACAGACCTGACGTGACAACAGAGTTGTAGCAGCATCCAAGTGAGCAAATGTTGTGGTAGGAGCAGGATCTGTCAGATCATTAGCAAGCACATATTTAGCTTGAAGCACATAAAATACGAATTTACAATCAAATTGAACATTTATGTCAAAATCCAATATGTATATTCTAGTTGGTTCTTAGGAGATTAATATCAATTGGATCTGCAATAAAAAACCCTCAAGAAGCAAGAGTTTTTTCACCAAAATAACAAGTGATTTGGATATCTAAGACATATTAAACTCAAATCTGAGACTAATCACATATTATCAACATATTCATAGAATGATGTAACCTACCATTTTCAAATCAATGCCGACACACATGTATATTAGTTTTTAGGATATCAATATGGTTTTCAAGAACTAAAATAATGATTTCTAGTTATCAGGAATATACTTTCTCATGAAATAAAATTTACGATACAAAGTTTGACTGCTCTCCATGCTATGAAGGATGACATTCCAGTTGTCTTTGTTTAGAAGGATTCTTATTCATATAGTGAGACATACATATGTTGGCACATGTGAGAGAGCAAATGAAGATTTTTTATGAAGTTGGTGCAAGGAAATATTCAATATGCACATGTGTGAGACAAAATTGAGATAGATAATGGAGGTGGCACTAAGGAATATGCAATATATATCTAGAATAGAGAAGACTGATTGGCACATAGATACAAGAGAAGTTTATGCAATTGACCCTTGTACATAAGCTGCAACACACCATTAAACCTCATGGATAATATGATAGCCCATTCTGTATATCATAACAACAAATAGCTAGGATATACATGAACATGAAGAAGTCGAACCATGGCTATTAATGCACCCACATCAAAAATGCTTCTACTAATTTATTTTCCAGAGATCTTTTGGGAGCTATTCCTTGTTATATCCAACTGAGAACCCGTAACATCACCCCTCCTGGATGATTCACCATGTTTGCTCCTTGAATACATCAAATAGGGTATCATGGTGATAACAGTGAGAAAACCTTTCACACTACATATTAGCCTCTAAAACAAGTGCAGGAGTCCGGATGGAAATACAAACCTCACTTGTAACACATACAAGACCTCATCCATAGAGAAGAACCTACTTATCATGTTTGAACATGACTTAGATATAAAGATAGATATAGGGAAGCCTACTAACCTCCTCAAGCAATTTAGGAGATGTAGCTATTATGGAAATAGTATCTACCTCAATAGGATGGGCCAAACTGATCATGGGAGATAGATACACAAGCTCTATCGCAAGTCTTATTCACCAAGTGTGATAACCAAAATCAACAGTCAGTGTAGAGGAAGAATCCTTGCCATGGATAAGGAGATCGATGTCTTGAATTCACTATTCTTCAATATTCTGTTCTAGCATGTCAAAAGGGAAGGTAATAAATTTGGCCATGATCTAGATGTTGCTGCTAATTTGAAAAATGTAACCCAATCTCTCAATGCTGATCCAGCTATTGTATTTCGGTCAACTATATGTGACCCGATATTTACTGTTGTTTTATGAAAATCATTTATTTGTGGCTTTCGATTTGACAATGTACATTTGTCAAAAGCATACTGAAATCTAGAATATTTTTTCTGTGATAGTATGATTACATTAATATCAATGACAAAGGCTCTTCATTATCAGAAACCTAGGATATGGTCCTGAGATTTAGAGCGACCCTGGAATTAACAAATTAGAACTAGATGGTTATAATATGTTTCTTTTTTCAAAGAAAATAACAGAAATAAAAAATGTTGGTCTCATGCATCAATTCAGCTATATAATATACAAATGCATACTCCAGACATCCTAGAAATTTTATTGTCAGGAGATGTTAGACATATAATATTTCAATATACAGTCAATGATGAAACACTTTATCAAGATTGTAGGTGTCCTCATGTCAAACTTGATATATGGTATTTAATGACAGATAAGGACATAGCATAGGTGGAGGGACTATCAAAAATGAAAGTAACTATGCACAACAGTTAGTACATGCAGCTAGCCAACAATAGATAAGTCAATATGAGAACATCCAGAAAAAAAGATAGAATCAACAACAACATAAAGATAGAATTAGAGAATTGATTTTCCTGACATAGATATCATGTAACAATATCAAAATAATTGAGGTCTCAAAATATTAAATGAGTCAAACCGAAAGATTAAGGTATGTGCATAATCATCTACCATGGTCATGAATGAATCATTTACCAGTGTCGCCTGATTAAGGATCACAAGTATGCATGGATATCTTGTGTAGAATAGGAAGCAAAAAAGACATTCACAATTAGCAGTCTGAATGTATTGAAACAGACTCCATGTACCTGTCCCTCAAGGCATGCCTCTTGTAACTCTATTTAAAAAAAACACAAATGCATAGATGATCCATCACAAATGTAAACATTGCTCAGATGTAAATCTCACAAACAAGATGCTCAAATATAAAAACCACAAACCATTCATAGTGAATGTATTGTCCATAATACTAAGATTCTCCATAACAAAATCAAAAGTAGGTCAAAACAAAATAGGATTGTCATTTGTCAACATTGTCTATGACAATTGACATGAAACAACATTATTTGGATCGGCATGTACTAATAAAAAATTGGATTAAAGAAAAATAATTATATGTGTCATCTCGCTAGACAGTATCCAAGAATGCAGTTATGTTTAAACTTCATATCCTGTAGCAAATGGAAATGACTTTAGATACTACTTTTGTTTTCAATTATGTAATATTATAAGCAATACTTTATGCTCACCTTGGCAATATATGTGTTTTCGGCCATGCTATGACGTTGCCAACAACATCATGAATAGATTGATATTGATCATAAGGTCTCACTAGAGGATCGCTGTCCAACAAAGTAACCTCTACAAAACACCAACAAATGATGAGCCTAAAATTGCACCTCCCACCCTTTTCATAGGGTCAACCTCAGATACTCGACCGAATGCAATTCTAGCATCTGGATCTGTGAAACTCAGCAGATACACATCCTAGAGAAAAATACAGTTTACATAACAAATTTATGTAGACGTAAGATGAAGTGCAATTTACACAAATACAAACATACTTGTCCCTTCTTAAATGATCAACATCTTATATGGAGTGGAGTTTGCATTGATAAGTTTGTCTGCACAATTATTTTATTTTTGTCATAAGTCCATAAAAGTCAACATGGAAAATAATTGATACCACACATCTTGTATAAAATGGATTCATACTTGGCCAGTGCCAACATGTTGTGATTTACTATTTTCTGCTCTAGTTAAGGCAACTCCTCTAATTTTTGGTTGAATTCATCCTTTTATTCTTGAAGTTTTGCATCAAATTCCAACCGTTGTTCTTCAAGCTTATCCTAGAAATGCTTCCTTTGCGCTTCTTCAGCTTCTCAGGATTTATAGTTCTTGCCCCAGATATCAGAAGGTGATGGTCTAAGTCCATAACCACGAACATATCCTGGTCTCTCTTCTCCCATAACATGCCTATAAATTTCATCTGAAGTAACACCAGGTTGTTTTCTTTGCAGCTCTTCTCCTACCTCATATAATTTTTCCTACATACAACAAATCATAGGAGATGAGTTTATACAAAATATATACCTCTTTGCAATTAGTATATGTAACATAATACTATAGGATAGGGTGTGTTGTACCAAAATTTGGTAGATTCAACATCAACTATGCTCCCATATTTTTCACGATGAGTTTTCTCAAAAAACATTATGGGATCTAGTTCTCCGCCTATTTCCTTCTCCATATTTATCATTCAATCAAGGTTATTGTAAATATCAAATAAATGGATGTCATAAAATTGTCTAAATGGATCACAAAAATTACTAACTTACATCATATTTCAGACATGCAAATGACTTGGTTCCAATTGTGTGGCTAACATTTTGGAATTTTCTACTTGTCTTGTTTGTTATAGATTTCCTCTGTGGAAAACATTGCAGTATTGTGCATAGTAATTATCTATGAGGTACTTTAAGTATCAATGAATAGAAAAAATATATATTACCTTTCCATTATTACTCCTCCAATAATCCACAAGAAATTTCCAATGAGACTTGTCCACACGGGGAACAACTTGTTCAAGCTATTGTTCATATGGACTATCTTCTAGGAAGTATAGTCTCCTTAACTCCCACTTGTGGTCCTTCCATTTCTTTCCTAGTCTCTTCATTGTCCACTCCTTTAGATCTGAATCCATTGTGAATTTACTCTACCGACATAAAGGATATCAATTAGAAGCTTCATTTAACCATTTAAAAATAAAATTTAATAATATACCTTCACAAAATTCCATATGGAATCTTTTTATTTGCTGGAAATTGTCTTTAGTCCTCATAGTTTAGTGGACAAAGATTGGGATATCTTGTAATGGTTGTCAGAAAACTTGATAGGTGACATTGGTTTTCACCTACTGGTTGTCCAAATTGATTTTTCTCAATGGGAATTGGATCATCGGGCTTTCTTTTCTAGACTTTCAAACATTGTGTTCGGCCACGTGCTCGATGTTTTTGACCTAAGCATTCATTCATAAAGGATAAAATATATATGGAAAATTATATATCATTAAATGTATCACTATAAATGCAATGATATGAATAAAATGATTACCTAGCCCATGAGAAGGTGTTGTTGTAACATTCAATGACTCAACATGGTGATCAGAGATGTCATTTTGGTCCATGTTATCAGGAAATGCATTGCTATTTTGGTTACTGGAAACTCTATTCTCTACACTTCTTGAATGAATAGACACAGAAGCATTGACATTAGGCACACGTGATAGTTGTAAATTTCTTGATCTTGTAACTTTATTACCACTTTCTTTGTTGTGCTAATTTTGGAACCTTGTTCCCATCTCCTTTTCAGTTGTGCATGTTTGAGAGGATTTCGAACCACCAACCATATTAGAGTTTTGGGGAGACGTGGCTGATTGGGTATTTTTTGCATAGCTAGTAGCAATTTTATTGAATTTCTTTGCTCTATCATTTTGAATTTTAGCTGGAAGGGAAGCTAAAACATTTGTGGAACAATTTGAGGATGATAGGTTCAAAGATTGCCAACAACCATGTCGATTAATGCTAGGTAAATGAGTCGATGTACAAGAGTCATTGTTGTTGTTTTTATCATTCATTGTGGTTGTCTTGTTATGGCAGTTGTCACTGTACTGTTCTCTCACCCTGAGTATATCAAGTCACATAAAAATGAAGACATTTAAAAAAATATTGAAAAACATAAAAGCAATTTTATAATTAATATTTAAAAATGAAAGGCACATATATTTAATCAAATATAATTATAAACAACAGCAGAGACAAGGATAAATTTGATTAAGAAGAATGTCAGACATGCAAAATGCATACACCTAGCTAGAGCACAATGTGAGATAGGAAATTAAAGATATACATCAAGCCAAAAAAGGCTTATATAAGTCAAATAATAATGACAAACTAAAAGAAACATTGGTTGCTATTTTGAAATCTTCTCGTTGAAAACTATCGTCATCATCACTTTGAGATACACTTTCATCTTCCTGCTGAATTTGGGATTGGTCTTTTTCAATTGTTGACCTATCAACAGTGATTCCTTCCATATCCAATCTAACTATGTCACAATCAGTATCTTCATCCTCTGATGTCATTGATGTCCCATCTCTAGTTTCACCTTGCACATAAGCTTCGACATTCTCAATACAATATTGTTCTTCCATGTGGAACATATCTCGTGGGGAAATCTTTATATTAAAATGCCACCCTTTTGCAGTGACATCTTATACATAAAATACTTGTCCAACTTGAGGTTCCACTACAAATGGTTCTCCTATAGTTTGAAGTCATCTCAAATGAACAAGAGTCAACCCATGTTCATCATGCTTGATTCCCTTCTTCGAGTAGATGTCCACCCAATCACACTTAAATAATGCCACCTTAAAGTGTTCATAATAATTGAGCACAATAACATCCTTCAAAACACCATAGTAGGTAACATCTCTAGTAATTGGATTATAGTTAGTGGTTTTAGAATAACAATCAGTCTTAGCTACCAGAAAGACTCCACTATTTTGTGTTGTTTGAATTGCATCTTTTTCCTTGGTATGAAATCTATGACCATTGACAACATAGCCCTTGTACTTAATGGCCAGTTGATGTGGACCTTGAGAAAGAAACTTGATTTTACCATCCACCATCTCTATTCTTAGGAGTGTCTCAATCTAACAAAAGAAAAGTTTGTTAGACTTTATTCATGAAGCATAACAAATTTAATTAGCACAACTAAACTTACATGTTCCTTAAACCATCCATCAAATAAGTTACTATGTATTCTCTGAACCTCCTTTAAGGACTTCTGAGGATGTTTTTTCCTAATGATATCATAGTGCTTCTGGAATACAAAATATGTGCAATATGTCATTGGAATATGTTATAGCATTTTATTAATAGAAGACAATTGTCACTAACTTACTTAATGTAGGGTTCAATTGCTTCACAATTGAATAGTACATGCTTATGGGCTTGTTGCAATGTATGTTCATCCAAGACACATGTTAGCATTTTACCAATATCACAACCTACTGTCGAGAAAATAGACCAATCATCACTGTCATGTGTTGGCTCATTTTCTAAATTTGCTTCATCAGTATCGTTTCTATTTGGCCGATTTAATTTTGTTTCAACTCCATCCAAGTATCTTGAACAAAAAGTTAGACATTCTTCGTCTATATATCCTTCTTCTATTGATCCTTCTAGATATCTTTTATTATGAACATATCCTTTTAGGGTCATCAGATTCCTGATAACAAAGTTGAGGAAAATATTATGACAAATTACATTCCAATAGGTAAAGTCATCACGACGTATGAAAAGTTACCTTTCAATTGGATACATCCAACGATACTGAACAAGGCCAGATATCTTAGCTTCATAAGCGAGATGGACTGATAGATGCACCATTATGTCAAAAAAATATGGAGGGAATATCTTCTCCATCTCACAAAGTGTCATGACTATTGCATTTTCCAATGCAGCAAAATCATTTGGATCTATGACTTTAGTGCACAACCTTTGAAAATAGTGACAAAGATTAATAATACATGACTTAGCATTCTTACTAGGCAAAGACACAGTGATAGCTAATGGCAGAAGTTGTTGCATCAGCACGTGATAATCATGACTTTTCATTGGTAGCATCTTCTGATCCTTTGACCATGCACATCTAGATATATTAGACGCATACCCATCTGGAACTTTGACAGATTTTAGGTGGTTGCAAAATAATATTTTTTCATCTTTTCTCATTGTATAGAAAGCTGGAGGTAGGATGGTATATTTACCAACAGTTTTTGGATGAAGCAGAAATCTGATTCCCATATCCTCCAAATCCTTCCTTGCATTCGAGTTGTCCTTACTTTTATCCTTCAAACCTAGCAATGTTCCAACAATACTCTCACATATATTCTTTTCAATGTGCATGACACTGAGATTGTACCTTACAATGTTAGATTTCCAATATGGTAGCTCAAAAAATATGCTTTTCCTATCCCAATTGTGTGTTAAATCTTTACCTCTCAGCCTTTTCTTACCAATGACAGTTCTTCCGTCCTCCAATTGTGACAAGATTTGAGCTCCAGAAGGAGATTTAGGTGGACACCTAAATTCTTGCTCACCATCAAATGCCTTTGCTTCTTTTCGGAATCTGTGGCTAGTTGGCAAAAACCTACGGTGTCCTCTGTAACAAACTTTACGGCTATGTGGCAACCAACGTGAGACAGTATATTTATTACAATAAGGACATGCTTTGTAGCCTTTAGTACTCCAAACAGATAGATGTGCATATCCTGAAAAATCACTAATAGTCCATAATAAATAAGAATGCATCAGAAAGAATTCCTTGGTTCCAACATCATATGTATGTATACCAGGATCCCATAGTTCTTTCAACTCATCAATCACTAGATACAAGTACACATCTATAGTTTCTGGTGAAGTTGGTCCAGGAATGAGTAGGGAAAACATAAATTTATGATTGCTTCATGTACAACCAAGGAGGTAAATTATATGGAATGATCACAACAGGCCATGTATTGTAAGAAGTACTCATTGTCCCAAAAGGATTAAATCCATCAGTTGCAAGTCTCAATCGAATATTTCTAGCATCTACAGCAAATTCTGGATGCATCACATCAAATGTTTTCCAAGTAGGTAAATCTACCAGGTGTCTTAACTTGTCAGCTTTTTCATATTCTTCTGCATGCCACCTCATTAAGGAACAGGTTTTTGATATCATGAACAACCGCATTAGGCGTGGTATAAGTGGAAAGTGTCTGAGCACTTTGACATGTATTCTCTTGGGTTTTTTTGCAAGCTCATCATCATCATCTGGGATTGTAATCATTTTCCATCTAGATGCTCCACATGTATCACAGACGTCTTTATCACCAGAATCCTTCCAAAACAACATGCAACCATTTGGACAAACATGAATCTTCACATAATCTAAGCCCAACCCCATAATCATCCTTTTTAGCTCATAAAATGAATTAGGTAATTGTTCTCCTTCTGGTAGCATCTTCTTAAAGAACATAAGAAACATAGATGATGCTTTCTTACTCAAGCCATTAAGACAAACCAGGTGATAGAGTTCTAGGATGCAAGCAAGTTTTCTATATTTCTTACACCCTGCATATAATTTTGTCTCAAAATTCTTTAACAAGATATAAAATTTGTCAGCACTGAAATGTTGATCACTAGATGGCTCCACTCCTTCCATATTTCTATCTTCACTGAAACTTGGAAAAACATCATGCAACATATCTTGTAAATTTTCAGCATTTAGGCAATCACCCTGATCAGTTGGAGCATCCATTTGAACATCGGCATCTTCACCATGAAAAGCCCAAGAAATATAGCTTGATAAGAAGCCATGCCCCAATAGATGACTCAATGCAGTCATTCTGGTGACCTGGTATACATTAGCACACTTTCTACAAGGGCATACAATCTTGTCTCCAATCATTGAATGTTCAAAACCAAAATCCAAAAATTTTGATACTCCACATAAGTATTTACTACTCGTTCGGTCATACTCTGCTATCCAAGACTTATCCATTCTATAAAAATAATAAAACATATAACATATATGAGTAAGTATGTCATATCAAAAAAGACTATACAATATGAGAAAATAATAGTGGAATCATGCAAATGAAGTTCACGTGAGCCTATCTGACTAGGCGGGCGCCCAAGCAATTTTTGAAATGCTTATAATAAGGATAAAAGAGCATAGTTATAATAAGGATAAAAGAACATTTATAATGAAATTTATCACTAATTTGTAACATAATTGGATATGCATATTTCTATTTTGTTGTTGGGTTTCGAATGTGTCATTAGATAGGATGGTTTTGTGAATTTGGAACATTCATGGGAACACACACTTCATTTATTGCTTGGGGACATCCCAAATAACTTCCGGTCTATAATTTCTTCTATTTATATTGATGGAACATCTGCTACTACCATCATTATGGATAGGTGCTTGAATTTTATGAACTACAACATAGATTCATTTCTTTATCATCATACTTCTTTTACCAGAAATCATATGTAAACAGTTATAAGCATTCATGTAGCAACTTTCAGTTCCATTCATTAATCTCTATTTACATCCACACATAGGGGTTTACCCCTAAATAGTAACTAAATAAAGGGGTTGGTGCAGCCCTAAACATGCACATAATTAAAATAACTATTAATATAGACAAGTCTAGATAGATAGACAACTAAATACTATACCAACATGGTCTTGCATCAGTAACTGAGAGGACTTTTCATTGTGGCGATATTCTCCTAAAGTTCAGAAAATAAAGTTGCTATGAGGATTGATTACTTTAAGACAAAAAGTGTAAACACAAAACAAGACCGGACAATTATATTTTTTAATTGGACCTAATGTGGTCTTTTTTATGATGATGATGTGTCGCGGAGATCCTCACTGTATTTAGACGAATCTGAACTAATAGGGATCTCATCATCATATTCATCCGAGCTGGTTTGCTCTGTCATGCGCTGATACTGCCATAGATGATCGGGGGTCTCGTTGTTGATGTTGGTTATCCAAATATTGATGGTATTATGGACAAACTGGACGGAGAAAAAGCTTGTCTCTATGGCCCACTAGCATCTTTGTAATCCAATCACGCCAACCGGATTTTGATACAAGATTTCCTGCCAAATCATACTCAACCTCGATAACATGTAAAGAATTACCAAAATTTAGGGTCACTTCACTAGGCATGTAGTGTCTTCCGTTTAGAAAATGACAATGTTTGGGTATGGTTAGTTGGTTTAAGGAACAATCATCTAGGATGATGTTCAATTGTTCTTCATCAGGGAACATTAACATTGGCATAGAGACCCAGTTCATAGTGACTATTGTGGGTGGACAGAGACTGAAAAATATAAGTACTAACAATTGTAAGTATATATAACGATGTTACATATTTTTAGAAAAAGTATGATAACATCATTTAACCTTTTTTTTCTTGTCATAACCAACTTTATTGTGGTGGACATGATAGCTTGAAAAGAAATCTAAAAGAGGAGATCATGTCCTATATCTTTGGAATTGGTCCAATGTTCACTAATCCTTCATCGTTGTGTGATTAGCAGTTGGTAATGAAGATCTATTACCAACCACTTCTCTTATTTAGTCCCACCCAAATTGATGGGATTCCATATTGTTAGTTATCATAACCAAGTTTTCAACATCTAAACCCAAGAAGTTGTCATCAAAATCAACATTGATGGATAGCATGTTAGTAAGAGTTAGACCACTAAAAAAAGTGGTGATTGGATACCCATCACCAAACCCATGATACTGATGTGGAACTTTGTTCACACAAATACATTGAAATGAAGATGGTCCTATACTAGAAGCATCTCCAACTGCATCCTATTCCAACTCAATATAAGTATGTGTAATTTCAGCACACGCCAATGAATTCAAGAGCAATTTTACGAGGTTTTCTCCATCACAGGTACTCTAGTCAAACATGTACAACTCAATAAAATGATAAGCACACCATACAACTTTGCATAATCTTTAGAGATACAGTGAAATTGAAGGAATGGTTTATCTTTTATTTGACAAATTGTGTCTTGAAATAAAACACATAATCAAACTAATGATACTGATGTGGAACTCTATTCACACAAATACATTGAAATGAAGATGGTTCTACACTGAGAACATCTCCATTTGCATCCTATTCCAACTCAAGATAAGTAAGATGCAATTTCAAAACACTCCAAAAAATTTAGGAACAAAATTTTATGAGGTTTTCTAGTGTTAGCAGACGCCTAACAAGATAACATGTTGATTAAACTTCATCACATGTTTCTAGTAAAATTAAAGGAATTGTGTGGCTTTTATTTGGAAAATTATGTTTTAAAATAAGACTCATAATCAAACCAATGATACTGATGCGACACTATGTTCACACAAATTCATTGAAATGAAGATGGGTTCACACTGGAAGCATTTCCATCTGCATCCTATTCCAACTCAAGAAAAGTAAGGTGCAATTTAAACACACTTCAATGGATTTAGGAAAGCGTTTTGAAAGGATCACAAGTAGATTAAACACCTTCACATATAATTAAGCAACAATTGCCAACTATCACATCAGAGATCTAGTATGGTGTCAAGCAATATTGGTACTTGCGTGATAAAAGACCATTTACCATGTAAGTTTAGATTTACAACTAGGGAAAGCATATAGTTAGGATCATTCAATGTAGATTTACAAGTGTGAAGTTTTTACGTGTTTTTCCCTTCTATTTCTACTACTTAGTATAGATAAAAGAAATACATATTCACATTGTGTTGGAACAACCAGATGAGGAGGTACCCCATCTATCAAACAATGATGATTGATGAAACATCTCTATTATGTAAAAATTATATCATCTCTACATATCTGAATGATAAAAAAATTTATCTCACTGTAGTTACCATCACACGAGCTTCTTTTGATGGTTTGTCATGGTGGCGACTAAGGAAATGTAAAAGGTATGGAGCTGGAGGATTCGTAGTTGTAGATATTGGAGGTAAAGATAGAGTATCATGTGATATTGAGATATATGATGTTAATTTTTTCTAACTTTATGCAGTAGGCATGCATTTATATAAATGTTTTAGTGTTTATTGTTTCTCTATTGCTTGCAATTATACTTGATGATGGGGCTTCATTAATGGGGGGTCATGATTGTTTTGTAGGCTCATGTTCACATTTGAGGCACTATAATGGTAAGGCGTGATTATATTTAGGAAGCCTCCAATGGCCATGTCCATGCAAAGACACCAGTTTTTCATTGTAGGGCCATGATGTGCATGAGGCGGCCATTTATAAAGCTATTTGGTTACAAATGCATGCTTGAGTCTCGACCAAGTAGTCCATATTAATAGATTAGCAGTAGGATAGTTCTCTTTTACAAAGAGCCTGTAGTTTTTCAATATAAGAACCTATTCAGAAGATTTTGATGATATTCTAGCATTTATAATTGCAGGGGTGAGATGTAATTAACTTTAGAGGAATGGTTATTGTACTTAATTGATACCCACCATTCATGATGTCATTGGAAGTAAAACTTAGTGCAAGTCTGTAGCTTAGTATGTCAATTTAATGTCTTTTGAATCTAACATGATGCTTTTATCTAGAATCTAGATGCAGGGCCATGATGTTTTTAACTCATATTGAAGGGTCATTCACGATCCTCATACTTAACTCAACAAATGCCAAGAGAACAATCAACATTGGAGTTTTTGCAGGCTACTCTCTCCTTTCTAAAGAACTAGCTCTATCCTAGGACAAAAAGGTATTCTATTCTGACTACTTATTGACCCTAAAAGTTTGGTTAATCACGTAATTTCATCTATTTTTGTGCTACTATGTTTAACTATAACTATGCATCTACAATGCAGTTTTGAGCTATTCCTTTAACCTTTTCTTTTCCTCTAATCTTACAATCTTCTTAATATGAGTTGAAACCAAAAATAGGCATGAAGTGCATGTCAGAATGATAAATTTGTAAAATGTTACATCTTGTTGTAGATACTCTAGCCATTGATGTAAAAAAGGGTGTGTATGA
Organism: Alisma plantago-aquatica; assembly: GCA_963693085.1. Classification (NCBI taxonomy): domain Eukaryota; kingdom Viridiplantae; phylum Streptophyta; class Magnoliopsida; order Alismatales; family Alismataceae; genus Alisma; species Alisma plantago-aquatica. Next base: position 1,069,957,141 of record OY856410.1, read on the forward strand.
GAACATACGACTTCCTTGCATAAAAAGTGCAGGGGATATTGAAAAGAATAATTATCTAGAGTTTTCAAACTTTCCCTTCCTTAATAAGTTTTTGGAAAAGGAATTTTCAAAAGTCGTTAGACTAAAACTAAAGATAAACTCTACAACATTTGCATTGGTAACTGTTAAGAAAATTCATTTTAAATTCACCTTTGTATGTTTCACTCATGCATTACATAATTTATTACTAATCCTAGCCTCAAATTAGTTTGTCTAGTTCATCATTGCTCTAGTTAATTTTAAGATCTCCCACCCTAGGATCCATCATTATTCCTCATAGTTCCCAAAAAAGTGAAAGAAAGCAACGTGAACAGACTTTGTATGTTCATGGATATTCAATGGATGTATTCATTTGTAAGATCTACAAAATATAGATAATATATTATTGTTAGGACCTACCAGTAGCAAGTTTTTCTTTGTTTCTATATTTGAACGTGTAGTATATCACAAATCAAATTAGTTCAATGGATTGTATGTTATAATTGGCATCTCTATATGGCTAATGACTTGAGATGTACAAGAACAACTTTGAAGAGGTTTATTTCTTGCCAAAAGGTTCTTATTGAGAGAGTGAACAATACTTTTGTAGATGCTATTCTAAAGAGGGATGCTAACACTAACAAGGAACATGGATGATCCAGATATACTTTAGAAGCCTAATTAACTAAAGCTTACATGGTGTTTTAGAACAATTTTTTATATAACGCACCAGTACTACAATCACTGAACAGACCAAGATCAACCCACATACCTTGCGCAGATTGTGGTGGAGGACAAAGCTACTACGCTCCTCTCCCAGCCAATGGCGCTCCTCTCCCAGCAGATGGCACTCCTCTCCCAGCCGTTGCACTCGTGCTTTCAGTTGGCGACAATGGGGAAAACGAATGACTCTCTGTATGAAAATGGTGGGGGAAGAGGATCAGAGATACATATGGTTGGGACTCACCGGTAATGTCTCACTCTAGCGCTGAAAACTTGGCCATCCATGGCCGGCTACTTGTCACTCCACCATCGGCAACCGCGACAACTTGGCACTCCTTCCACCGGCAACTGGCACTCCGCACGCTGCCACCAGTCCACCAAAACCTAGGGCGACGATCGCTCAGGACTCTTTATCTCCTCCATGTGCATGATGGTCTAGCTGGTGAGTGAGGAATCAGGGACATGGAGAGAGTGGAGAGATCAATCTCCCTCACAATACTCGTGATCTGTTTGTGATCTATTGGAGCGTGAAGGTAAAGTGATGGAGCGTGTGGGAAGTAAATATTGCATTAGCAACTACTTTCTAATTTGGTATGGCAATTTAAGATTGTTACTAATTAACAACAAAAATGCTTTTAATGTTATGTCCTTTTTAGAAACTCTATAATAGGTAGTTTAGAGGCATTTTAATTAAAAATGCTTGTATATTAGAAAGATAGTGGCTTTTTTTATAAAATCAACTTGAATAAATGCCACTAATGGGCAATTTTGCTATAGTGTGGACAAGATCTTCTCTGAATAGTAAGGAGAGCTACCCTTGTCCAAGTATTTTGACACCAAGAAAGCCCTAGCAAACCATCTCAACTTCTTCTCTCCGACTAAGTCTGCTGAAGTCACCAAGGAGCGGGAGACTCTCCTCACTGGGCGCTTCCTCAATGGGCTTCATTCATGTCTTGTTATTGTTCGACAACTACTCTTAGTTGATGCAACCCTTCCATCCATGGACCAGGCATACGCATGCTTGGTCCAGTCTGAAATTCTTGCTCCTCACATTTCTTGTACTGTTAAATATGAACCCAGTAATGGTTGTGGTGGCTATAGGTCATAGTTGTGGACAAGGCCAAGGCCCAAACTGCAAATATTGTGACAAGCTGGGCCACACTAAAGATATATGCCACTCAAAGCATTCATATCCATCACACTGTGGGAGAGGATGTGGCAGAGGCTCTTCCCAAGTTGCACAAGCACCTGCCCACATTGGTCAAGCATCTGCTCCGATAATTAGTCGTACACTTCCTCCACCACATGCATCCTCTCAAACTTCTCATGTCTAATTATCTCATGAGGAATGTGAACGTTTTTTCCAAGCTGCCAAATATTATGGTGATTCTCCCCTCCATAACAACACTTCTATCTCTTCAAATTGGCAAGTCGGGGATTTACCTTGTGTCAGTTCTTCTGCCCACCTAGAAATTGCTTCTCAAGGTAACTTTGGGACATCCATGTTGTTTCCAATTCTAACTGGATTATGGATTTTGGTGTGACTCAGCATATGACTGGTATGTTCCATCTTTTAACCACATTTGATTCATTTATCCCTCATTCATATGTCACCATGGCAGATGGGTAGGTTAAACGAGTAACTCGGTGTGGCACTATTTCTATCTCTTCTCAAGTCAAGTTGATTATTGTTCATTTTGTTCTAAATTTTCCATACAATTTGATCTATGTAGCAAAAACTATTGATTCTCTCAAATGTTTTGTAACTTGTGATCCCTCTAGTTTTATTTGATAGGATTGGAGGAATTTGACGATGATTTGGTAGGAAATGCGATCTGGTAATCTCTACTACTTCTCAGCCCCACCCTCTAGCCAACCACAAGCCCTTCTTGCCTCCACACCACTTTAGATGCATCTACATCAGGGCCATTTACCTCTAGACAAGCTTAAACTATTAGACAGATCTTTATCTTCTTGTTCTTTCATTCAGTATAATGTCTATCAGCTAGGAAAATACCATCTTGTGTACTTACCGGCCCCTATCTGTAAACAATCATCTTATATGTTTGACTTAGTTCATAGTGATGTTTGTGGTCCATTCCGAACTACTAGTTACAATGGCTATATCTATTTTCTTACATTTGTGGATGATTTTTATAAAATGATATGGCTTTACTTACTTCACACTCACCCCCATTCATCATACTGATACTATGGTCTCATTGTCTGGTCCATTCATCCAACTAACACCACCACCATCTCCACCATTGACAACACCAAACCAATGCATGGAAGATGAGTTACTAACTGCATCTTCTTCATCATTGTTAGTTTCGGACCAATCCAATATACTAGTAGCACTACATGAAGGTGTACCCTCTTACACTATCAAGCATCACATTTTTAACACTTGTCATCTAGCACATCATTCTTCTTCTACCTGATCCTTTGTTATTGCTCTCAACACAACATATGTTCCTAATATACCCAAAAGGTTGTCACTTCCTTTTTTGTGAAGTATATATGATTCATCAACGCTCATGTGGATACTATCCACAACAAAATGACATTGATGAGTGTAAAAATTATCATTTACTTGACATCACACACTTTCTTCTCATTCACACCATATTGCCTAAGTCTTTTTGGTTTGATGCAGTCCTCGTTGCTTGCTTTCTTATTAACTGTTAACCTTCCTCTATTCTCAAGAAGTTCACTCCTTTTTCCATTATTTATCCTCAATCCACATTGTTCCCTCTACCACCTTGGGTTTTTGGTTGTGTAGCCTTAATTCATAATTTTGATCCCAAGGCAGACAAGCTTTCCCCCCGAGCTATTCAAACGGTGTTTCTCCGTTATCCTTGTTCTCAAAAAGGATACAAGTATCTTGAACCTAATTCTAGAAGAAACCATATTTCTAAAGATGTTACCTTTCATGAGGATGAAATGTTTTTTTATCTAGCTCACCCCCATTCGTCATATTGATACTATGGTTTCACTGTCTGATCCATTCATCCAACTAACACCACCACCATCGACAACACCAAACCAGTTCATGGAAGATGAGTTATCGATTGCATCTGCTTCATCATTGTCAGTTTCGGACCAATCCAATATACCAGTAGCACTACATGAAGGTATACACTCTTGCACTATCAAGCATCCCATTTTAACACTTGTTGTCTAGCATTTCATTCTTCTTCTACCTGATCCTTTGCTTCTGCTCTGAACACAACATACGTTCCTAAGTGTCCAACAGATGTTTTGTGCCATCTTGGATGGAAAACTGCCATGATGGAAGAAATACAGGCTTTCCACATAAATAAGACATGGGATCTTGTGACTCCATTAGAAGGAAAAAATATTTTCAGTTGTCGATGGGTTTTCTTTATAAAGCATAAGTTGGATGGTTCAAGACATTCTCTCCGGTGACAAGGATTTCATCCGTTCACATCCTTATCTCCCTTACATCTCACCTTAATTGGCCTCTTTACCAACTCGACATCAAGAATGCATTTCTTCAAAGAGATCTCCTGGAGGAAGTCTACATGAAGCAACTACCTAGATTTGTTGTTGAGAGGCATCTTCTCACAAAGTATGTCATCTATGATGATCTCTCTATGGCCTCAAATAGTCTCTAAGGGACTGGTTCAGCAAGCTAAGTGATGTCCAAACTCAACTTAACTTTTAGAGATCATCCAAAGACCACTCCTTGTTCTTCTCCAAGTCCCTCAAAGGCCATGTTCTTGTTTTTTTCTATGTTTATGACATCGTCGTCACCAGTGATGATGTGAAGGGGATATCCCAGGTCAAAAAGTCTATGAGTGCACATTTCCACACAAAAGACTTGGGTATCCTATGCTACTTCCTTGGAATCGAAGTCCTCCGCTCAGCCTCAGGAATAAGTCTGTCACAAAGATGCTACGTCTTGGATCTTCTTCAAGAAGACAACAAGGTAGAAACCAAACCAGTCTCTACCCCTATGGACTATCATACAAAGCCTATGCCTGACGGAAAAATCTTTAGTGATTCAGAGAAGTATCATCATATAGTTGGGAAACTGATTTACTAAACTATTACTCTACCTCATATTACCTATGTTGTTGGGGTAGTCAGCCAACACATGAGTGCACCACTACATGTCCATTGGTCTAACGTTCAACACATTCTTCTCTATCTAAAGAGTGCTACAGGATGAGGATTGCTCTACAAACGTCCTAAGTCCAAGGTAATCTCCTTCTCCAGATATGCAGATGCAGATTGGGTTGGTGATTCTAAAGACTAACAATCAACTTCTAGTTATTGTGTAATGATTGTCACTCACCCAGTTTCCTGGAGGAGTAAAAAAATGGGTTGTAGTAGCTCGCTCCAGCACTAAGGTAGAATATCGGGCCATGGCTCATGTATGATGTGATCTACAGTGGGTTCGGTCCATATGACTGAGTTTGGAATTCCTTTTCAAACTCTAGCTACTCTATATTGTGACAACCAGGTAGCTTTACACATAGCTAATGATCCAGTCTTCCACGAGCGCACAAAACACATTGAAGTTGACTATCATTTTGTGTAGGACCTCATCAAAGTCAAGTAGATCATTACTCCTCACATTAGGATAGGTGATCAAGTTGCAGACATCCTTACCAAACATCTTCCTCCTACTTTATTCTAGTATATGGGTGTCAAGTTGGGACTTCAAAATGTTTACTCTCCAACTTGAGGGGGTGCATTAGCATATTTGATTAGTTGGGCTTAGGCCCATTGTATTTCCCTTTTCCCTATTTATCCCATGTACTCCCTAGCTCCTATATATAGGAGACATGAAACTCTTATTTGTTTTACTAGAAGATACTCCTTTCTACAGGGATAAACTATGGGTGTAACCATGGTCACTAAAATTTGCATGAAAGGTACTGAAGGTCACTTTGGAGTGAGAGAAAGAGACACAATAATCTTAGGCATGTGGTTACTCCCAAGGGATTACTAGACACAAAATGATGTTTTAAATGCAACCCTCAACATATCCAACTGGACAAAAGAATTTGATTATATATATGATCAACGATAAGAATATGATTCTATTAGAGAGTCTATTTAATTATATAATTGAAATGTTGGATCTATTTGTAATATGGGCCCAATTGTGTCTTGTCCAATTAGAGTTTGTTTCCTCCTTATCCTATTTATAGGCGAGTGGGGTTTCCCTTCTATGAATAAAGAAAATTTATGCAAAGGAGAATTCCCCATCACATAGTTTTTTTAGATGGTATCAAAGAAGCTTTTCCTGTTCCACCTCGAACCCTTAGAGGTTGATGGGATGGTGGAAGTTTATTGGGTGGTGGAGGTAGATGCGGTGGTGAAGACTGATGAGTTGGTGGCGGTAGATGGTGGGGTCAATGGGTGGTGTCTGTAGTGGGGAGGATAGGGGGCATGCTTTGATAGAGGGATGGAGAGTGGGGGTGCAAAGGAGAAAGATTAAGGGGGGTCAAACACGTCTGATATTGTATAGAATAAGAAAACCTTTATTTCATGTGTTAAAAATAAAATACAAGTGACTCTCTTTTATAGGAAAAGAGAGAAAGTGAAGAGTAGGAGCAGGCAATATGAGACAAAAGAAAGAGCTAAAGATAAGATGATTCCAAAGCATAAATAAAACAAAAGGCATAAAATCATATATACTAATAAAAGCAAACCACCAAATCCTACCCTTGTGGTCAATAACCGCCGCTAGGTGTTGCTTGGATGCCTGTAGGGATTTATTACCCTTTCTTTTTCTAGGATCCATCTCCATGGAGAGTCTCCATCAAGTTCATCTTGAATTTGTTGTTGTTGTTATATCTACATGGGTCACCATACCACCATCATGATTTGTTGATTTTCGATCCGCCACTGCTACACTATTTGCCACCATCATCTACATCATTTACAATCTACACCATCGTCATCTACATTTCTTCCACTGTTTTTTATCTATATAGACGTCATCATCAATATTTGTTGATCTACACCGTCATCATCATCCATGCTACCACCATTGATATCTAATCCCAAATCTTAAAAAGATCTCCTTTTTTAGCTAATATCGGGACATCATCCCTATCTTTCTATGGTGGAGATCTAAAGGGATTCATCCACCCTTTCTAATTTTATTGGGATTTGTTGTTGTTGTTTTTCTGCTAACACTGTATGTCATTGTTTGACACAACACGTAGTAGAGTTCTACTTTATTCATGACTTGGTTTGCAAAATCTACCTGAAAAAATGGTGTCTCACATGTGATCTATCCTACTTCTACCACAAGATTCATCAACTAACATGACATGTTGCCTACTTTTTTCTGGAAATGACCTACTACATGACACGGGGTGTCTCCCAAATGACATGACATGTCACCTAATACTATTTCTACATCATCTACTACTATTCTATTACATGGCAGACACTTCTATACTTAGCTAGTCCCTACATTTATCCTTACCTACAATATGTATCTTTCTTTTCTAGCAATTTTATATGATTTTTGTTCATTTACCCCCACCCTTTCCAGCCCTACATATATATTGCCTACCTCCTCAATTTTGTACTACCGACCATATACATATGTGCCTACTAACTAAATAGGTCCTTAATCAGATCTAATTTTTATTCTAATTCATAATGTGGAGGGGCTTTGTCTCCTCCCCCCCCCCCACATCACTCTATGATCAACATGTTTTTCTACCCAAATATATGTAAGGGGGTCATGCTGTACACTGACTCAAGTTATCGATTACCTCCTCTACATATTTATCTACATAAACACTACCTTTATCATTGTTTTTCAATCTTTACCCCAACTAGTCTCTTGACTCTTTTTGTGCTTGATGTGAGGGGGAGAAAAGAGGATGATGAGTAGAGGGAAGAGTGAGATGGAGGAGAGAAGATGAGGATTTTAGTTGTGTTTCTCTATGGATCTTCATACTACTTTTATTGCTACTATGTGATCTTGCTTTTTCTGCTATGTGGATCCTTCTACTACTATTATTTGTCTTTCTACCTTATGTAGAGCTTGTGAGGCTCATTTCATCATCCAAGTTGAATGTTTCTACGAAGTTGTTTACTTCACTTATGTGATTTTTTCATTGTTTTCTATCCGACCACATATTTCTTGATACTTGTGCTATGATTAGCAAAAAAATACTGATTTGTGCTCATATACTATCTATTGTCGGTGCCCTATTTAAACATTAACTCTTTATCCATACTCAAACGCATTGACAATTGTTGTTTTTTTGACCCATCAATCTCTGAGGAATGTGTCCCAACACTCTTTAGACTATGATATTTTCTTCTATGATGAAAAATATAATATGAAAGGACATGATGAAGTTTTTTGTAGGCAATTTACATACCTATAATGGAGATTCATACTTTTTTACTTCTAATCTTCATCTAGGATGGATATTCATACTTTTGTGCTTCTATTGTTCATAATGGAGTCTTTTACTTCTTATTTAGTGTGTTCACTGGTCTTCGATCTGACTACATTGTCTACTTTATGCTACTATGTTCCAACACTCTTTGTCTTGTCTATGCCATACACATGTTAACTTTTTTCTTGTCCATACTTTTTATACAAATTGACTACTACTTCTTGTGTTTTGACACTCTCTGGTCTTGTTTTCCAACACTCTCTGGTCTACTTCATGACGACAATGACTGAGATGAAGACCAACATGCCTATCGATTGATGTTTACTTCTACTCCAGATACCACTTCACAATGACCAAGAAACTCCTACTACCTTCCTGATTACCCAATTTGAGATTATCTGCTCGAGGGGAGTATTTGGTTGATTTATTATAATGTTGAAGGGGAGAAACATTTGTTTATGGGCTTGGTTTTATCTTTTGTTATTTTTCTTTAGTCTTTCAGTATATTTGCAAGTTGAATTGGAATTCTCCCAAGCTCTAGTTTGAGGGGGGTATTAAAGAGTTTATTAATTAATTAATTAATTAAGTTGTTGGGTATATTTGTAATATAGGCCCAATTGTGTCTTGTTCCATTAGGGTTTGTCTTGAGTTTATGCACTTCCTCCTTATCCTATTTAAAGGACAGGGGGATGTCCTTAAATCAATAAGAAAAATCTACACAAAGTGGAATTTTCCATCATATTGTTTATTCACATCAATGTCAATGACAAAGTCACATGACAAATTGGAAAATTTTGACTCCATGTCTATCATGAGTAGAAGTCAGATTCTTACCATTCAAACATCCAATTACCTCAACAAGAAGTTTGCCAACCAAAGTGAGCATTCAACTCATGAACTATTCAATGAGGCTATCTTATGCCAGGGTCTCAATTAGACCTATCAAATGGGAAGGTATGTTGGGTTTGGGTTGGGTCGTTGTGAGTTTGGGTCTCGTAGGTGTGGGTCAAAAATATGCAATTCTAAATAGGTCGAAAAAGATAAATCCAAACCCGACCTAATGTGTTGCAGGTCACCCGCAAGTGCCCATATAATGTGTGTTCAATAAATAATGATTTTGTAAGTTGCTACTGTAATGGTAAAAGAAGATCATTCAATAATGTTTTCATGTGAAGTATAGTACAACAAAAACCACTTACTCTACATTGTCTCTATCAAATAAAATAGTATGTTATATATTTACAACCATTCAAGCACATACATATTTTTAGGTCAAATTCTCTAATGTACAATTATAATCATCTAATGTATGTTTATGATCAATAAACTAGAGTGAGTAGCTGGTACGATAACTCTAGATTAAGTTAATTTGATAGAGCAATCAATTATTGTAGTAGAGTTGGATTTATTTTCTCAATATCTCTCTCATATCGAATCTTGTTGGACAAGTTCGAGTTTGTACTGGAACTCCTCAACAATTAATGTTTAGTATAGATCGTCTTATTTATTTTAAGTACTATTTGTAGGGTTATAGGGGAGGTAGAGAAGCCAGTGGAAAGAAAAATTTTCTCCTCCCCAAACCCAGAACAAGGAAACGCGTCAACGTCTATACAATAGGAAGGGATGGTTTGTGGAATCATACCTTGTCCCAAGGCTTGATCGGAGACAATACCTCGCGGCTTGCGTGGTCTTCACCTCCAGTCTTGGACGGTGTCTGTGCAGCTCCTGCTCGCACCGAGACTGACGACTCCTGGTCTCACCGGGACTGTCAGGATTGACAGCTGTCCTCCGAGCGGCAGAAATCTCCCGCCTCTGAAGTAGTCCACACGGACCACCTGGAACTCCAATCTCCTTGTCTCATAAGGAATTGGAAGGAGTCGCACCCTCCTGTCAGCGTACTAGTCACTGACACACTCTCCTACCACCATTTGCTTTGTCTAGTTGTCTTTCCCTTGTTGTGCCTCCTTTATCAGGTAACACTTGCTCGGGCTCTCTCGGTTACCAAAACCTGAGAGAATGACAACTTTATAGAGCAACGGGTTGCACTGAGTTGTACTTTGAGAAGCCCCCAATACCCCATATATATAGGAGGTTCATGGGACAGGGTTCTCTATCCCGGGAAATGTGGGACTAATACAGGAGTAGAAGGGTTCGAGATTTTCCACAAAAAACAACCAACTACGCAACCTGAACCGATTATTTCATTTCTGAAACGGTCGGTTGACACCTCAACCGATCGGTTGGGACCCATGAAATGGTCGGTTCACTTCTAAAACAGTCGGTTCATGGTCCTGGTCAGTTCCCGATTGACTTTTCCTCTTTTGTTTCTAATTGGTACCTAATACCAATCCTTGTTCCAATCAAATTGGGCAAGTGAAACAAAATGAAATTTCTCACCAACCTGACTTTCCCAACTTGCTCGGTTGGACCAGTTGAATGGATCATTTCAACACTTGAAGCGATTGTTTCACCCTGTCCATCAGCCGATCGACTCACCATCTGAACCGATCGGTTCACCAAGCTCAACCGATCGGTTCATCACATGAGCCGATCGGTTGGGAGTGCAGATTATGCAGAATCAGTCAATTGCAGTTTCAATCAATTCGATACTCTAATCAATCAGTCCAACACCTTGAACATTATGATACTGAGCTATCAATTGATTAAGTGTTTAATTGAACTACTAAACTCCTTTAGTAATCAATCTAAACATTGTATGTGGACAAAAATCCTCTTCCAGGTTAAATCCTATGTGTGTGACCCTGCAGGTCCTTTTCACGTTGGTAGTGAAAGTCCATAACATTTATGACTTCACAAGCAAAGAGCGGTGCCTAGTCACACATCAGTGCTACCCAAGTGAAATAGAAAGTTGAAGAACAACTTTCAATCCTACAATACGTGAATGGTGTTACAGTGAATGTATAATTCCTTTGTCACTGATATCCCGAATGAACTCGAGGCATGGAACAGTCATCATGTCAACGTTCATTCACTTTCTTGATTTCAGAGTAGATTGGAAGAGATATGTATGACATCAATATCACATACTGATTCACACATACGTGCATGCCTTTCTCAATCCTACTCATTAAGTGGCCATGGATATCAAACTCCCTTAGGAGGGACAAATCCCATATCTATCACTCACCCCTCAAAAGCCCCATGTGTCAAAGCCACCCAATCATCACCTTTATAACAACCCATGTTTCAGGACTGCGTTTGATGATGTCAAAGTGTGCCCAACGACATGTGTTGTGTGTAGTGATTTCAGGTCAAAGAATCACACTCACCACCATCACTGTGAGTACTGAATGTGATTACCATGTCATGGTTCCATGTGTCAAACTCACGGTGGGTCTCTCCGGTACACTTGTTCTCTAACAAGTACCTATGTGTTTGGTTTGATATCTCTATATCATGACTAATGAGATTCTGTCATCAACCAACACCACAATCTAGTCTTGTGTGTCATTGTTGTCTATCTACCTTCCACAATGACATCTGACTAGGGACATAACAATAATGTACAAACTCTTAGCATCCGTATGATCTCATCATTCAGGTCCTCAACCTGAAAGCATACGTCATTGAGTATTGTCATTCTCTAGACATTCAATCTATTCTATCACTATCTCATATGACTGAACCAGAAAGAATTGGAAGCTTGCCTTTGATGTTTAGTAAATCATTATCCCACCAATCATCCCATGATTGGCTCTCAGGGCATACATACCAACAGACTCCCACTTGCATTGTGAGCCAATCACCCTTGAATCATATTCATAGCAATCTTCAAACACGTCCCACATGTTGCTGTGCTCTAGTGCAAACATAGTGAGCTATGGAAACACCTTGCCAAAGTAAGTTTTTAACTATATGTCTCTCATCTCTTCATTTTACGTCACACGTATGAGATGGACTTACCGTAATATGTGATCTAATATTCCTTTGCTAACCTTTAGCCACATTGCATGATCAAGGATTCCATACTTGTCATCAATGAGTGGAATATCTATAATTTCATCTCATGAACTTCCAGATCCATATAGTATCTATTGTTCTCTAACACACGGATACTTGGCATTTCCCTTTTTAAATGGTTTTATTGGAACACTTCCAATTATCAACAAACTTTCACTTTTATATATATCTTATATATATTGCGATTAATTTTATGTCCTTTTCGGAAGTTCACATCAGTGTAACTCTTTACATTGAACTCTTCCTTATCTCCATAGAACTAGTACTTCTCAAGTACTTATCAAGTTCTCATGGTATTCCAGTAACCCTTACTGGAAATATACAGACATCCACTCATCATGTTCCACATACGAGTTATCAGGATGAGTACATCATATTGCCATGTCCTACATACAAGATGATGAATGCATTTTGTTCTTGCCATGTCGATACATGCAAGATAATGGGATAATTACATACATGATAGATCCATATCTATTCTTAGTGTTCTATTCTTCATAAGAATTGGACACTTGGCCTTGGGATACTAACTCCATGTAACATGGACAAGTTTTCTCCCACTGAGTCTGTGCATACTGAACCCTTCAGTACAGATTGCCAATGTATGCTTTCTCTTTTCAGGTCAAGAGGTTTTCGAGAACTATCTCTATAGATCTCTATTCCTATCACATAGGAAACATCTCTATCTTCCTTAAAGATAATTTCCACTTTTGGATTTCCATTCTAGAACATTTCCATTTCACATCAACATGTGGAATGTGAACACGCTCCCACTAAATCACAGATCCCTTCTTTATCTTTGACATATCAGTCAAACCCTTTGACTATATCATCAAAGTAAAGATCCAATTCTGAGTTGCTTGTACTCAATCAATCACATTGATTAGTCCATTGTAACTTATAGACTTCATTTGCATTAGTGGATTCATAAACCTTATAGGTTGTGTCACGTACACATCCTTGTTTTATTCCTCATAGGAATGCGGTTTTAGTATCCATATGCCAAATGTCTTAGTCATTAAGTTACAATCAACAAGCATCATCCTTCTCAAAATGTTATCCATGTGTCTTAACACTTAAGACTCATTTGCACTTATGGATTTCATCCAATGGGTGCTACCATCAAGGTCATACGGTATGGTTCACATGGATGTCATTTAGGATGTAATGGTCATAAACCATAACTCAAAATTCGGTTCCTCATATTCATCTAGATAGTTGACTCATCACATGAACAACTCATCACATAGATAAACGAGGTGTATCTGTCAAGGATATAAGAACTTACAACTCCTTGTGATTCTTAATGTCCTTTATTAGTGTGGGGTATTCTTTTATTAAGAAGAATTCAGTTATTTGATAATCATTCTCTATACCCTTAGAGTATGATTCCTTCTTGATTTAGACATCACCATGCCTTAATCATGAGTTCACTATGATACACTGTCATAATCACTCATAAGGATATCAAACATTTGGTCCAAGTATTTCATTCATTGATCTCATCAAGAATTAACACTTTACCAAATTTGCACTTCATCTATGATAATCTTGAACACTTCAAGATATTCATATTGGTATTTCTCTAAACACCATTTGAAGTATTAGCATTTGTTCCAATAGGTATGTAAATACATCACATGTATTATACCTAATAGGATAATCATTCTCCCACTACCATTAGTGAAGATTGATTAATCATGTTCAAGATATTCATGTCTCTTACTGGTTCTCTAACCAAAAGAGTCTAGATTTATCCATCACATGGAAACTAGAAATGAATTTCTCATGATTTATGCTAATTTGATTGCTTGAGTCATCAATAACTTTAGGTGTCATTTTATCTTATGCATATCAAATACCACAAGATAAACAAGGCATTGCCATAAAGATCATATCTTTGAGATTGAAACATCAACTTTATTAATTGCCATCATTGTCATACAATATGCAAAAATAAAGTGTTTCTATCTATTGGCAAATATGAAATAGCAGTTCATAATTGTATTACATGCCTTTTAGGCTGAAAATAAACTAAAGTACTCCTATCTATGGCGGCTACACTTGCCCCATTGATTGAGTGCTTTACACTTTACATCTTGGTATCATATACCTCAAAAGTGTTACAAGTTTACTTTCATGACACCTTTAAGTAGAGACATTTGTCGCCTCCTTCTTCTTTTGTTCTTCCAGATAGAGAGGACAATTCCTTTTCCAATGTCCTGGCTTTTGACAATGGTGGAAATTGCCTTTCTTGGTCACGCCTCCCTTGGCTTTGAGAGCTGAAGACGACTTGGGCTCCTGGCTAGCATCAGAACCTTTCTTAGCTTTTCCCTTGCCCTTGTGCTTGGACTTGCCTTTCTTACTCGTGATCACCATCACAGACTTAGGCTTGTCCTTCTTCATCTGTGCCTCAGTTGTCCTCAACATGCCCAACAACTCTGACAGTGGCCTATCAAAGTTGTTCATGTTGTATTTCATCACAAACTGACTGTAGGATTCTGGCAACGATTGCAGTATCACGTCAGTAGCCAACTCTTGGCTCAGTGGAAATCCCAGCCTTTTCAGGTTCTCCACATACCCAATCATCTTGAGTGTGTGAGGACCAACTGGATCTCCTTCTGTCATGACACACTTGAACAGTGCCCTTGAGACATCGTATCTCTCTTGACGTGCTTGATCTTCATACATGTTCCTGAGATGCTGAATCATCTCAATGACACCCATGTTCTCATGTTGTCTCTGCAACTCTTGGTTCATAAAGCACAACATCAAGCACTTTGCATCAATGGCATCATCAGAATGCTTCTTGTAAGCATCCCTTTCTGCCTTTGGTGCATCAGGAGTAGGTTCCTCTGGAATTGGAGTATCCAGGACATAGAGCTTTCTCTCTTGAGTGAGAACAATTCTCAATGTCCTATACCAGTCGTGGAAGTTTGTCCCATTTAGCTTGTCCTTTTCAAGGACCGATCGCAAGGAAAAGTGATTGTTGTTTGTTGCCATTTGTACTACAAAAGGAAATATGCAATTTTAGTTCAAAAACTCATTTTTTTGACTTATTTGATTGATTTGAAAAGTTGACGATATAATTAGGCCTTTAATTAATTATCGCTCCCACTATTTTACTTCAAATTGATAGCCCTCACCATCAATTCAGAAGATTGCAGTGTACAACCTTCTAGTGGGCAAGATCCTGAAATCCTCTAAGTCATGGACCAACTAGGGCTGTCACCCACAACTTAGATCTCTCAGGTAGGCAACTCTTGCCAATTGCATCATATGCAATTTTTGATAAAATGTCATATGCAACTCCTTGCCATGATCACCCCCATGCCTCAAGGTACTAGATCCCATCTAGATCACCTTGTTAAGTCCGACCTAAAGAAAACACGATGAATATGCACCCTGCTAGGGCAGACCCACATATCCATCCTTCATGCTTCCACGAGATAGACGGTGCACCACTCTAGGGCATGCCCACACTTAGTCGATCAAGCTTTTCATGTGTGTCGCATTTGGAAGGCATCTAAAACTTAATATTTAATGAGGGATTTTGTTTCATATACATATTCATATCCAATCACCACAATATATAGTATGCATCATATACATGCTATATCCCACAGAAAACATGTGAAACGATAAAAGCGATGATTATGCCCATCCTAATGTGATTCATCGAGCCCAGAGGAATCACGATCAGCTAGGTCTACATGACATGCAACCTTTACAAGATGAACTATGTGCTTTGCCTTTCTGGGTTTGATCAACTCATCAAATGAATGATCGGCTCGCCATCGGACTGGTCGGCTGGGTGCTACCAGCCAATTGGTTGGCTCCTCCAACTGATCAGTTCGCCTGGTCATCGTGCATCTCATCATGGCCGCCACTCGCTTATCTCGCTCCTGGAACAGGTCATCAACTGATCGGCTCACTCCTTGAACCGATCGTCTGGAACGTCAACCGATCGGTTCACTCCTTGAACCGATCGTCTCAGCTGTCGTCGGGATATCCTCCGTTCTTTGTCATAACAGGAAATAAAATTCTATCCTATTTTACATTGTAAAAAGAGAAACCTCGAGTTACATTCGAGGGGAGAAAAGGTAGGAAAGAAATCTCGAATTATTTTGAGTTACATCAGGAATAGGAGAAAGGGAATCGGTGCACAGACCGAGATGCAAGCAACCACATACAACCATTCACATATAGGATTTATTGGCCATAACCACGCTATACATCCACCACAAAACTTGTTTAAGGGTGACGCGTATCGAGTGCATTCATAATACATATCATATATGTAAATTGGGATTTGTGGATTTAGGATTGGACATGAATAAAGCCAATTTTATTTGCATCGTATGCAATAAATAAAGGCGACAAACCAAAATTGATCATATTGATAATCATAAAGTATAGAGCAGTTGACGTGGCTCTGATGCCACTGTAGGGTTATAGGGGAGGCAGAGAAGGCAGCGGAAACAAAAAATTTCTCCTCCCCAAACCCAGAACAAGGAAACGCGTCAACGTCTATACAATAGGAAGGGATGGTTTGTGGAATCATACCTTGTCCCGAGGCTTGCTCGGCGACAATACCTCACGGCTTGCACGGTCTTCACCTCCAGTCTTAGACGGTGTCTGTGCAGCTCCTGGTCGTACCGGGACTAACGACTCCTGGTCTCACCAGGACTGTCGGGATTGACAGCTGTCCTCCGAGCGGCAGAAATCTCTCGCCTCTAAAGTAGTCCACACGGACCACCTGGAACTCCAATCTCCTTGTCTCACAAGGAATTGGAAGGAGTCGCACCCTCATGTCAGCGTACTAGTCACTGACACACTCTCCTATCACCAGTCGCTTTCTGTAGTTGTCTTTCCCTTATTGTGCCTCCCTTATCGGGTAGCACTTGCTCGAATCACAACCTGAACCGATTGGTTCACCAAGTTGAGCCGATCGATTCATCACATGAGCCGATCAGTTGGGAGTGCAGATTGTGCAGAATCAGTCAATTGCAGTTTCAATCAATTCGATACTCTAATCAATCAGTCCAACACCTTGAACATTATGATACTGAGCTATCAATTGATTGAGTGTTTAATTGAACTACTAAACTCCTTTAGTAATCAATCTAAACATTGTATGTGGATAAAAATCCTCTTCCAGGTTAAATCCTATGTGTGTGACCCTACAGGTCCTTTTCACATTGGCAGTGAAAGTCCATAACATTTATGACTTCACAAGCAAAGAGCGGTACCTAGTCACACATCAGTGCTACCCAAGTGAAATAGAAAGTTGGAGAACAACTTTCAATCCTACAATCCGTGAATCGTGTTATAGTGAATGTATAATTCCTTTGTCACTGATATCCCGAATGAACTCAAGGCATGGAATAGTCATCCTGTCAACGTTCATTCACTTTCTTGATTTCAGAGTAGATTGGAAGAGGTATGTATGACATCAATATCACATACTAATTCACACATGCGTGCACGCCTTTCTCAATCCTACTCATCAAGTGGCCATGGATATCAAACTCCCTTAGGAGGGACAAATCCCATATCTATCACTCACCCCTCAAAAGCCCCATGTGTCAAAGCCACCCAATCATCACCTTTATAACAACCCATGTTTCAGGACTGCGTTTGATGATGTCAAAGTGTGCCCAACGACATGTGTTGGGTGTAGTGATTTCAGGTCAATGAATCACACTCACCACCATCACTGTGAGTACTGACTGTGACTACCATGTCATGGTTCCATGTGTCAAACTCACAGTGGGTCTGTCCGGTACACTTGTTCTCTAACAAGTACCTATGTGTTTGGTTTGATATCTCTATATCATGACTAATGAGATTCTGTCATCAACCAACACCACAATCTAGTCTAGTGTTTCATTGCTGTCTATCTACCTTCCACAATGACATCCGACTAGGGACATAACAAGCATGTACAAACTCTTAGCATCTGTATGATCTCATCGTTCAGGTCCTCAACCTGAAATCATACGTCATTGAGTATTGTCATTCTCTAGACATTCAATCTATTCTATCACTATCTCATATGACTGAACCAGAAAGAATTGGAAGCTTGCCTTTGATGTTTAGTAAATCAATCTTAATGTATCCCACCAATCATCCCATGATTGGCTCTTAGGGCATACATACCAACACTAGTGTATCATTATATTTATTTTTATATAACTAATTTAGTTAAGCGGGTCACCCATGGGTGACCACAGGCCACCCATGAAACCTGCTATATAAATGGGTGGGTATGGGTTTGGGTAATTTCCAGTGGGTGGCAAATCTCATCACCCAAACCCGACTTAAACGGGTCGACCCATGGGTGCCCGCAGATTTTGGCCCAATTTGATAGGTCTAGTCTCAACCTAATATTGTTCAAAAAATTATATGCATGTCATTGAGGTAGGTTTATCCATGCAAATGTACACCAAACATTCATATGGATATCATTCATGTTTGTATTTGAGTCTGAAACCACACGAATGGGACCTCTTAAGGAAAGTCACACTTGTCAATCACCATCCTTTTTCCACCTATCTTGGTACCACGAAATCATTTTGTACCAATTCTCCTTTTCTACTATCACCGCAAGATTAAGGGTGTTGTAGAGATTGTTATCCAAAATGTCTTGGGCTCGATAGACATGCCTCTCTAATGCAAAAGAATAATATCTCCTGTTCTTCACCACTTATAATATTCTAGCTAAAGATGAAATCTTTTGTAACCTTAAGACTTTTATTGGACTTATAAACAAGGAATCATTTACTAAGGAACTTATAATTAGAAGTAAGAAAGTAGGTCAATCAACCCAAGAATATAAAAAATAGGACTTTTCCTTCCCTTGCATTCATATGTGCAACAAGGATAATGTAATCACCTACTATTGTTGAAACAATCTCAACCCACGATGTTACGAGGATATGAAAAGTATTATGAGAATGAAGTGATGAATTTTGGCCCCTGAGTGGGAGGTTCAAGAAGTTCACATTCCTCCTTAGCATTTTGAAGTGGTCCATAGATCTACTCAAAGGAGGAGTTCTACCTTGCATTAAAATGGAGAAACATCATACATTAAAATTGTTGATAACCAGACAGGGACATTGCATTGGTGTCTTAAGTTATTATAGATGATTCTCCATGTTAGACCTAGGGTCATCATTTCTTGCACCATATCTTAAGAACATCTTCATGTATTTCCCATTATAGACATGAAATGAAGCATTGGGTTAGATTCTTTGATCATACTTCTATAACATTATAAGCCATGCATATTCACAATAGATGGTTAGAACTATGTTGACCATGTGGCCAAAGTTTATTAATTGCCTAAAAACAACTTTCTTTGTCAAATTGGATAGGTACATCTTCATAGATGTCAATTATGAATTATTTTACTATAATTCCATTTCCCAACTGTGAATTGTGCTAGATGAAATAAGAAATATTGAGTCATTAACTCAACTAGATCCTAGATATGAGACCCAATGAAACTATAATGGTTAGGTGCAGGATGAGAAATGAAATACATGGTATAATATGATAATTTTTTTGTAATATTCGTATGTGACTTGTTGTTTGATTTGATGATTATGTAGCATACTAGGAATTGAGATATAGGATAATATGATCTAAAAAAGAATGATTGGGATACCCATATCACATATGTGCACCTCATTTTTAGAAATTTTGTAGTTAAAAACTCCATAGTTAAGCATGCTCAATGAAAAGTAGCACTACGATCAATGACTTGTTAAGGAAGTTCATCCCAGGTTGTGCGTGAGTGAGAACAAAGCATACAACCTAGCTCATGGTGGTTTATGGGGCCTGTCGTCATTCTTGAAATTATACTAGAGTTGTGGGCAGTGGGGACAGAGGTTGCAAAGGGTATCGGAGCTAGGTTACCCTTGAGTGGGTTGGGCCCACATGGATATGTGATGTAAGGACCCTGACTTGGGTTTTGGACTAACCCTATTTGTTTTGATTAAGTAATTTTCTTAGAACTTTAATATAATCATTTGAGGTGTTTTGTTATCATGTGACATGCTTATGTTTCAAGTTTGGTTCTGTTTGAATGTTGTTTGAGAAATGTTTGATTATTTTGGACCAAAGTGCAATTTACCCAAGATGAGGGGTTATCTTGCAATATGTCACATGATGAGGGCGCCCTTAGTTCTATAGCATCATAAGAGAGAGAATGATACTATGGGGTGCCTTGTGGAAAGCCTAAGTTCCAAGTTGAGCTTGTATGGTTGATGCTTGTGTTTTATGAGTTAGTTTTTGTGTAAATTGTAATTTACCATATCTAGTGTACCATCCCAGGATTTGAAGCCTAGGATAAAATGATCTTAAAAGTAATGATTGGACTGCCCATTTCACCAAGGTGTACCTTCTTTTCCAAGAGCCCATCACTAAAGAACTCCATAGTTAAGCGTACTCAAGTTGGAGTAGTACTAGGATGGGTGACCAGTCGGGAAGTTGATCCCATCTTGCGCGTGAGTGAGGAAAAAGCACACAGTTAAGGCTAGTGGTGGTCTATGGTGCCAATCATCATTCCTGAAACTCTACTAGAGCCTTGGGAAGTGGGCCCATGCATTACAAATGGTATCAGAGCCATAACCCCTCCAGTAGGTGGAGCCCACATGGGCATGTGGCATGCCAGCCTTGAGTCGTGCGGTCCAGGCAAGTTGGAAAGGTCTATCCATGGTGATGTAGCCACCATTGCACTGTTATTCCATGGTCGGGAGTTGGGTGTCCATGAGCCATTCTGGGTATGCGCTAAAATGGGGCAATATTATGAGGCCATATAGTTGAGTCTTGACGAGGACGTCAAGAGTCTAAATGGGGGAGATTGTAACATCCTAGGATTTGAGGCCTTGGATAAAATGATCTTAAAAGGAATGATTGGACTACCCATATCACCAAGGTGCATCTCCTTTTCCTGTATCCCATCACTAAAGAACTCCATAGTTAAGCGTGCTCAGGTTGGACTAGTACTAGGATAGGTGACTAGTCGAGAAGTTAATCCTAGCTTGCGCGTGAGTGAGGAAAAACCGCATAGTAAAGGCTAGTGGTGGTCTGGGGGACAGTCATCATTCTTGAAACTCTACTAGATCCTAGGGCAGTGGGCCCATGTGTTACATCTAGAGTATTCCTTCCCTCTCTTGGCAGCATCTAGAAGGAGATAGAAAGAGGTGGGCACCTTTTTTGGATCTTAGTCATTTAGTAACATCTTTGGTGATATATGGAACACATGTATGAGCTTTGCCTTGCACTTAGATGGGCTATCTCGGGTTAGAGAACCTTTGAGAGGCTGCCTGTCAATCTGTAGATGTGAATGGTTGTGCCCTATCAGTTTGTGAAGTGTGTAGGGTTTTGACCTATTAGTTTGTGAATGTTTGGAGTATGCTCTATCAGTTTGTGAGTATGTTGGGTTTTTCCATATCGATTTGTGAAGGGTGTAGAGCTTGTTCATATCGACCATGATCTTGGAAGGAGACCAAGAGGATGAGATCTAGCCTAGATCATATCACCATGTCTTTCATGTTGTTACATGTGACCCCCTTTCTCTAAGACAAGTGTCACCTAAGCTCCTAAGGTGATGGCACCTCTTCTTTGATCTCTCTTTCTTCCCTCAAGTATATAACCCCCTCCTCCTTCACACAAGTAAACCCTTTTGTCCATCCTTGTTCTTTTTCTCTTGGTAGATGAGCTTGGAATCTTAAGGAGCTAGAGGAATCCCCATGGAGCTTGGGAGGTCGAGTTCCTTGCTCATGGTGATTCTTGGTTCAACTTCCATCTTGGTGAGTTATGTTTCTTTGATGGATTTTCCTTTGAGCTCTCTTCTTCATCTTCTTCTTCCTCTCTCAGCCATGGATCATACCTTGGATGAAGGTTGACTAGGACATGGACCACTCTCCTTCTTTCCTTTCTTCTTGAGCTATCATAACCATGCAATCTTCTTCTTCTTTCTTTCTTGAGGTGATGTTGAGGTCGAGTTGGGACTCTTAATGGATCATCTTCAAGTTGAGGAACGTGTTCTTTGGAGCTTTGATCATCAAAGCTTGAACTCTTGATGGAGACCTTCTTGAGGTGGGTTATATAACTCTTAACCTCCTTTGTTATTATCACGCTTTATATGCTTAAGTTGTTCTTCATCTCTAAATCGTGTACCTCTTATATGTTGAGTAGCTAGTGATTGTTTTGAGGACTATTTTGGATGAAGGAACTCTATTTAAGTTTCTTCTCATGCCTAGCTCTTTCTTGCATTTTTAGTAGATGGATTAGTGACTGAGTTTCCTAAGGTTGAAGATGACTAAGTCGACAGTTAGGAGGTGAATGGCCATCATGACTCATGATGCTTAAACTGACACAACATGTCACAAGTCATCATGACTTGGGAGTACTTAGGCCGATAGGTTTGGATGGATGCTAAATGATCATGCCCTAGAGATGCCTAAACTGATATGAATGGTTAGGATGACATGCCTTGATAAGGAGTTAACCCATCATGCTCTAGAGGTGCTTAGATCTATGTGTTGCTAAACCAATAGGCTTGATGATTGATACTTGTCATGCCCTAGATGGCGCTAGACCGATATACCTTGCTAGCCCGTCATGACCATGAGGACATCTTGTAGAACTAGTTTGTTTTGAGTGCTAACCGTGATGCCCTTGATGGTCTAAGAAGTCGCCATGATATCACCCTAACCCTAAACAACCCATCACACTAAGTGTTGCCCGACACCCTTAGTGCTTCCCGTCACACCTTTAAGAGGTGATTCCTGACATGCCTTCAAGAGGGATTGCCCGTCACACTTTCAAGGTCCTAAACCGATGCACCCCTTGAGTACTAAACGGATACATCCCTTGTGTTGATAATCTGACACCTCAAGTGTAGCTAAAATGTCACCCCTTATGTGTATTCAACCCAATATGCTTGGGCAAGATGGTCTAAACTAATATACCACATGGTGGCCTAAACCAATACCTTGGGTGAGCTTGCACGACACACCATGATGTAGTCAAGTCAGCACAAGTGGATGAAGTGAAACTGATATCACATGATGAAGGTTGAGGGTAAGCTTGGATACCCAATTATGTACATATATGAGCAATGCATGATAAAGGAGAGTGATGTTTTCGAGAATGTATGATTAATCTTAATTGCTTCTCCTAAAACTTAGTGTACCATAAGATGATGTTACTATGAATGGACCATCTTTAACCAAAGAGCTTAGCCCTAAACTCTTCAAAAATGTCGGAAGTAATGGATGTTGGATTCAATAGTTGAGTAACCATATAATAACCTTAATCATCGAATAATATGACCCATGTGCTCATCTTAATGAAAGATTATAATCCATGTAAAGTGTCAACTATATTTCATTTTTATATAATCTTAACTTGTGGGGCAAGGTTAATGATACAATTATGTGAATATACATGAGGGAGATGATAAGACTTGTTGGAATAAAAGGTGACAACATTTGTGTAGAAATCATATAAACAAGTCTAATGACCTTATAGGTGCCTTGTGGATAGTTTGAAGTGAAACCCTCCAATTATGTAGCCTAAGGTTTGACTCTCCTTAGTATGATATGTGGTTAATGATTTGTAAGAAGTATTAATGTATGGGTCACCTAACGTTGAAACGTCATATTGGTGAAATGGTCAATATGCTTATACAATGCACTATTGTATCCCACACTTAATTTAATGAAATGATACACATGCATTTATGAAAGGGTGATACCTGGTAGTGATGGTATGATGATTGATTCATATCTAACTAATGTTGTTCACACCTAAATCAGTTTCAAGAAAGTGGGAATTGGTGTAACTAGGGTTTGGCAGTGTCATCATGAAGTAAAACCCTAATTGGTTATATGTGAAGAGCATTGATCCTAATTCTAAGAGTAGGTCATACTATTGAATGTGTGTGAACAAAATGCATTGTATTGTTTTCTCTCTCAAAATACATGGCTTTAACCTAATGGGTTAATTGGGTGTTATAATTTGTGAAGTACTATGAAGATGGTTAAATAATATTAATCTTAGGCTATGAACCTTGATAAGGGAACATGGGAAGTATGAATACGTGAATGTGCATATTTGGTTACATTAATTAATTCTTAGCCTTATACACTCCAACCTATGGGAGGTAGTGAATGTCAGAGATTTTAAATAGAATGATGCTTGGGAACCTTATGTGAAATCAGCATGAAGCCTAACCCTAAATTAGAGATCTTATGATGCACTACTTGCTTTAGTTAAAGGTGTTTAATACATTTTAACATATTCTCTCTCTGAACATAATAGCTAACTAATTCTATGGCAAGTACATGTGAAGTGGCATGAGTAATACATGTATGCTCTATAAGGCATCATGAGATAACCATGAATCATAAGTGTGATGTAATGGGTCTTAGGACCTGGTAAGGCTTAAATGGCAGGTTGAGGTGATAACCTTTGGTATTGGAATGAGGGATTGATATCCCATGAAAATATGTTGATGATGATAGCCTTATGGATGGCAGTGATACAGTATATGAGATGATGGGAATCAGTTTGGAGTTAAACAATGATATCTTTTGTTGTAATACTATGCTCCTTTCTTGTAAAGTATTTGTTTGTGTTTTTTACGTTGTAACTTGATCGATGCTAAAAGACACTTTAATTGGTCTAATTAATCAAGTGGAATCTAATCATGTAGCTTTCCTTGTATCATAGATCCATTCAGTGTCAACAATTGTTGGATGGTGATTTGAGTAACTTCTACGGGAAACTCAGAGCGCATATTGTTGAGTATGTGGGGACATCTTGGTACCCTAATATCAAGAAATTGAGGGTGACTGTGTCCATGTGTGAGCCTCAGATCATGCCTTAGGATATTTGACATAGGATTGGCTATGGGCCATACCCTAGAAAGAGTGTGGCTTTGGGCCGTAGACTCAGTGATGTTATGTTTTTGAGATTTCATAGGATTGGATGCAGGCCATACCCTAGAAAAGTGTGTCTGCGGGACGTAGCTCAATTTCACTAGCACTGTGACCTATACTAAGGTGGGCTAGGTTTGCACAACTGAACAATATGTCGTTGGAAGCTTTTGACTTGTGATGACATTGCATGTTCACTCGTATTGACCAAGGAAGGTGAGGTCGTGGATTCCGGCTCTTCCACTAGACCTTGTATGGCACCGATTTTGACTTAGCAGTGGTCGGATGGATTTGGGTGGTACGGCTCAAATCCTCAGGGCATAATAAATGCGTAATCAGCCATGTAGTGTACATGAATAGGATTAAACATGGAAACATTGGATGAAGCCTTGCCTTATTTTTATATTGTTTAGTTTATAACAGTTATACATGTTCTTCATATTCCTTTTTAGATTATTAATTGTTCTATTGCTCATTGGTAAGTGCACATTACTTCTCTATTTACTTCACCCAAGAGATTTATGTCATTTAGTTAATTTTGTTGTAACATCCCTGACATGGGTTATGGCTTAACCCTAGAAGTTTTTCTTAAAGTAAGTTACTAACAAACTTTATCTAATCTTTTGAAAAGTAATTAAGACTCTTTGTGAAGTTTATTTTCAAATTTGAGCTTATATGCAAACTATGTGTAAATTATATGATAAGTTTGAGTGTACTGTGCAATTTACCCAAGAAGAGGGGTTATATTGCAAATGTCACATTTTGAAAGTATTCGAAGTGTTTTAACATCATGAGAGAGAGAATGATGCTAAGTGATGGCTTGTGGAAATCCTAAATTTTAAGTGAGAACTTGTGTGAATAATGTTAAGTGTTTTGTGCATCAATTATGGTACAAATTGTAATATATTCAAAATGTAGGGTTGATGTGCAGATTACCACTTCTAGGTTGTCTCTACCCTTCCTAGTGTTACCTCAAAGAGAGAGAAATAAGGATACACTATGTTTGAATAATCCTAGAGTGATATCACTCTTGATGATGAAAAGACCAATAAAATGCATAGTTGAAATCTATATACAAGAACTATATCAAGTTGTAGATTTCAAGTAGGAGTCCCTATCAGCCATGGAGCCATAAAAGGGAGTCTCCTATTGGTTTGTGGAGTCTTGGATTTTCCCATGAAGGGAGAAGCACTTAAATGAAGCGATATGTACCGGATTACAACTTTTCTTTGGAAAAGGTGGTATTGAATATAATAATGAAGTGAGTGGAAGAAGACTTTCCCTAGAAGATAACTAAAGGGACGACCCTTATCCTTTGCATTATCCTTGAGCTTTTATTTTTGCATGGTAAGATAAAGATAGGATGCATACAAATACATGTGTCGACCATGCATGGCTATGTGGCACTTAGTAGCTTAAGCTAATGACACCTCTTACACTCTTTTCCATAAACCCCAAGTATAAATACCCTTCCTTTCACCTATTAGTAGAATTTTCGAAATCTTGCTATCATCCTTCTCTTAGATATTGTGCATAACACTCTAGTATCATGCATGAGTGAGGAGAGTTGAGTTGTAGAGTGGTATCATCCAAAGATAAAGGATATCGGCCAAGAAGGAGATATCAACCTAGTAAGGTGATATCAGCCATAAGGAGGGGAGATATCATGCAAGTGTTAAAGAAATCAAGTCTTGGATCTTAAGAAGCTCATCTTCAACCTTGGAATGAGTAGAGTTGGAGATTGAAGCTTGGAAGTTGCTTTAGAAGGTGGGTTATATAACTTGAACCCAACCATATTATTATTCCTTTTCAATATTGTTGAGCTTGTTGATTACTTTCAAATTCGGATTTCCTTTGATTAATTGATATATCAATGAGTTCCAACAAGTAGTTAGGATTGTATTCCATGGTTTAGAATAGAAAGATAAAGGTCTTGCAATTGATGATGATGACATCATCATGGTACAACATGATATGGGTTGAAGTACCTTAAAATCTGGTATGGAACCCAAGATGGTGGTTCACCCAATATAAAAGTAGGTGATACCTCATACACAATATGAAGCATGTCCTATGGATGATATAGGAGATATCTATTAGCACCTTATACATGATACAAGGTTAAATCTATACCTTTTACACGATATAGGTAAAACCCTAGATGAAGAAATGGAAATCGGATATGCTTTGGAATTTGATTGCCTTTGAAACCCGACATACCCTACTACATTGTGATGGGTTGAAGAGAAACTAAGTATCTATCTTGTCATGTAATTATAATGAAAGAACTAAACCTTTAAAGTATAAATAGGTTATGAGTTTAAGGGTTTATCTAATATAGGTAACCCGATATGATACCCAACATATAAATTGATATGGTAATCCCAAGATGGGAATCCAATATAGTATGTAATCCAAGATGGAAAACTGATATGGTAATCCAAGATGGAAGACCGATATGGTAATCCAAGATGGAAAACCGATATGGTAATTCAAGATGGAAAATCGATATGACAATCCAAGGTAAGAAACCAATATGATACTATCTCTATATTACTTAAACAATACATGGTAAAGCAATACATGATATGTCTGATATGTTGCACTCTTGTGCATAATATGAGAATCCAATATATCTCTATACCTGATATAAGGTCAAGAGTCTAACCCATACACGATATGAGGTTGACTTGAGATGATAAAAGCTAAGTGATAGCGAACCCGACATGGCTACACGATATGGTGTTAGGTGATAAACCCTAAACTCGATATGATGATGTGGTTTTACCACATGACTAATATGGATCTATGATATGATGATATGTGCATATTCAAGCATGATAGGATAACATTATATACCATGATACCCGATATGGTAGGCATGCTCCAATTCATTAGACTTGTCTAAGTGATGTATGTTGTATGATTAATGCAACATTGAGATACAATAAGTTTAATTCAATTTGATAATGATGAGCTTATAAACCTTAAGAGGTGAATTAAGTAATCAACATCCTAGTGAGGATTAAAGAGAAAGTAAGATTGGAAAGTTAATTATGTAATGAACATATGTTGATACTCCCATCATGAATGGAGTATGATTTGGGGTTTAATCTTTTATGATGAGATCTTGAAACCCTAATTGAATAGTAAAGGTAAATCATAACCCTAAGAGTGGGTGATGAGATGGTTTTCTACCCTAATCAGTTGTTAAAGGGAAACCCTAATTCTAATTCATGGAAAGAATATGTTTCTTTTCTATTACATGGTTATGACATGTATGTGATATTGTGATTAGCATGATATACTAACCATGCAGGTATCATAAGGTAATGAGCATATCTAAGTAAGAGCTATGATGTTATATGATACAGATTCAATGAGCTATGTGAATTGTGTGAATAAATACCCTGGTTTGATGACCTAGTGGTAATTTTTTCTTACTAAGTGGTGACAAGACTCAGTGATGAACTAAGGGTTTGAATACCTAAGCATGATGATGATAAGAGAATGAAATTCTAAGTGATCTATGTGTTTCAAAGAACATGAAAGTACTTGATAAACACATTTATGCATTTCTTTGTAGCATCTGAAATCATTCTTGTTTGTCACTTGATTGATGCTAAAAGATACTGAAATGCACTTAACTAAACATGTTAAATATTATCATGTAGTTGTCGAGACCATAGATCCATTCAATGTCAGCATTTGTTGAATGGTGAAATGAGTTTTACTCGTTATGCATATTTTTTAATATGTAATCATTAAATGAGGGTGCTCAGTGGACTCCCCAAACTAAATGAGGGTGCTCAATGGACTCCCCAAATACACCAGGTTGCTCAGTGGACTTCCTGATGAAACGAAACTGGGATCGCTCAGTGGTCTTCCTGATGACAAATAATTTGGGAAAGCTTAGTGGTTTTCTCCTGAAGAGAGTACATGATACGGTTGTAACTCTATAGTGAAGATTCCTCTATACCCTGGCATAGGTAATTTCAACTGACATGAGATGTCCTGCTAAGTCTAAGTGGTCTCTTACTGAGCGAGACAGGAAAAGTCTTAACAGCCGGCTCTGCCACTGACCTTGTATGGTACCGATTTTGACTTACTAATGGTCGGTTGGAGTATGAGCAGTATACCTCATCTCCTCTGGGCATAAGTGTGAATGAGAACATGTAATCAGTCATGTAGTGTATTTGCTTAAGGATTGAATACGAAAAACATTGGTTGATGCTTTATTAATTTTATACATCTTAGTAGATAGATGTTATACATGTTCTTCATATTCCTTTTAAAGCAAATAGATGACTTATAATTCTATTAACAATAAATATACCTGCTAGTTGTATAAAGTATCCTCTATTCAGATTTATACTATTTCTTGTGATAATAATATTGTTGGTAGAGAGTTATATATCTCTCTAGGACAATAGTCTCACCCCGTGGGATCCAAAAGTTTTAGGTGTATGTGGACAAGGGACTAGGAACTGAACTGCAAAGGAAGGATCATATCAGCAGGGACAGCAGTAGTAGCTCAGGTTCAGTACACTGTCTGTCATGTCTTGTAGATAGAAGTCTATGTGTCTTCTCTGTACTCTCAGGTCCTTGGGAGATAGTTCTTAGTGGTTTTTACAAATAATTTGAGATTTTGGTTTGCTTACCTCGAGGTTTTATGTTGTTATTGAATATGTTAAAGTAAAGCAATTGGTACTTGATATCCTCGAGAAGAGACGGTACATTGTATGTACAATATGAACCACATGTATATAAAGTTTTGGTTCTTTTTGTAAGGGTTTCCTGGAAGAGGATCAATGTGCATAATGGTTTTCATTCTTAGTGATTTTGTTAATTCTGCTGCTTATGGTTATTCCACAATTATTACTGGTGATGGCTTGATTTGTAATCTGGTCACACACTTATTCACACTACTTTGTATATTAATCTATTTACCTAGTTATCTATGATAATAATAGAGTTGGTGGAGAGTTATATCTCTTGATGGGATTGTTGTCCCACCCCGTTGGTTAAATAAATTTTTAGATGGATGTTCATGTCGAGTTAAAGATCATGTGGCTAAGGTCATAATATGATGAGAAAATACACCTGGTGAAACATGGTATATAGATAGTATCTAGTAATAGAGTCCTAAGTCATCTTTATACACTCAGGTCTATGGGGGTATTATCGATGTGTTTTGTAGAAATGATGATTGATATATGGTTTTTAGCTTATGTACCTTCGGTGGTATGTATATACATGTGGAACTATTATCTTTTATAATAAGTTGATTGGATTATGATGATGTTGCACCTCGAATATATGTTATGAAATGCAAGTGTAGATCCTTGTGTAATGCATCTCAGTTCATGGTGCTTGTTACGAATCAGCTTTAATTTCCTGTGACTTTTTATAATTTGTTGTTTATAGTTAATCGTGGTTTAAGTTTTGAGTAATCTTGCTTTGTGTGACAAAGGGTGTCACATTTGGTTGGTATCAGTGCTCTAGGTTCGTTGAGTCTATAGGGACACTAGGACTAGGATTAGGATGGTGTCTAAAATAAGAACATGTACCTAATCTCAGAACTTGAGTACCCTGGCTAGGTATTCAATTGTTGAAGAAAAGGTAAGTATGGAACTCTTATATTGGTTTCTCTTTGATTACTGTGAACAAGTAGTCATTTTAAAACAATTTAAAGAGCATAACAATCAAGAATAATGATGTTAATGCCTCCATCATATTATAAAAAGAGATAAGGATTGCACCATAATTCACTAGAACTTAAATGTTTGGTGATTAAAAGAGAAAAATACAACTCCATAAAACCTAAATCTAAGTGAAAATATGATAAGAGAACTTTTTGAAGTTGTAATTTCAAGAAATGAATAAAGAAAAATACAGATGAATATGTGCTAATAAAGTAAGTCAAGGTGTGAAATTCACATAAGATGGAGAGAATTCCTGAAACAAGGATGAAGTGAGAAGACAAATAAGAATGAATGGTAAATAAACAAGATGGAACCTAATTTAATCTCATACCAACCCATGAATATGAAAAGATATAAAGTGTAATCCTTATCATATTTGAAAGGAAACAAGGGAGATGATCCCTACTCAATAAAGAATGTGTAAAGAATAATGATCCTCCTCATGATGTAAAGATGAAAAATGTGGTAAAATAAGAAAAATGTTCACGGACATGGAGAACAATAATCAAAGAAAGAGTAATGACATGTAATTATCTTTACATTGCCTATGCTAATGGCAAGGAAACCAAGATGGGACAAGTTAAAATGATATATGAACAGTTGAAAAATCGTGAAATAATCAAAGGAAGTGATAATCCCTTCACCTTTGTAAGCAAACTCTGGGTAATGATGTAGTGATAAGAGGAATATGTTACCTTGTGTCCTGACCTTTCAAGGATGTGGCAGACAAGTAGATCTTATGTTCCTTGATGTGCATAGTTTAGAAGTGATCTTAAGATGGATGCTCTGGTAAGTATCAGTTGGTCTTGGGGTTTTTTTCCAAGATAGGGATATATGTGATAGGAGATGTCTTAAGATGAAAGGAAGATCCTTTTGACATGTTTTGGTGTTGGTAAAAACAACAGAAGATGGTTGTGATAGGAATATGATGAGTTTCTAACACATGTGATGGATACCAAGGTAAGGAATCCTAGTATCCAAGTAGTGCCAGTTGTATGGGAGAGTGAGAACATGTCACTTGATAGGATGATTAGGTGTTTTGGCTACCTAGAAAGGTTGACTTTGGAACAATCTAGTTACAAGTACCTCACCTATAGTATGGATATCACATGTTAGGGATTTATGCTCCGCATAATTGTAACATTGACAAGGATGCATAAGTTGAAGAGACAGTTGCAAGATCTTCTTAGGTAAAGTTCATCAAGTTGAGTATAATCCCTTGGAGTACTCCTATCAGGATTACAAGTAAGAAAGGTCCCAAGAAGATTATGCTTTGACTATAGATGGATAAGTAGGGTTCCACTCCCTATCTAGGTTAGTGAAGGTGACATATAATATCTTGAGTTACCTTTGAGATAGTTTTTCTTGGATAAGTGGCCTCTTCTTATGATCAGAGGATGTACATATGAGAATGAGTATGTTGACAGGATAGTTGGTAGAAGTAAGACTAGTGTTGAGTCAGCAAATCAGAGTAGCACAACGGAATCATGATAGGTTTTGTAGTTCCAAGTGGATGACAAAACGTATCTCTAGTCTTTCTTGGGAAGAGACATGTTGAGGTTTAAGGAGGGTATGGTAAACTCCCAGAATCAAGAATCTTATCATATGATGTTATAATTTGGGGAGGTGATACACAAGAAAGAGTTGAATCCTGAGTTGGATAAGTATGTATAGTGCTTCTATGGCTAATAAAGTATCACCTGGCATAGGGTTGACTCTACAACTGATAATGGAAAAAGATAAGTTGAGTATGTATCTTATGCAACAGATCCTATGATGACCTTGGATGCAAGAACAATATGTTGGTCAAGTCTTGTGACATCACCCTGACATCAAGGAACTATGTGGAAGTTTGAAGGTATGATGAATGAGTAGTATCCATCTCCTTTTGTCTGAGATTTTAAGGGAAAAATTCTTGTTAGGGGTTTATGACTTGTAAGGACCCTGACCTGGGTTTTGGGCTAACCCTGTTTGTTTTTCTTAAGTAAGTTTCTTAAAACTTTAATCTAATCCTTTGAGGTTTTTTTTTATCATGTGACATGCTTATGTTTCAAGTTTGGTTCTGTTTGAATGTTGTTTGAGCAATGTTTGCTTGTTTTGGACCAAAGTGCAATTTACCCAAGATGAGGGGTTATCTTGTAATATGTCACATGATGAGTGTGCCCTTAGTGCTTTAGCATCATAAGAGAGAGAATTATGATATTGGGAGCCTTGTGGAAAGCCTAAGTTCCAAGTTGAGCTTGTATGGTTAATGCTTGTGTTTTATGAGCTAGTTTTGGTGTAAATTACAATTTACCTAAAGTGAGGGGTTAATATGCAATTTACCATCTCTAGAGTGTTCCTTAACTCTCTTGGAATCATCTATAGGATATAGGAAGAGGTGGGCACCTTGGTTGGAACTTGTTCATGTGGTAACAACTTTGGTGATATATGGAACACATGTATGAGATGTGCCTTGCATTTAGATGGGATATCTCAGGTTAGAGAACCTTGGAGAGGCTGCCTATCAGTTTTTGGATGTGCAGCATTGTGCCCTATTGGTTTGTGAATGTGTGGAGTGTGCTCTATTGGTTTGTGAGTATGTTGGGTTTTGCCATATCAGTTTGTGAAGGGTGTAGAGCTTTGGCATATCGGCCATGATCTTGGAAGGAGACCTAGAGGACGAGATCTGGCCTAGATCATATCACCATTTATTTCATATTGTTTCATGTGACCCCCTTTCTCATGGACAAGTGCCACCTAAGCTCCTAAGGTGATGACACCTCTTCTTTGATCTCTCTTTCTTCCCTCAAGTATATAACCCCCTCCTCCTTCACACAAGTAAACACTTCCATCCATCCTTGTTCTTCTCCTCTTGGTGGATGAGATTGGAAGATTATGGATCTTGGGAGTTTAAGTTTCTTGCTCATGGTGATTCTTGTTTCAACTTCCATCGTGGTGAGTTATGTTTCTTTGATGGCTATTCCTTTGAGCTTTCTTCTTCATCTTGTTCTTCCTCTCTCGACCATGGATCATACCTTGAATGAAGGTTGACTAGGACGTGGAACTCTCTCCTGATTTCCTTTCTTCTTGAGTTATCATAATCATGGCATCTTCTTCTTCTTTCTTTCTTGAGGTGATGTTGAGGTTGAGTTGTTACTCTTCATGGATCACCTTCAAGTTGAGGAACGTGTGCTTTGGAGCTTTGATCATGGAAGATTGAACACTTAATGGAGACCTTATTGAGGCGGGTTATATAACTCTTAACCTCCTTTGTTATTATCACTCTTTATATGCTTAAGTTGTTCTTCATCTCTAAATTGTGTACCTCTTATATATTGAGTAACTAGTGATTGTTTTTAGGATTTTTTTGGATGAAGGAACTCCGTTTAAGTTGTTTCCCATGCCTAGATCTTTCTTGCATTGTTAGTTGATGGATTAGTGACTGAGTTTCCTAAGGTTGAAGATGACTAAGTCGACAATTAGGAGGTGAATGGTCATCATGACTCATGATGCTTAAACCGACACAACATGTCACAAGTTGTTATGACTTGGGAGTACTTAGGCGGATAGGTTTGGATGGATGTTGAACTGTCACACCCTTTAGATGCCTAAACTGATATCAATGGTTAGGCCGATATGCCTTGATGAGGAGTTAACCCATCATGCTCTAGAGGTTCTTAGATCTATGTGTTGCTAAACCAATAGGCTTGATAATTGCTACTCATCATGCCCTAGATGGGGCTAGACCGATATGCCTTACTAGCCCGTTATGACCATGAGGACATCTTGTGTGAACTGGTTTGTTTTTAGTGATAACCTAAAGCCCTTGATGGTGAAAGAAGTCGACATGATCTAATTCTAACCCTAAACAACCCATCACACTAATCGTTGCCCGACACCCCTACTACTGCCTGTCACACCTTCAAGATGTGATGCCCGACACACCTTCAATAGGGGTTGCTTGTCACACTTTCAAGGGGATAAACTGATACACCCCTTGAGTACTAAACTGATACATCCCTTGTGTGGATAATTCGACACCTCAAGTGTAGCTAAAACATCACCCCTTATGTGTAGTCAACCCGACATGCTTGGGAAAGATGGTCTAAACCGATATACCACATGGTGGCCTAAACTGATACCTTGGGTGGGCTTTCCTGACACACCATTATATAGTCCATCAAACACAAGTGGATGAAGTGAAACTGATATCACAGATGAAGGTTGAGGGCAGGATTGGATATGCAATGATGTACACATATGAGCAATGCATGATAAAGGAGAGTGTTGTTTTGGAGAATGTATGATTAATCTTAATTGCTTCTCCTAAAACCTAGTGCACAATAGGATGATGTTACTATGAGTGGTCCATCTTTAACCAAAGACATTAGCCCTAAACTCTTTGAAAATGTGGGAAGTAATGGATGTAGGATTCAATAGTTGAGTATCCATATGATAACCTTAATCATGGAATAATATGACTCATGTTCTCATCTTAATGAAAGATTAAAATCCATGGCAAGTGTCAACTATATTTCCTTTTCATATAATCTTAACTTGTGGGGAAAGGTTAATGATACAACTACGTGAATATACATGAGGGAAGTGATAAGCCTTATTGGAATAAAAGGTGGCAACATTTGTGTATAAATCATATAAACAAGTCTAATGACGTTATAGGTGTCATGTGGATAGTTTGAAGTGAAACCCTCCAATTATGTAGCCTAAGATTCGACTCTCATTTGTATGATATGTTGTTATTGATTTGTAAGAAGTAATAATGTATGGGTCACCTAACGTTGAAACGTCATATTGGTGCAATGGTCAATATGCTTATATAATGCAATGTTGTATCCCACACTTAATTTAATAAAATAATACACATATGCATTTATGAAAGGGTGATACCTAGTACTAATGGTAAGATGATTGATTCATATCAACTAATGTTGTTCAAACCTAAATCAGTTTCAAGAAAGTGGGAATTGGTGTAATTAGGGTTTGGTGGTGTCACCATGTGGTAAAACCCTAATCGGTTATATGTGAAGAGCATTGATCCTAATTCTAAGAGTAGGGCATACTATTCTACGTGTGTGAATCAAATGCATGATATTGTTTTCTCTCTTAAAATACATGGCTTTAAGCTAATGGGTTAATTGGGTGTTATAATTTGTGAAGTACTATGAAGATGATTAAATAATATTAAGCTTGGGCTATGAACCTTGATAAGGGAACACGAGAAGTATGAATATGTGAATGTGCATACTTGGTTACATTAATTGATTTTTATCCTTATACACTCCAACCTATGGGAGATAGTGAATGTCAGAGATTTTAAATAGAATGATGCTTGGGAACCTTATGTGAAATCACCATAAAGCCTAACCCTAAATTAGAGATCTTATGATGCATTGCTTGATTTAGTTAAAGGTGTTTAATATGTTTTAACATATTCTCTCTCTAAACATAATGGATAATGGATGCTTTGGAAAGTACATGTGAAGTGGCATGAGTGATGTGGCATGAGTAATACATGTATGCTCTATAAGGCATGATGAGATAACCATGAATCATAAGTGTGATGTAATGGGTCTTGGGACCTGGTAAGGCTTAAATGCCTAGTTGAGGTGATAACCTCTGGTACTGGGATGAGGGATTGATATCCCATGAAAATATGTTGATGATGATAGCCTTTTGGATGGTAGTGATATAGTATTATACTATGATGGGAATCAGTTTGGATTTAAACAATGATATTTGTTGTTGTAATACTATGCTCCTTTCTTTTGAAGGATTTGTTTGTGGTTTGTATGTTGTGACTTTGTTGATGCTAAAAGACACTTTAATTAGTCTAGTTAATCGAGTAGAATGCAATCATGTAGCTTGCCCTGTGTCGTAGATCCATTCAATGTCAACAATTATTGGGTGGTGAAATGAGTAACTCCTATGTCAAACTCAAAGCGCATACTGGTGAGTATGCGGGGACAGCTTGGTACCCTAATATCAAGAAATTGAGGGTGATTGTTTCCATGTGTGAGCCTCAAATCATGCCTCAGGATATGTGACATGCGGTTGCTTGTGGGCCATACCCTGGAAAGAGTGTAGTTTTGGGTCGTAGACTCGGTGATAATATGTTTATGAGATTTCAGAGGATTGGCTACAGACCATACTGTGGAAGAGTGTGGTTGCAGGCCGTATCTCGATTTCACTAGCGTCGTGACCTGTATCAAGGCGGGCTAGATTTGCATAGTTGGACTATATGTTGCTGGAATCAATTGACTTGTGATGTCACTACATGTTCACTCGTACTGACCAAGGAAGGTGAGGTCATGGATTTTGACTCTTCCACTAGACCTTGTATGGCACCGATTTTGATTTAGCAGTGGTCGGCTGGATTTGGGTGGTTTGACTCAAATCCTTAGGGCATAATAAATATGTAATCAATCGTGTAGTGTACATGAATAGGATCAAACACGGAAACATTGGATGAAGCCTTGCCTTATTTTTATATTGTTTAGTTTATAGTAGTTATACACATTCTTAATATTCCTTTTTAGATTATTAATTGTTCTATTTCCCATTGGCAAGTGCACATTACTACTCTATTTACTTCACCCAAGATATTTACGTCATTTAATTAATCATGTTCACACTGCTCAATATATTAATCTATTTACCTAGTTATCTATGATAATAATAGAGTTGACGGAGAGTTATATCTCTCATTGGGATTGTTGTCTCATCCCATTGGTTAAATAATTTTTTAGGTGGATGTTCATGTCAAGTTAAAGATCATGTGGCTGAGGACATAATATGAGGAGAAAACTACACCTGGTGAAACATGGTAAATGGATAGTGTCTAGTAATAGAGTCATATATGCTGTGCTTGTACACTCAGGTCCTTGGGGGTATTCTCGATGTGTTTTGTAGACATGATGATCAACATATGGTTTTTGGTTTGTGTTCCTTCGGCGGTATGTATATACATGTGGAACTTTTATCTTATGTAACAAGTTAATTGTATTATGATGATGTAGCACCTTTAATATATGTTATGAAATGCAAGTGTTGATCCTTGTCTGATGAATCTCAATTCATGGTTCTTATTGTGAATCAGTTTTAACTTCTTGTGATTTTTGGTAATCTGTAGTTTATGGTTGATCGTGGTTTAAGTTTTGAGTAATATGGGTTTATGTGACAAAGGGTGTCACATGTGACATGCCAATATTAAGTCATGCGGTCCCAACTGATGGAAAGGGCTATCCTAGTTTATGGACCCAGCCTAGTACTGGTAGACGTGAAATGGAGTTGGGTATACATGAGTCATTATGAGTCTTCACTGAAATATGAAAGATATTATGAAGCTAGGTTGAGCCCTGACGAGGACATCAAGAGTTTAAGTGGGGGATTGTAACATCTTAATATTTGAGGCCTCGAATAAAAGATGATCTTCTCATAACCAATTGGACCATCAATATCAACTGTCATGACCCGGTTACAAATTAAGCCATCACCAGTAATATTTGCAGAATAATCATAAACAACGGAATTAAAAAAAATCACTAAGAATTAAAACCATTTTTGCACATAGATCCTTTTCCAGGAAATTCTTACAAAAGAACCAAAACTTTATATACATGTGATTCATATTGTACATACAGTGTACCATCTCTCCTCGAGGGTAACAAGTACCAGATATCTTACTTTATTAAATACAACATTAACATATTAACATCAAGGTAAGAAAACCAAAATATCAAGTCATTCGTAAAAACCACTAAGAACTATCTCCCAAGGACCTGAGAGTACAGAGACGACACATAGGACTTCTATCTGTAAGATACGATAGACAGTGTACTCAACCTCAGCTACTACTGATGTCCTTGCTGATGTGATCCTTCTTCTACAGTCTGGTTCCTAATCCCTAATCCGCGTCCACCTAAAAGTTGTAGATCCCACAGGGTGAGACTATTGTCCCAGTGAGAGATATAACTCTCTTCTAACAATATTATTATCACAAGAATGGTATAAAAACTGAACAGAGGATGTTTCATGCGATTAGCAGGTATATTTACAGCGCAAAGCATAAATATTTATAGCAGAATTATAATTCATCTATTTTCTTTAAAAAGGAATATGAAGAACATGTATTACATCTATCTACTAAGATGTATAAAAGTAATAAAGCATGAACCAATGTCTTCCATATTTAATCCTTAAACAAATACGCTACATGGCTGATTACATGTTCACATTCACACTTATGCCCAGAGGAGATGAGGTATACCGCTCATACTCCAACCGACTACTAGTAAGTCAAAATCGGTACCATCCAAGGTCAGTGGCAGAGCCGGCTGTCAAGACCTCACATGTCTCGGTCAGTACGAGACCACTTAGACTTTAGCATGACATCTTGTGTCAGCTATAATTATCTATGCCGCGGTATAGTGGCATCTTCACTATAGAGTTACAGCCATAGAATGTACTCTTTTTGGGAGAAGACCACTAAGCTTTCCTGGATTATTTGTCATCAGGATGACCACTGAGCAATCCTAGTTTAGTTTCAACAGGAAGTCCACTAAGTGACCTGGTGTATTTGGGGAGTCCACTCAGCACCCTCATTTAGTTTGGGGAGTCCACTGAGCACCCTCATTTAGTTATCACATATTCAAAAATATGCATACCGAGTAAAACTCATTTCACCATTCAACAAATGCTGACACTGAATGGATATATGGTTTGGGAAACTACATGTTAATATTTAACTTGCTTAATTAAGTGCATTTCAGTATCTTTTAGCATGAATCAAGTTACATACAAGAATTATATCAGATGCTACAAAAAAAAGCATAAATGTGTTTATCAAATACTTTCATGTTCTTTGAAACACATAGATCACTTAGAATCTCAATCTCTTATCATCATCATGCTTGGGTATTCTAACCCTCAATTTATCACTCAGTATTATCACCACTTAGTAGATAACCATTACCTTAAGGTCATCAGAACAACTCTAGGTCATCAGACCAAGGTATTTATTCACATAGTTCACATAGCTCATTGAATATGTATCATATAACATCATAGCTCTTACTTATCTATGCTCATTACCTTATGATACCTACATGATTAATTTATCATACTAATCACAATATCACATACATGTCATAACCATGTAATACAAAGATACATATTATTTCCATGAGTTAGAATTAGGGTTTCCCTTTAACAACTGATTAGGGTAGCAAACCATCTCATCACCCATTTTTAGGGTTATGATTTACCTTTACTATTCAATTAGGGTTTCTAGATCTCATCATACAAGATTAAACCTCAAATCATACTACATTCACAATAGGAGTATCAACCTATGTTCATTACATAATTAACTTTTCAATCTTAATTTCTCTCTCATCCTCACCAGGATGTTGATTACTAAATTCACCCCTTAAGGTCTATTAGCTTCATCATTATCAAATCAAATTAAACTCATTGTATCTCAATGTTGCATTAATCATACAACATATATCACTTGGACAAATCTATAGAATTGGAGCATGCCTACCATATTAAGTATCATGGTATATAATATTATCCTTTCATCATATTATGCATCCATATTAGTCATGTGGTGAAACCACACCATCATATCGATTTTAGGGTATATCCCCTAACACCATTTCATGTAGCCATGTCAAGTTAACTATCACTTTATCTTTTATCATCTCAAGTCAACCTCATATCATGTATCGGTTAGACTCTTGACCTCATATCGGGTATAGAGATATATTGGATTCTCATATCGTGTGCAAGAGTACACCATATCGGGCATATCATGTATTGCTTTACCATGTATCGTTCAAGTAGTGTAGAGATAATATCATATTAGTTTCTTTACCTTAAATTGTCATATTGATTTTCCATCTTAAATTACCATATCGGTTTTCCATCTTGGATTACCATATCAGTTTTCCATCTTGGATTACCATATCGGTTTTCCACCTTGGATTACCATATCGGTTTTCCATCTTGGGTTTTCCATATCAGTTTATAAGTTGAGTATCATATTGGGTTACCTATATTTGATAAACCCTTGAGCTCATAACCTTTTTATACTTTTAAGGTTTAGTTGTTTCATTATAATTACATGAAAAATAGATACTTAGTTACTCTTCAACCCATCACAAGGTAGTAGCGTATATCAGGTTTCAGGGGCAATTGGTTTTCAAAACATATTGGGTTTCCATTTCTTCATCTTGGGTTTTTCCCACATTGTGTAAAGGGTATAGCTTTAACCTTGTGTCATGTATAAGGTACTAGTAGGTATCTTCTCTATCGTCCATAGGACATACCTTATATCATTATGGAATGTCACCCACTTTTATATCGGGTGAACCACCATCTTGGGTTCCATATCAGATTTCAAGGTACTTCAACCCATATCGGGTTGTACCATGATGATGTCATCATGATCAACCTCAAAACCTTTGTTTTGCTATTATAAACCATGGACAACAGTAATAACTTCTTATTGGGACTTATAGATATATCAATTAATCAAAGGAAATCCAAATTTTGAACATAATCAACAAGTTCAACAATATTGAAAAATGGATAATAATATAGATGGGTTCAAGTTATATTACCTGCCTCTAAAGCAACTTCCAAGCTTCAAGCTTCAACTCCTCATGTTACAAGGTTTAATATGAGCCTCTCCAAGATCCAAGACTTGAGATCCTAGATTTTGCACAATATCTCCACTCCCAATGGCCGATATCACCTTTGCTAGGATACTATGGCCTATTTGACCGATATCTTTTATCTTTGGCCAATACCAAGCTCCACCACTTAACTCTCCTCACTTCTGCATGATACAAAAGTGTCATG
Organism: Alisma plantago-aquatica; assembly: GCA_963693085.1. Taxonomy (NCBI): domain Eukaryota; kingdom Viridiplantae; phylum Streptophyta; class Magnoliopsida; order Alismatales; family Alismataceae; genus Alisma; species Alisma plantago-aquatica. The sequence goes on from OY856410.1 coordinate 1,069,998,802, forward strand.
CATGATATCTAAGGAAAGGTTACTAACAAGATTTCAAAAATTTCTACTAACAAGTGAAGGGTAGGGTATTTATACTTGGGATTTATGGAAAAGAGTGTAAGAAGTGTCATTATCTTAATCTATTACATGCCACCTAGACATGCATGGTCGATACATATATTTGCATGCATCCCATCATTATATTTCCATGCAAAAATAAAAGTTCAAGGATAATGCAAGGGATAAGGGTCAGACTCCTTAGTTATCTTCTTCCACTCACTACATTATTATATTCAACACCACCTTTTCCAAAGAAAGGTTGCAAGCCGATACATATCACTTCTTTGAAGTGCCTTTCCCATCATGGGAAAAGCCAAAACTCCACAAATCGATAGGAGACCCCTTTTATGGCTCTATGGCTGATAGGGACTCCCATTCTAAGTCCACAACTCGATAAATTTCATATGTATTTAGCTTTCAACTTATGCATTTTCTTGGTCTTTTCATTACTAAGAGTGTCATCATTCTAAGATGATTCAAACAAAGTGTCTCCTTCTTTATCTCTCCTCTAAATGATACTAAGAAGGGGTATAGACAATCTAGAGGTGGTAATTTACACATCAACCCTATATTTTGAATATATTACAATTTGCACCATAATAGATGCACCAAGCACTTAGCATTTTTCAACAAGTTCTTCACTTAGAATGTAGGCTTTCCACAAGCCATCACTTAGCATCATTCTCTTTCTCATGATGTTAAAACACTTCAAATACATTTAACATGTGATATTTGCAATATAACCCCTCATCTTGGGTAGATTGCACTTTACACTCAAACTATCATTTAATGCACACATAGTTTGCATATAATATCAATTTTGAAAATAAACTTCACAAAGGACCTTAATTAATTTTCAAAATATTAGAACAAGTTTGTAAGTAACTTACTTTAAACAAAACTTCTAGGGTTAGGCCATAACCCAGGTCAGGGGTGTTACAATTATCAACCCCTTAAAAGGGATTTCGTCCCTAAAATCTCAAGAGAAAAGAGAAGGGTACTTCCTCCTCATCTCTTCATCTAAATACCATGTGGATTCTTCAATGACATGATGATGCCATAGAACTTTCACAAGAACTATGTCTTTCTTCTTCAACTTCTTGACTCTTCTGTCATTCTTAACTCTTCTGTCAAGAATCATCATAGGACCTTCCACGTAGGATATATCTTCATTCAATTCAACCTCTATAGGTTACAACACCATCTCTGTATCGAGATGACATTTTCTCAACATAGAGACATGAAACACTAGATGTAGTCTATGTAGCTCAGGTGGTAATTCCAACCTATAAGCTACCATTCTGATCCTTGCTATCACTGTGTAAGGTCCCATAAATCTAGGAGCGAACTTACCCTTCTTCCCAAATCTGAGAACACCTTTCAAAGGAGAGACCTTGAGATATACATAGTCTCCAACTTGGAACTCTAAAGGTCTACAGTGTTTATCGGCATAAGACTTCTCTCTATCTTATGCCACCTTCAACTGTTGTTGTATAACTTTAATCTTTTCTATTGTTTGTTGCACTAATTCAAGACCCAAAAGTTGATATTCTCTGGTTTCAAACCAGCATAATAGTGATCTACAACGTTTGCCATATAAGGCTTCATATGGTGCCATATCAATACTAGCCTGATAACTATTATTATAAGAAAACTCTATAAAACTCAAATGTAAGTCCCAACTTCCCACAAACTAAAGAACACATGCTCTAAGCAAGTCTTCCAGTGTCTATATAGTCCTTTCAGACTGTCCATCCGTATGAGGGTGAAAAGTTGTACTAAATTTCAACTGTGTACCCAGGGCTTTATGTAGTCGTTCCCAAAAACGACTTGTAAATTGGGGACCCCTATCAGACACAATCGTAGTTGGGACTCCGTGCAACCGCACTATCTCATCTAAGTAAATCTCTACAAACTTCTCAGCAGTATCGGTTGTTTTGATAGGAATAAAATGTGTTGTCTTAGTCAACCTATCAACTATTAACCAAATGGAATCATGGCTTTTGGCTGTTCTAGGTAGACCAACCACAAAGTCCATCATCATGTGGTCCCATTTCCATTGAGGTATAGGTAGGGGTTGTAATGTTCCTATAGGCTTTTGGTGTACTGGTTTAATCTGCTGACATACCAGACACTACATAACAAACTCAGCTACATCTTTCTTCAAATCGGGCCACCAATACATATCTTTTAAGTTATGATACATTTTAGTGCTCCCGGGATGCATTGCATACATGGATGAGTGAGCTTCCTCCATAACTAACTTTCTTAAGTTATTACTATTAGGAACTATCATCCTATCATGGTAACAGACTATTCTGTCTTCTGAATCATGGAAACCATCTTGTTTCTCACTGCCCATCTTTGACCTAATCTGCTGAATCATAGTATCAACCTGTTGTGCCTCTTTAATCTGTTCTCTCAGAGTAGGTTTCACATACATCTTAGCTAATAACCCGGCTAACAAAGATACTTCTAACCACACATTCATCTGTCTCAAAGAGACAAGCATATCCCGCTTACAACATACTAAAGAATTCAAATGTGCATTTTCAGAGGGTGGAGACGAGGATTTTCTACTGAGTGCATCTACCACTACATTGGATTTTCCTGGATGATAATCAATTGTATAATCATACTCCTTGATCAACTCCATCCAGCGATGATGTCTCATATTCATCTCATGCTATGAGAAAATGTATTTTAAGATTTTATGATCTGTGAAAATATGACACGTTTCTCCATAGAGATAATGCCCCCTGATTTTCAACGCGTGAACCACTACAACTAATTCTAGATCATGTGTTGGATAATTCTCCTCATGTTTCTTAAGTTGTCGAGAAACAAAAGAAACTGCATGATCACTTTGCATCAACACACAGCCTAAACCATTCTTAGAAGCATCACAGAAAATAGTGTATCCCTTTCCCTGCTCAGGTAAAACTAACATAGGTGCACTAGTCAACCTTTCTTTCAACAACTGGAAAGAACGGTGACACTTTTCATTCCAGACAAAAGGAACTTCTTTTCGGGTCAACCTGGTTAAGGGTAATGCTACAGAACTGAAGTCTTTGATAAACCTTCTATAGTATCCTACCAAATCTAGGAAACTACGGATCTCAGTCGGTGTCTTAGGTTGTTCCCATTCCATAACATATTCTACTTTCTTTGGATCAACACGAATACCTGAAGAAGATATAACGTATCCAAGAAAAGACACTTCTGACAACCAGAATTCACACTTGCTAAACTTAGCATATAACTTGTGTTGTCTCAACAAAGTTAAGGCTTGATGAAGGTGTTGTTCATGTTGTTGTCTGTCTCTACTGTAAATCAAAATGTCGTCTATGAAAAGCACTACAAACTGGTCAAGGAATGGCCGGAAGATTCTATTCATCAATTCCATGAATGCAGTTGGTGCACTAGTTAGTCCAAACGACATAACTATGAACTCATAATGACCATACCTCATCCTAAAGGCTGGCTTAGTTATATCACTTTCCTTGATACGTAACTGATGATATCCTGATCTTAGATCTATCTTAGAAAACATCATTGCACTATGCAACTAGTCAAACAGATCATCGATCATCGGCAAAGGATATTTGTTCTTAATAGTCACCTTGTTGAGATGTCTATAGTCTATAATAGTCCCATGGACCCATCCTTACTTTTAACAAAAAGAACTGGAGCACCCCATGGAAAAGTAATCGGTCGTATGAAACCTTTTTCAAGCAACTCCTGCAACTGTTTCTTAAGTTCTTCCATCTCTATTGGCGCCATCCCATAAGGTGTTTGGGCTATCAGTTACGTACCCGGAATAAGATTAATCTTGAAATCAATCTCTCAGGGTGGAGGAACATCTAGAAATTCCTCGGGAAACACATCCTTGAATTCCCTGACAATAAAAATTTCAAAAAGACTAGGAATCTATGCCCTGGTGTCTACCACATGTGCTAAGAATGTGAAGCATCCTTGTCGCATCAATCTCTCAGCAACCATCACTGACACTATACAGGTTGGAAGAATCTTTCTATCCCCCTGAAAGACCCATGTCTTATCACCATGTGTAAACATTGATTGCTTGGAACCACAATCCAAGACAACTTTATACTTCTCTAAGGTATCCATCCCGAGAATTATATCAAACCCATGAATTTCAAGTGGTATAAGATCCACTTGAATGCTATGTTCAGAGAAAGAAAGAACACATGGAGAGCATATCTCCCGGAACATTGTAGATCCAACTAATGGAGTTTCTAATAATAGATTATCCATTCTAGGATTAACAATTATATTACAGTCATGAATCACTTCTCAAGTGATAAAGGAATGTGTAGCACCCAGATCAATCAAAATAGATACGAAACAGGATGAAGACATATCATAATGAAATAATTCCATCTGACTTGTCACAACTCAGGGGTTAACTACTGCCTCTGACTGATTCATAGCATAAAATCTTGTCGTTGCCTGTTGTCAACCTCGTACTCTATTGGTTGGTGCAGATGATCCTACTTGGGACGCTTGTCCATGTCCTCGAGTGTTGTTACTAAACTGTTGTCGCTGAGAGCCCTGTTGACTCTGCCTCAGTGGTTGGGTTACTCCCACGTCCCTAACTGGACAATGTTTTATCACATGACCTGTATGCCTACACCTGTAGCAGACATTGTCCTTCCATTGCGATCTAGGTGGTCCCGCTACTGACATCGATGTTGAGCTTTGGGCTCCACTTGGTAGAAAACTATGGCCTCTACCTCGACTGGACGTCCACTGTGTCTGAGCACTAAACCTATGTGGTTCTAGTGGTGCAATAAACCTCAGTTTCTTAAAACTGCCAAAACTCTATCCCTAAAATTGTGTAGGTACTTTCCTACTATTCACCTCTCATTTCTCTGTCACTGACCTCTCTATCCGCCTAACTGACTCCATAAAAGTGGCAAACCTCTCTCTATTCTCTAGAGCAGATACATGTGTAGTTAATTCAGCATTCAAACCCTTCTCAAAATGTCGAATTCTCTCCTCATCTGTGGTGGCCATGTACAGACAAAACTATAGAAGCTCCATAAACTTAGCTTCATACTCGCTAACCTTCATTGGTCCCTATCTAATCCGCTCAAACTATGAAATCTTCTCATTAAGATAAGTCTTAGGAAAGTATCTACTAACAAATTCTTGTCGGAATTCCTGCTATCCAATCTCAACACCTGGTCTTTTCTCTTCTTTGATGGCCCACCAATGGCCAGTGGTTTCTTTCAGAAGGTACACAACGTGCTTAACCTTATCAGCTTCTGGAATATCAAGGATTCTAAAGGCTTTCTCTATCTCAGTAAGCCATAAATCTGTATTTGCTGGGTCAACTATGCCAGCATATTCAGTGGATCCTATCCGGCACAACTGTTCAAAGGTCTTACCAGATCCATGTCCCTCACTAGAAACTGGTATTCTAGGGGTTGGTGCTAGTATCCAGTCAGCCATATGTGTCATCATATTCATGATCTGCCCAAAAAGAGCATGAAAAGCTGGGTTTTCTATCAGAGTTTGATCAAGCTGGGGATTCTCAAGCACTGGTTCTTCTCTAGCCTGGTCCCTTGCACCATCTCCTAGTGCAGCAATACTACTCTCAGCAGCATGTTCTTCATGTGCTCTAGCCATCTTCAGTTTTACTTCTTCTCCTGTATGAGGAGAAGTCACTATAAGCTATACTGGAGGACACTAGAACAGACTCAACAAACTTAATCATATGTCTCTATAGACTCAGGAAACCTTAGGCTCTGATACCAAAACTTTGTGATGACCAGATTACAAATCAAGCCATCACCAGTAATAATTGCAGAATAATCATAAACAACAGAATTAACAAAAATCACTAAGAATTAAAACCATTTTTGCACATAGATCCTTTTCTAGGAAATTCTTACAAAAGAACCAAAACTTTATATACATGTGGTTCATATTGTACATACAGTGTACCATCTCTCCTTGAGGGTAACAAGTACCAGATACCTTACTTTATTAAATACAGCAGCAACATATAAAACTCGAGGTAAGCAAACCAAAATATCAAGTCATTCGTAAAAACCACTAAGAACTATCTCCCAAAGACATGAGAGTACAGAGACGACACATAGGACTTCTATCTACAAGATACGATAGACAGTGTACTCAAACTCATCTACTACTTCTGTCCTATTTGATGTGATCCTTCCTCTATAGTCTGGTTCCTAATCCCTTATCCCCATCCACCTAAAAATTGTGGATCCCACGGGATGAGACTATTGTCCCAGTGAGAGATATAACTCTCTGCCAACAATATTATTATAAACTAAACATAGGATATTTCATGTGATTAGTAGGTATATTTGTAGTGCAAAGCATAAATATTGATAAAAGAATTATAAGCAATCTATTTTCTTTAAAAAGGAATATGAAGAACATGTATAACATCTATCTACTAAGATATATAAAAGTAATGAAGCATCAACCAATGCCTTCCGTATTTAATCCTTAAAAAAATACACTACATGGTTGATTACATGTTCACATTCACACTTATGCCCGGAGGAGATGAGGTATACCGCTCATACTCCAACTGACCACTAGTAAGTTGAAATCGGTACCATACAAGGTTAATGACAGAGTCGGATGCCAAGACCTCAACTGTCTCGGTTAGTACGAGACCACTTAGACTTTAGCATGACATCTTGTGTCAGCTATTGTAACATCCCTGACCTGGGTTAAGACTTAACCCTAGAGGTTTTGCTTAAGTAAGTCATTTATATCCTTGTCCTTATCCTTTTAAAAGTAATTAAGGATCAAGAGGAACTTAAGTTTCAATTTTAGTCCTTTTTGAATAATGTTGAAAATAATGTTTTGCTTGTTTTGGACTAAAGTGCAAATTACCCAAATTGAGGGGTTAACTTGCAAATGTTATATGATAAATGTTCCTCAAAGTGTTGAAGCATCATAAGAATTAAAATGATGCAGAGTATGGCTTGCGGTAGCCTGAGCACCAAAAAAGAGCTTATTAAGCAATGTTTGTGCATTAAAACCTAGTTTTGGTGTAATGTGCAATTTACCCAAAACCTAGGGTTCAATATGAAAAATACCACTTCTAGAAAGTCCCTAATATTTCTTGGTATCAATTAGAGACAAGAAAATCAGAGGGGCATCTCATTTGAATCTCTTTGTAGGAGAGAGAATCTTGATATTAAAATAATCAAGATTTAAGCATAATTGAAAACCCTAATTCAATTTAATGCAAAAATAAATATATTAATGGAAGTGCCCTTCAACCAAATATGGATGGTTGAATTTCCATAAGCATGTACGTCCTTGTTCCTTGTAAAGGCAATGAAATATCTAAAGTGAGTGGAGAGTCCACTCACATTAGTTAACTAAAAAGTAATATCCACTCAATTTTGGATATTATTATTATAATGGTTAAGGTGCTTAATTTGTTTTCTTTTAATTCATAGATAATGAAGAGGAATTACAAGGTGGGAGAGATGGATTCATATGCAAGGGATGAAGGGGAGTATGTGGCACCAATTTTGGGAGTTGAAGAAATTATTTATCACTTTCTCTCTCATTGAAATTCCCTTATATACATCCCATTTTCAACCCACATGAAAGGCTTTTTCGATCCCTTTTTCTTTCCTTGCTTTGTCCGTGCACAAAGGAGCTTAGGAGCAACAGGAGGACGTGCCCCAACCTATAGGTAAGCTCCATAGTCATCTTCAACCTTGATTTCATGGTGGAAATCGAAATTCAATGCTTAATTTCTTCTTTTCTTCATTCAATCTTCAACCTTAGCCATTCATTTCACTCAAAGACTTGAGGACGAGCCTTGGACAGTTGACAAAGCTTCATTCACCATTGAGGACGTGAATCTTGAAGCTTGGATTCAATTTTGAAGGCGGGTTATATAACTTAAACCCTTAAATGTTATTATTACATTCAATTATTCATCATTTGTTGATCATTTTGTTCTTCTTGAAATTCCTTTGAATAATTGATGAAATTTCCATAAGAATGGCAGTAGATTTTGAAGGATCGAAGCTTTATGATGATGACATCATCATAAGCACACACCTCAATGAATATCTTGGGCAAACAGTTTCACTCTTGAGATTAAACGATCTCAAGATTGTTTGGTGAGCAAACGGTCTCAAGACCGTTTGACACCAAATGGTCTCAAGACTGTTTGAGGTCAAATAACCTCAAGACCGTTTAAGGTCAAATGATGTCATATATTGATGATGATCCAATAGTACTTAATTGAATTAATTCCAAAGGGTTCAATACTTTAAGGTTCCTTGAGTACAAACCCTAAATTGGGTTATTGAGGAAACCCTAATTAAATTCAACCAATTTCAGTGATTGGATGGGTCAAACGGTCTCAAGATCGTTTGACACCAAACGGTTTCAAAACCGTTTGAGGTGTTGATTCAAAACCGTTTGGTCATGTTGACCATTTGGGAGAGTTGACCGTTTAGAGGTCTAAACGGTTTCAAAACCGTTTGAGGTGTTGATTCAAAACCATTTGGTCATGTTGACCGTTTCATAAAGTTGACCGTTTGGAGGTATAAACAGTTTCAAAACCATTTGAGGTGTTGATTCAAAGCCATTTGGTCATGTTGACCATTTGGGAGAGTTGACCGTTTGGAGGTCTAAATGGTTTCAAAACTGTTTGAGGTGTTGATTCAAAACTGTTTGTTCATGTTGACCGTTTGGGAGAGTTGACCGTTTGGAGGTCTAAACGGTTTCAAACCGTTTGAAGGTACTAATTTAAGATTGATTGGAGATTTCAATCCAAACCGTTTAAAGTCACAATTAACTCAAAACCGTTTGAAGGTTCATTAGTCCAAGATTGTTTGAAGGATCAATTAATCTCAAACCTAAATGAGTGATCATAAAGTATCTCAAGGTTGATTACAATAAAAGTATCACTAAGGTACTTAGTGAATAAGTATGCTTAGAATAATTGACATTTGATGCTTATGGAAGAAATGACTTAATACACCATGTCAACTCTTCATTCAAGTTGATTCCATCTAATCAAGGTTAAAGTAATTAACATCCTAGAGAGGATGAGAGAGAGGAACTTATACATGAGTGATAATCATGTAGTGATTAATCTTCAACACTTTTAACATGAATGAAATATGTAATTAGGGTTTGATCCATGATGATGAGATCATGAAACCCTAATCGAGAAGGTTGATGAGCTCTAACCCTAATTTAAGGTAAAGCTAGGTGAAACCCTAATCTAGGGTGATAGTGTAGCCCTAATTCAGGGTAATGATATGAGAAACCCTAATTCAGGGAATTTTAATGAAAAACCCTAATTTAAGGGAATGCTTCATGAAAACCCTAATTTTTGGGTAAAGATACATGAAACCCTAATTTTAGGGGAAATGTTATAAGAAACCTTAATTCAAGGTAAGGATGTAATGTGAAACCCTGATACAGGGTAATGTATCCAGGGTGATGCTATGTATTATGAAACCCTAATTTGAAAACCTAGCCATGATTTGTGTAAGGGGATGAGTAACCCTAATTGATAAAGATGGGAACCCTATCCTTAATAATGGACTAGTGACTAGTATATTGTTAAGTGAAACACCTAAAGTGATTGGTAATGGATGACCTTAAATTAATGATGCTTTAACTTGAGATGAGTCTATATCATTGATAATGGTTGAATATTCCAAATAAGTGACTTATGACTAATATATTACATGATAAATGTGATGAACTGGTGCATAAAGTATTAGAATGGGAAATGACCTAATACAAGATAATTGATGAACTTAAGTAAGATAAAGGTAATGAGGGAAGTGATACATCAAGATATGATAGATATCACATCCAGCACCTCAAGATTGATACACCTTGATGTATCCTAAATCTGATATACTTGGATGAGTAACACATGAAGTGTGTCGTGTCAATTGTTACATTGAGATGTAATGCACTTTGATAAGTGTAAGCTAACATACCTTAAGAAAAGGTTAAGCCAAGTCAATAAAGTATGATGTTATCATATTCTGGTACAGTTGAGAGAGATACTCATATCTTGTGTTGATAATTCATTTAATGATAAAAGATAAGAATAAATAAGATTGAATACTTATGATATCAATGTTGGCTCCTAGCTGTGTGGAGCAATGAATTAAGGCTTGATCATTAATAATATGATCTTAAGAACCTAAATGGTTAATAATGGAAAATCCTAAACCCAATGAAGGGTGATGATATGTAAGAGAAACCCTAATCGATAAGGAGGGAAAACCCTAACCCTAATGATGGGAAGGTTGTAATTCTTTTATTGAATAAGACTTGTTAGGCATGTTAAATATTTGAATAAAAGTATAATGATCAATGGGCCTTGTGAGCCATGTGAATAAGTTGTTGCCTAGTGAGAGGTGACAAGATACTTAATGGGCCTTATGAGCCATGTGAATAAGTTGTTTCCTAGTGAGAGGTGACAAGATACTTAATGGGCCTTGTGAGCCATGTGAATAAGTTGTTGCCTAGTGAGAGGTGACAAGATACTTAATGGGCCTTGTGAGCCATGTGAATAAGTTGTTGCCTAGTGAGAGGTGACAAGATACTTAATGGGCCTTGTAAGCCGTGTGAGTTGCTTGTGTAGCAAGTATGATGTTTACCTTGGTCAGATGACATGAAGGTATTAGTTACTTGATAAGTGGTAACAAGTGTTCTTTGATAAACTGAGGATTCGAATACCCATATTCCATAATTATAATGATGAGATGTTAAGGGATGAGAATGCCATGATGTGACAAGGGATTGAGATACCAATGTTTATAAAGTTGTGAAAAATACTTGATAGATGTATTATACTCTTCTTTGTAGCATTTATCATAATAAGTCTTGTTTGAAACTTGACTAATGCTAAAAGAATTCGGTAATGTACTTAATTAACCTAGTAAAATCTCATCATGTAGTGCCCTGGCCATAGATCCATCAGTGTCAGAATTTGTTGAATGGTGAAACTGGTTGCTCCGCGACATAACCCGGAAGCCGCATATTTTTTAATATGTGGGAGTAATGGGTGAATATATCCTTGCACCTCATAGGAATGACTATGGGCCATATCCTATGCACAGGAATGGTTATGGACCATATCCCAATAAGAGTATGGCTATGGGCCATAACTCCACAATACCAGGCATTGGCTATGGGCCATATCCTGAAAAGAGTATATGCTACGGGCTATAACTATATAGCAAAGTTTCCAGTATACCCTGGGCAAGCTATTTAGTAGAGACACAAGATGTCCTGCATATACTCTCATACTGACCGAGACAAGGTGAGGTGATGGAGTCTGGATCTTCCATTGACCTTGTATGGCACCGATTTCGATTTCGCAATGGTCAGTTGGAGTATGAGAGGTATACCTCATCTCCTCAGGGCATAAGTGTGATTGTAAAATGTAATTAATTGATAGATGATATATTTATATTTCCATACATTCCTTATAAAGTAGATAGATGATGTATAATTCTACCATGGGTAGATGTAATGTTCTCCTCAAGAAAGGATATTATCTTATTTTGTTCATACAATTATTAATATTATTGTTAACATAAAAGAACTCATGCTTAGCTTATCACAGTTTATCTGCAATAATAATGTTTCTGGCAGAGAGTTATATCTCTCGCTGGGACAATTTTTGAATTGTCTCACCCCCGTGGGATCTAACTTTTTAGGCAGACACAGAAGAAGAGGCAGGAACCCCATAGCAGGGAAAGAGCAGCAGCAACAACATGGACAGATGTGATATTCCAGGTGGAGGCACTGGCTGTCATATTTTGTGTAGAGAGTCATATGTGTCGTCTCTGTACTCTCGGGTCCTCAGAGTTAGTAGATAGTGCTTTTATCATCAATCTGAGATTTTGGCTTGAACGCCTCGAGGTTTTATGTTGCTTATGTATAGTTTAGCAAAGAAATTGTTGTATGTAATCCTCAAGAAGAGATGGTGCAAGATATGTACTTATGATCCAGGATGTAAATAAAATACTTTAGTTCCTGATAAAAGAGTTTTCCTGCATTTGGATCTCTTTGAAAAAGGTTTTAATTTTTAGTGATTTTTAGTAATCCATTGTTAATGATCGCTTCCGCTTAGTTAATAACGTTTTGTTCGAACGGTGCGTCACAGCTATAATTAGCTATGTCGGGGTATAGCGGCATCTTTGCTATAGAGTTACAGCCGTAGCATGTACTCTTTTCGGGAGAAGACCACTAAGCTTTCCCAAATTATTTGTCATCAGGATGACCACTGAGCAATCCTGGTTTAGTTTTAGCAGGAAGTCCACTGAGCAACCTGGTATATTTGGGGAGTCTAGTGAGCACCCTCATTTAGTTTGGGGAGTCCATTGAGCACCCTCATTTAGTTATGACATATTCAAAATTATGCATACTGAGTAAAACTCATTTCACCATTCAGAAAATGCTGACACTGAATGGATCTATGGTCTGGGCAACTACATGTTAATATTTAACTTGCTTAATTAAGTGTATTTCAATAACTTTTAGCATCAATCAAGTTACAAACAAGAATTATATCAGATGCTACAAAAAAAAAGAATAAATTTGTTTATTAAATACTTTCATATTCTTTGAAACACATAGATCACATAGAATATCAATCTCTTATCATCATCATACTTGAGTATTCTAACCCTCAATTTATCACTGAGTATTATCACCACTTAGCATATAACCATTACCTCTAGGTCATCAGACCAAGGTATTTATTCACATAGTTCACATAGCTCATTGAATCTGTATCATATAACATCGTAGCTCTTACTTAGCTATGCTCATTACCTTATGATACCTGCATGATTAATTTATCATACTAATCACAATATCACATACATGTCATTACCATGTAATACAAAGAAACATATTCTTTCCATGAGTTAGAATTAGGGTTTCACTTTAACAACTGATTAGGGTAGCAAACCATCTCATCACCCATTTTTAGGGTTATGATTTACCTTTATTATTCAATTAGGGTTTCCAGATATCATCATAAAAGATTAAACCCCAAATCATACTCCATTTGTAATAGGAGTATCAACCTATGTTCATTACATAATTAACTTTTCTATCTTAATTTCTCTCTCATCCTCACTAGGATGTTGATTACTTAATTCACTCCTTAAGGTCTATTAGCTTCATCATTATCAAATCGAATTAAACTCATTGTATCTCAATGTTGCATTAATCATACAACATATATCACTTAGACAAATCTATAGAATCAGAGCATGCCTACCATATTAAGTATCATGGTATATAATAGTATCCTTTCATCATATTATGTATCCATATTAGTCATGTGGTGAAACCACACCATCATATCAGTTTTAGGGTATATCCCCTAACACCATCTCATGTAGCCATGTCGGGTTAACTATCACTTTATCTTTTATCATCTCAAGTAAACCTCATATCGTATATGGGTTAGACTCTTGACCTCATATCAGGTATAGAGATATAGTGGATTCTCATATCGTGTACAAGAGTACACCATATCGAGCATATCATGTATTTCTTTACCATGTATCGTTCAAGTAGTGTAGAGATAATATCATATTAGTTTCTTTACCTTAAATTGTCATATTGATTTTCCATCTTAAATCACCATATCAATTTTCCATCTTGGATTACCATATTGGTTTTCCATCTTGGATTACCATATCATTTTTCCATCTTGGATTACCATATCAGTTTTCCATCTTGGATTACCATATCAGTTTTCCATCTTGGGTTTTCCATATCAGTTTATATGTTGAGTATCATATCGGGTTACCTATATTAGATAAACCCTTGAGCTCATAACCTTTTTATACTTTTAAGGTTCAGTTATTTCATTATAATTACATGACAAGATAGATATTTAGTTACTCTTCAACCCATCACAAGGTAGTAGGGTATATCGGGTTTCAGGGGCAATTAACTTTCAAAACATATCGGGTTTCCATTTCTTCATAGGGTTTTGCCCATATTGTCTAAAGGGTATAGCTTTAACCTTGTATCATGTATAAGGTACTAGTAGGTATCTTCTCTATCATCCATAGGACATACCTTGTATCGTGTATGGAATGTCACCCACTTTTATATCGGGTGAACCACCATCTTGGGTTCCATATTAGATTTCAAGGTACTTCAACCCATATTGGATTGTACCATGATGATGTCATCATCATCAACCTCAAAACCTTTGTTTTGGTATTCTAAACCATGTAAAATAGCCCTAACTTCTTATTGATACTTATAGATATATCAATTAATCAAAGGAAATCTGAATATTGAACATAATCAACAAGTTCAACAATATTGAAAATGGATAATAATATAGATGGGTTCAAGTTATATAACCCACATCTAAAGAAACTTCCAAGCTTAAAGCTTCAACTCCTCACATTCCAAGTTTGAATATGAGCCTCTCCAAGTTCCACGACTTGATTTCCTAGCTTTTTCACGATATCTCCACTCCCAATGGCCGATATCACCTTTGTTAGGATACTATGACCTACTTGGCTGATATCTTTTATCTTTGGCCGATACCAAGCTCCACCACTTAACTCTCCTCACTTATGCATGATACAAAAGTGTCATGCACAATATCTAAGGAAAGTTTACTACAAGATTTTGAAAATTTCTACTAACAAGTGAAGGGTAGGGTATTTATACTTGGTATTTATTGAAAAGAGTGTAAGAGGTGTCATTATCTTAAGCTATTACATGCCACTAAGCCAGGCATGGTCGACACATATATTTGCATGCATCCCATCATTATCTTGCCATTCAAAAATAAAAGTTCAAGGATAATGCAAGGGATAAGGGTCGGACTCCTTAGTTATCTTCTTCCACTCACTACGTTATTATATTCAACACCACCTTTTTTAAAGAAAGGTTGCAAGTCGATACATATCACTTCTTTGAAGTGCCTTTCCAGTCATGGGCAAAGCTAAAACTCCACAAAATAATAGGAGACCCCTTTTATGGCTCTATGTCCGATAGGGACTCCCATTCTAAGTCCACAACTTGATAAAGTTCATATGTATATAGCTTTCAACTTATGCATTTTCTTGGTCTTTTCATTACTAAGAGTGCCATCACTCTAAGATGATTCAAACAGTGTCTCCTTCTTTATCTCTCCTCTAAATGATACTAAGAAGGGGTAGAGACAATCTAGAGGTGGTAATTTACACATCAACCCTACATTTTGAATATATTACAATTTGCACCATAATTGATGCACCAAGCACTTAGAATTTTTCAACAAATTCTTCACTTAGAATTTAGGCTTTCCACAAGCCATCACTTAGCATCATTCTCTTTCTCATGATGTTAAAACACTTGTAATATATTTAAAATGTGATATTTTCAATATAACCCCTCATCTTGGGTAAATTGCACTTTACACTCAGACTATCATTTAATGTACACATAGTTTGCATATAAGCTCAATTTTGAAAATAAACTTCACAAAGGACCTTAATTACTTTTCAAAAGATTAGAACAAGTTTGTAATTAACTTACTTTAAACAAAACTTCTAGGGTTAGTCCATAACCCAGGTCAGGGGTTTTACATCAATCATCATCATCATCATCAAGTAAACCTCAATCCCAACTATGTTGGGGTGCTACGTGGATCCTTCTTTTCCATTCAGCTCTATCATGGGTCATATTCTGGTTGAGATGTAGAGATTTAAAATCTCTCTTTATAAGCTCTTCCCAAGTTAATTTAGGCCTTCCTCTTCTTCTATTAATTGTGCTTTCCTCAATAGTATTGCTTCGTATAGGTGCATTAGTCGGTCTGCGTTGCACATTCCATACCATCTGAGTTGGCCCTCGCACAACTTGTCCCCAATACTCGCCACCCCCACTTTATTCCTGATATAGTCATTTCCCAAGCGATCTTTTCTTGTCTTCCCACACATCCATCTCAACATACGCATTCCAACCACGTTCATCTTGTTGAGTCCTTGTTTCTTCACCGCCCAACATTCACTTCTATAGAGCATGTCTGGCTGTATAGCAGTTTTATAAAACTTGCTTTTTAGTCTGAGAGGGATCTTCTGATAACATAATACTCTAGTTGCACTCCTCCATTTCAACCATCATGTAGTGATCCTATGACAAATTCCATTTTAGACATCGCCATCTATTTGAATGATAGAGCCCAAGTAATGAAATTTATCACATTTTGGTATATCTACTCCGTCCAACTTGGCTCCAATATTCACACTACGAGATTGGCTAAAATTGCAATGCATGTACGCAATTTTTCTCCTACTAATCATCAATCCATTTGACTCCAATGACTTTCTCCAAAGTTCAACTTTATCATTCAAACCATCTTTAGTTTCATCAATCAATACAATATCACCAACAATTAACATACACCAAGGAACATCATCCTGAACATTCTTTGTCAATTCATCCATAACAAGAATGAATAGATATGGGCTGAGTGTGGATCCTTGGTGTACCCCAACTGTGATGGGAAAAGTTGGTGTCTCACCTCCAGGAGTCTTCACACTTGCGTAGAGCTATGATACATGTCTTTAATCAAGTCAATATATTGGATTCGCACACCCTTTTTCCTCAAAACCATCCATAACACTTCTTTGGGTACTCGATCATAAGCCTTTTCCAAATCGATAAAAACCATGTGAAGATCTCTTTTTCTTTCCCTATACTTCTCCATAAGCCTCCTTATCAGAAAAACAGCATATGTTGTTGATCTACCAGGCATGAAACCAAATTGGTTGTTTGATTTCTGTGTTATAGATCTTAGCCTCTGCTCAATAATCATCTCCTAAAGCTTCATTGTGTGACTCATCAACTTGATACCTCTGTAGTTTGTGTAGGTCTGACCATCACCTTTGTTCTTATAGATGGGGACTATAGTTCTATATCTCCATTCATTCATCATCTTCTTTTTCTTCATGATCTTGTTAAATAAATTTGTTAACCACATAACTCCTTCATCCCCCATACTCTTCCATACATCAATGGGAATACTATCTGGTCCGCATGCCTTTCTCATTTTCATCTTTTTCAAGGCATTCTTGACCTCAAAATTTGAAACTCATCGTGTGTAAATTATATCTCTTATATCCCTGTCACATGAGTCTCTAATATTATTTACAGTATCTCCATTGAAAATCTTATGGAAGTAATTTCTCCATTAGTTCTTGATATCATCGTCCTTTATCAGCACTCTACCATCTTCATTCTTGATGCATTTTACTTGACTCAAGTCTCTTCCTTTCCTTTCTCTTATACGAGCCATTTATATATCTTTTCCCCCTTCTCTAATCTCTAGCTTCTTATAAATATCATCAAAGTATCTAGACCTTGCCTCCTGAACAACCTTTCTCACTTCTTTCTTTGCTTGCTTGTATCTATGGAACGTTGCATCATCTTGAGATTTGGGAAAGCTCCTATACATCTCCCTTTTTAGTTTAATAGCCTTTTGTACTTCATCATTCCACCACCAAGTCTCTTTTTGTGGAGGCCCACAACCTTTGGGCTCCCCCAAAACCTCTCCAACAATTTTTATTATGCAGGAGCTCATGTTGTGCCACATAGTGTTGACATCAGACTCTAAGTTCCAAGTTCCCTCCTTGATGAGTTTATCATGAAAGGTCAATTTCTTTTCTCCTTTAAGATTCCACCACTTGATCCTGCTATCTTGATTTTTTTTATGCTTGCCTTTATTGATCTTCATGTTAATATCCAAAACCACCAACCTATGTTGGGTCATGAGTTCTTTTCCAGGAATCACTTTACAGTCCTTGCATACTTTACGATCCTCCCACCTTGTAAGAAGGTAATCAATTTGGCTACAATTGTACCCCACTTGAAAGTAATCTTATGAGATTCTCTTTTCTTAAAATTGGTGTTTGCCAAAATCATATCATATGCAACTGCAAAATTGAATATCCTCTCTCCTTCTCCATTTCTGCTGCCATATACAAAACCACCATGAACTCTCTCCTATCCATCATTGCTACTCCCCACATTGCCATTTAAATCACCATCCATATCAACAATGTGCACCTCTTTTTCAGGGAGAGCATCACTAAGAGCTTTGTGGTTAACCCTGCTCAAAATAGAGTAATACTAAGATGGATGACATGTCAAGAAGTTGATCGTGGATTGTGCGTAAGTGAGGACAAAGTACAACGACAGAGATCAATGGTGATTTATGGGGTTAGTCATCATTCCTGAAACTCTACTAGAGTCTTGATCAGTGTGCCCACATGTTAAAGATTCTTCCTCACATCTTATCTCATATCTATTATCATGTAGAAAGAAATGAGCAAGTGACACCATCCTATTATATTTTGAACTTATAAATATATATGTATGAAATACATTTACTTTGTTATATATAATCTTCCTTACACTATAATCTATTCATAAGTTTACATACAAAACTAACATAGAAATTGTATATTCTCTAATCTTTTACTATCATAAATAAGATAAAAAAGTGTTTTAAATATTCATGTTGTGACATATTCTAAGGTAAAATCTTTGAGTTTTGATGGTAACGAGTTAAAATCAAAGTGAACCACAGAGCAACAGTTCCATTCAGTTTGCTCTAATACTAGACAACCTATTTGAAAATAAAATAGTACAAAAATATTCTTATACAGAAAGTAACAAGCCAAAATCACTTGAAATTGAAATTTTAGATGAAATGATAAGTACTATTCCATTAATGATCGAATATTGAACCCATCTTCAAATTCGAATGCATTTTGAAATATTTATTATTTGTTGGCTTATGATATTATTCCTTAAAACATAAGTTTTGTCATGTAATAAATGAGATTTCATGGTTATACTAAAATCTTGGGTTGCATAGAGTTAGGTTGGATTCAAATTAACACAAAAACCACATAGCAAACTAGTCCATTCAATTGGAAACATTTCAAACCAAACCAAATAATTAACTGCTACAAAACCAAATCAACTAGAAATTTTTTTCCAATGAAAACCCATTTCCTAGGAATTATACAGTTGTAAATAAAGACGCTACATGTTTCGTGTCCAAGTCATTGATATCAAATGTATATTGAGCCAGTGGTGGAACCAAAACTTGGTGGTTGGGTGGGGCCAAAAAATTTAAATGTTGAATATAAGATCTGAGCTCATACTTGAGGTACAAACAAAAAATTTGTAAACCAGTATACCAATTTTAACTTTGTGTTTTATTATGTTAACATGTATATATAGTAATTTTATTCTATATGTATTATAAAAAATATTTATGTCTAGACCAAGAATTAAACATGAGACCTCTAACAAAAAATTAGAGTTACGAACCACTATACCAATTTGACATTTGTGTTTTATATATGTAAAATAGTTAATATATATTTTCAACATAATTACAAACATATGTATATATACTTAATTTTTCTAGGGGATAGGCATGGTCCTACATACTCTCTGGTTCCACTCCAGTATTAAGCATAGCAACTCAATTCACATAGTCATTATATAGTTATAACACAAATACAAATCAAATAAACAAAATATAGTTATAAACATGCATAAATGCTACGCGTCCATTTAAGGGCAAAAGGGGGGAATATCAGTACATATATTATATGCATCTATAAAAATTGATGTCCTTCCCGTATAGAAGAATATAATTAAGAGTAACATGAACAATATAAATTAATGTGTATCAACTTGGTTTGGTGTGGTTTGGCTTATGCTTAAACCAAGCCGAAAAATGAACTATTGGAAATTTTTCTATTCAAACAAGTTATTTGTGTTCCTAAAGTAAAAAAATCATAGTTGATCATTTTGGATAATATAGTTTTTTTTCATAGTTTGGTTCCATGCCCAATCCAGTCCTAACATCGTTAGTTTCCCTTTGCGTGGTGTACATAGAAAGATACCCAACCCAGTCTTACTAACATCGCTAGTTTCTCTTTGCGTGGTGTTTATATTCAAACTAAGTTATTTGTGTTTCTGAAGTAAAAAAATCATAGTTATTTTGGATAAAATAGTTTTTATTCATAGTTTGGTTCCATGCCCAACCCATTCCTACTAACATTGCTAGTTTCCCTTTGCGTGGTGTACATAGAAAGATGCCCAACCCAGTCTTACTAACATTGCTAGTTTCTCTTTGCGTGGCGTGCATAGAAATATATTTTTTCAGCAATTTGATATTAGTTGGTGTATATTATCAATATTCTACTATCAAGCCATAACGTGTTCTTGATATTGAGTCAAAAATAATGCAAAAGGACATTTACTTCATTATTACAAGAGCATGCCTCTCATAGGAAAAATGTGAAATGGATGAACTAGAGAAATGTGACCAAAAATTTTTGAGGTCATAAGATTGAACTTACTTACACACACACACACACACACACACACACACACACACACACACACACACACACACACACAC